>BSQZ01000130.1:770000-817500 GCA_033239005.1 Lamellibrachia satsuma
GTTATGATGACATTACAAGTTCGCATTTCAAATTGATAGTTCACGATTACATTTCACATTGATATTTCACGTTGACACTTCACAATGACGTCATGTTGACAATTTGCGTATTTGACATTTCATATTTGGCACTTCACACTGACTTTCCATAGCTCACCTTAGCAAATCCCGTTGGCATTTCACATTAACATTTCACTTCGACATTTCACGTTGACATTGTAAGTTGTCTTGCTGTTATAGTTCCTTTAACAGTCACGTGTTTAATGGTTCCATATATATTTCATATGGATTCATCGTTTGACCTATATGGTACTTAATTAAGGTTGATAACATTTCTTCGACGCAGATTGTATGCATATCGTAATTATACTCAACACAGCAATATAAAGTGTGTATTGGTGTCATGGTGTTTCCCACGTGTTGGTAATTATTATTTTGGTAGTTTGAATCTATATTTGTTAATAATATATGTGTATCTAGCATTTTTTACACAATACGCGCTAACATGAATACACATTATTTAAGTTGTTGGTATTACGGTATGTACGGCGGCATCCAATCCGCACAACTGTTCAGAACGCTATGCACATTTATATAATACATTAGTTCACTATGCTGTAAATATATGTTTTTTGTGGGTGAAATAAATATGAAAACGTAGAAGGTCACGGTGTTTTCTTAATGATTATCTAGTGGCATTACGATGCTGTTCCATTTTCGCAATTGCACGATTGCTCTGAGACGGTTTGGTTGTATATCATAATATTTCACATGTGCGTGCGTGCGTGCGTGCATGCGTGCATGCGTGCGTGCGTGCGTGCGTGCATGCGTGTGTGATTATAAGGCGGCAGATAAACCGTCACATGGCGTAAAACAGCAACACGGAATTCTTCAGGACACCTTTCAAAATGTACGGCCGACACTCAGAATCTGAGAAGCCGTCAACAAAAAGGGTTCGAGAAATAAGTCAGATAATTACAGACTAGTGAGCTTAACATCAGTGATTTGTAAATTATTAGAAACCATACCATACGGTGGACTTCCTTGTTAGGCATACATTATTAAATCCATCTCTATATGGATTCCAAAAAAAGGCCATGCTTAACAAATATGTTTTTCTTTGAAGAAATCACTAAGTGGATAGACGAGGGATCACCAGTATATATTATCTACTTAGATGTTCAGAAAGGTTTCAACAAGTGCCGCATCAAAGATCACTACTTACATTAAAAACACATGGTATCGGGGATGACATAATCGACTGGATAGAAAAATGGCTGACAGAGGACAACGGACAGACTGACAGAGGACAACGGACAGACTGACAGAGGACAACTTGTTGAAGACAGCGTCCGTCCGTCCTTCCGTCCTTCCGTCCATCCGTACATACGTACGTACACACACACACACACACACACACACATATATATATATATATATATATATATATATATATATATATATATATATATATATATATATTGATAATGAAAATGTCAGAACTCAAGAAATACAGCACTCTTCATATTATGACACTGACAATTTAAACATTTTAGCAGATGAATATAAAGACCGTTTAAGTATTTTCAGCTCGAACATACAATCCATATATGCAAAATTCAATGAATTGGAAATCGAAGAACACAATACTATTAATTTTAAATGCAATGTAATATGCTTACAAGAAAGTTGGATAACAGACAATATCAACCTATCGCAAATACAGTTGCCTGGCTACAACTGTATCATTCAAGGGAAAAGTTGCAGTGAAAAATGTGGTTTAGTAATTTATATAGATACAAGATTCAAATATGAAATACTGATAAATCTAAATGAATATGAATTTTGGGAGGGACATATTATTAAAGTAACCGGCGGAGGGCTACCCAAAGAAATCGTCATAGACAACATCTACCGGCCTCCCAGAATGCTACATGACCAAATTAGGCAGTTTATAAATGAACTCACAGCAGTCATGACAAACATAGAAAATAAAAACGAAGTAATATTGGCTGGAGACTTTAATTTAAATAAGGTTAAAATAAACGAAAGCGAAGCATGTAGTGATTTTTTTGAAATGCTAACAACACATAGTTCTATCCGCAAATTACCCTGCCAACGAGATTTTGTCATACAACCGGTACACTCACAGACAACTTCTTCCTCAAAACAAAAACCAATCAACAAAGACAAAAGCAGGCATACTATTAAAAACACTATCTGATCATCAACCCTACTTTATACTATTTGACATGACAATTAATAAAGAAGGGCAGCCTGAGCGCCCCCTGGCGGTGGCATGTAACCCTATCCGTAATCCTAGAGCGCCCCTGGCGATTGGAGCTAACCCTAACCGTCGTAACCCCAAATGTTTGACGTGGCGAGTGGAGCTAACCCTAACCCTAACCCCTGTCGACTGGAGCTAACCCTAACTGTAACCCCAGCCTGTAGACGTCTGCGGTGAACCCTGACCCTAACCGTGAGCAGCCTGACGAAGTGACCCTTACGCAGGGTTTATGAATAGGGTCATTAATTATCAACGATCAAAGGGACTAATGAGGAAACGAGAAATCAACACACCACGGTATGGTACGAGTGGATACGTATTTTATTGAACAACACAAGCAGCATGATGATACAACAAGGGTAGCCTGTAATATCACTACGACTACGACTATGATGAATATGATGAGGTCGCGAGCTTAGTGGTGTCTCCACCTCGCCAAACGCTCGAGGGTGATTGATGAGGCGACTTGCGGATGTTGACCATCACGCCAGAGGTCGTGAGCTTAGGGGTGGTGCGTCCACCTCGCCAGAGGCTCGATCGATGTACTACGATGTGCGATAATACAGTCTACCTTGTCGCAGCTGTTTAAGCCAATCGAATAGGCGGCAATCGTTAGCTACTAAATCGGTGCCGAATATGTTAACAAAAGTTCTCATTGGAAAGCCGTTACACCGAAGCAATACAAAAGCGACACAATATTGTCCACACACGTGAGACAGAGGATTCTGAAGTATCTTGCTATTATGAGTCCACTCGGAACAATGTTCATTCAGGAAGGTGCGGAACGCCGCGTGTCGTGTAGGCAGACCGTACGAGCAGAACTATTCGCCGCGTCCGTCGGCATCCAGGTACAGTGCTATCCAATGTTCGCCCGGTTCGTCGCCGTCGTCGGTGTTGCACACGTAGGCCTCAGGCAGAGCGCCGTCTATCGTCGTAGGCAGTCCGTATTTGGGTTCGACGCCGCAAAAGATCGTTCTGGTACGCGGGTCCATCGCCAGTAGTCTAGCGATCTGCAGGGTGTCCATCTCAGTAGTCGTAGATGATGTTGCGGCTCTTGTCTATTTCTCGACGTAGGCGACGACGTTCACGGTGTTCGGCAGCGCGTCGTGGAAATGCAGCTCTATGCGCAGGTTGCCCTTTTGTACCAGATGGAAGCAGGGGCCGTTGCACTGGTCGGGAGTCAGGTAAAAACAGAAGAAGGTGTAGCCGTGTCGGTAGTCGCTGTGAGTCAGTCCGTTCCCCTCGTCCTGCCACATCTTGCCGGTCGAGGAGAACAGACTCATGTAGCTCCTGACGAAGAGGTTGTCTGCGAAATTCAGCTGGAAAGGTTTGGAGTGTATCTGTAGCCCGTCGACGTACACTGCGTGGAAGGTGATGGCGTTGTTCTTGGCGGGAAACGGATTCTTGCTGTACACACCGTTGTACGCATCGTTATCGATACAGCACAGCACCAGACGTTTCGGTAGAGTGCCGAGGAACATGTTCTCGTGCGTGTGCGACCGAACGCCTGCGGGAATGGAGTACACCTTGCAGTCGACGGACCACATCGGATACTTGACCGTGCTCTTCTCTGGAGCCTTGATGTGCGCCATCTGCACGGTCGGATTCGGGGTGGCCTCCTTTGCAAACAAGGTGGCATTGACGATGTTTATCCTATAATCGGGGTTGTTCCCACCAGCCATGAGTGCAAAAGCGGAATTACTGCGCACCAGTCGTACCTTGACATCGACGCCATTGATCAAGAATTTATCCTGCAGAAAGAGATCTACGTGGAGACGGCCCATTAGGTCGACCATGCGACTCCTTACGATGTTCGCTCTTCGAGTCACGAACCCTTCATTAGCCGCGGGTCCTAACTACTAACTCGAGTGGCCGTGTCCTTGTGCCCCAGCTGACTCGTCAGTTGCGTGTCCTTGGCATCGGGACCGTAGCTCAGCAGCTTCTCTATGTAGGCGCGATACGCATACGTGTTGGTCGAAGGGGTCACGAGCGTACCGTTCAGGTAGTCGTCGACTTGACTGAACAGCGAATGTAGCCAGTTATTGACTGGACCCCCGGGGGATCGGCCAAGTCGAGATCGTCCCCGTTGGCTCGTGTCACCTTCACCTGCACGTGTAGCATCGTGTTGGCGAGATCCAGGTAATCGTCTCCCAACCTGGGTATCAGGAATTCTATAGGTCCACCCGAGTCCAGAGAGGCCATGGGTTGATGTTCCACTACAAGATTGTCGACGATGCTGGTCTGAGTGGGGGAGTGACCCCTTCGCAAGACTGTCTATGTACGAAAGCGATCGTTTTCGAATATGTCGGCCTCACGTTTCGTAGACGTCTGTCTCTTGCGCCATCTCTTTGCTGAAGTGACTCCTTTCTTCGCAAGTGAACGTTTTGTAGGTTTACGAGGTCGCACGCCAGGGGCCAAAAGGCCACGCATCAAACTCCTACCAGCATCCGTGAGGCATCGTTTGGTCGCCGTTTTTATGCTCTGTCCAGACATGACGTCGTCGGCTATGCGCACGCTGGTCCTCAACGCTCCTCTACCCAACGCCACGGCACCTCTCTTGATGAATGGCATGCTGTTGATGATTCATCTTCAGAACAGTCCGGTCCTGCGTCGTCGAAAATGGATCGTCACGGTCACTCTACCGTACTCGAATGGCACGCGCCGTCCGGTGTCGTCTCTTATATCCATCTCGATCGACTTGAAGTGTGAGTACAACAGAGACACGTAGTGAATGTTAGTGAACCTATCAGATACCGTTGCACCGTCACTTCTGGTAACAGGGAGGGCTCGCAACAAAGGCGCAACACTGTCACCTACTATGCGAGACTCCACGACATCCGTGTAGACGTAGATGTATCGAACCCTTGATCCATCTGCACCACGTATTTGGCCTCTTTACGGTAGGCATACGGACCATCAGGAGTCTCTTTGGGTGGCAAAAACACGGTGGCTGACGGTGTGAGACCGATATCCGTTCCACTTAATCTTTTAATTTTGCCTGCACCTTGTCCGTCGCCATAGTGTTCAGTCCCTTGTTGATATGGTTCATCAATATCATGGGAGACTTGTAATATCCAGCACTGATCCTCGCTCTCGGGGTTAGACCCATAACAATCGTCTCGTTAAGGAAGAACCAGGTGTCGTACAATCCGATGTTGTACCAAGTATGCGGGTACTGTATCTCTGCTAACCCGCACTCCCACTCGCCAGTCAGATCGATACGTTGAGGCAAGTCCGTGATGTAATGGGCCAACGTATTGTCGGGATACATCTTCATGGAAGCGTTGCTAGGTAGCGTCAGGTAGAAATCAGTCGCCACTGCGTCTCAACGTGGGATTGGGGAGCAGGTAACCCAAAAAACTACTCAACAGGGCCGTCCACAGATTAGAATTATCGTGGTCAGGTTGTAAATGCTTATCAGGATGACAGTGAATAAGACGAGGACATGACACAGAAAGACTATTTCCTCTTTAGGACACACAGTACTGAACAGATGCCAAGGAGTACTGTCCTCTGCTGCTGCTGCTACTACGTCCTCTTGTTCCTCCTCCTCCTCCTCTTCTGTGATGGTGGTGGTGAAGTCTCGTGTTGTCGTGTCTTGTGTCATATCTCGAATGAAGTGTCACCATACGCGCGACTAGTCTTTATAGTGGAGTGGACGAGTGCCTTGGCATCGATCCAGATGTTGAATTTGGAGGGGTAGCCGAACCATTTCACCAACGCCTCCTTTCGTCTACCTACCTTACGACGCTGCAGTACCGATTCCACGCGGTACATTTTATCGGCGGGTGCCGACACCTTCTGCAGCCCCAGTTCGTAGAAGGTGCCGTCCAGCACTTCACCGAGATCGTCCCTCAGTCGATACACGGGTGGATCGGAGGGATGAACCTCGTGCATCGTGAACATCTCTTCGCTCCAATTCGCCGCGTAGCCTTTTTCGAATTTACCCTTGTACTTGCTGACGCGCACGCGATCCGACACACGCCACTTGGGCACGCCGGAAGCACAGGATAGGATCGTACTCGATGACCTGGTAGACGTGCATCACTTCGAGACCGCGGTCCAGATACCATCGCAGTAGATACGTGGCGAGCAAGATTTTATTACCTCGATAACTGCGCACGAGCATGCGCCTCGGAGTCGCCATGATGTTGTGCTCCTCGGCGTATCGGCGCATGAACGGTCCGAGATCGTCGCGTGTCAGACGGATGTTCTTGAACACGGGCTGCATCTCGGCAAAGTGTTCGCGCAATGATTCCGGTACGCAAAGGTCACACTCGATCAGACCGAACACAGTTCCGGCACGCACGCCGCTCAGGATCTGTTGCGACGTCATCGTCCATCGTGCGTGACGTCGTCGCGGAAATGCAGCATCCAGACACTTTTTTACGACCGGATCTCGTCTCATCTCTTTCCACTCGCATTCCAACAACTCGACGACCTTGACAAAGTGACGGGGGTGGGCGGTGTTTTTTCGGGTCTCGGCGAGCAGTTTTGCCATGGGTTTCCCGTTGACTGCGTTGACCTCTTGACGGGTGCACGGATGACCTTGGAAAAAAAATCCGAGATACTGATAAGCCGTGTTCGTCTCGCTGCACCACCCGTCCACCAAGAATTTGCCTATTCTCTTCTATCGACTGTTGATCTGGTGTCGTATGACGCGTCCCGAACGTTCGGATTCCCAAGTCAACCATTCCGCAGCCATTTGTCCATACAGCTGCGCCGATTAGGGTCGGAAGTCGTTATCTTCCCGTCATCGCGTGTACCATACCATAGGCATGTCTTGCATGAGCGACCACAAGTACAGCGCGTTCGCATAGTACCCGACGATAGACCGGCACGGACGAACGGCCTCTCCGTACTCGTTCTGACGTAGCGTGGTGACCCCTTTCTCGTGATAGTGGTGAAAAATGAGTGAAACTCCGCCAACCACGTGATCTTTGACGAGGCGATGAAGATCTTTATTCTTCTCGTTGAAGGTGGTAAAGTAGGTCTTCTCTGGCAGGTCGTTGAACAGATAGAGCAAGGTCAGACCAGGTACGCCGATGCCTTACTTGAACATGGCTATGTCACATTGCTGGTAGAAGGCAAACTGTCTGTCGATGGCCTGCAGAAAGGGAACCACGTCCCTATTGTTGTACCAGACGAGAAAGTCTCGAAAAGTCGTCATGCCGTTGTCGCGCCAGGCCTCTTGATAACTGGCATAATCCTCGTTGGAAATACCTTAGTTCTTCAGTCGACTGAAGAAGGCCTCTTTCGATGGAAGTGCGGTGTCGTCGAACCTCTCCAGACGATCCATGCACTCGTACGATAAATGACCTTTCGTCACTTCGCATCCGTACGCCTTCAGATACTTGTCGTAACTCAACCCGGGGGCTATGCAATTGGTCATGTCCAGGAATTTCAGCTGATCCGTTGAAAGACACATGTGCTGTTGCGGTTGATGACGAAAAACGACCAGATACCATCGTTCTCTTTTTCTTTCTGTTTGTCGTCTTCGTCTTCTTGTTCTTGTTATTCTGTCTTTGACGTGGTGGATAGGAAGTAGGGTATGAGGAACAGTTTGATGGCATTGAGATCATACTTACCCAAATTGAACCCGATGACGGGTAACTGATGGATCCATCCATAAAGTTGTCCCATCAGCTTTTTGTATGGATTTGTCGCTGGACGAGATTCCTTGTCGACGGCTGATCGTGCAGCCTGCTCCCGTTCGTCCAAGTTCCTCAGGGCCTCTGCGAGTTGTTCCAACACATCCTCGTACGAGTCTTTGATGTTGTCGAACGCGGCGTCACTCAACGCTCGCAATATATCCATCATGGCGCTCACCAACTTGTTGGTGTCTCCGTCCGTGACGAGACATTGCACTTGCTCGTGCCCGGGCACGTTGGATGCCACGCTGACGCTTAGTGGGACATCACGCGCAACCCAGTGGACCTTGTCACTGTCCGACGTAAGTTGTTCCGTATAGAACCAACACTCGAAATCAAAGGTAGCTCGAAACGGGTAGTACCGCAACGAATAAGCCACACGAATATTGTCGTCGTCCAGACGTTCGAATACCTATGGAGTCGAGTGGTACACGCCACCAGGATAGACTTGACGCACACCCGTGCGCTCGTGTTGATGTAGCTTCGATGCGTCTTTCCATAACGAGTCACCGCACTTCTGACATTGATACGAGTGACAGTACATGTGTACATCTTGGTTCATGGAAAAATGTGCCTCGTGAAGGTTGAGATACATTGTTTCGGGGTAATTGCATAGCGATCGACGGACCAGTTCGGCGGTCGACTTACCATCTTCTGCATCCGGTTTGACGAGTTTGTACACGAACACGTTCGTTTGGACCGTGGTCTCTACGCGATAAAGGTCATCCAACCTGATCCCGGCAAATTCTTCCATGGGTACATCGTCTTGATCGTCTTGATCGTATAGATCGCATCCTCGATGCAGGGTCAGACACCGAAAGAGACACAGGTTATCGTTTACCTCTTGTGATGGTTGGGTTCCGTTTCCAGGCCGATGACGCTTTTCTTCTTCTTGATGTAGACTGGAAGGTTGGTCGCACGTACATATCTTATCGGGTGATCGATGATGCGGTTGACGAAGGAGGTGACATTGATCACGAGTTCGCACACCCACGCAGAATCCGGTCTTTGATTGATGGCCCACTGCAAGACGTCGGTTTCTCGGATGCGTTCGAGAAAGACATCAAAGTCCTTGCTGTTGGTGACGAGACTGGGTTCGCCCAGGTAGCCTCCACAGCAATTGCACGAGGAATGATAGTACTTGTATCGACCCGTGTTCTTGTTCCTCAGAACGAGCCCGTAAATGAGGTTAATCTTGAACGTGTTGATCTGTTCCTGGAACATGATCTTCAAAGGAGGCTCTAGACGATCGTGTCTAGCGTGGTTAATCTGTAATCGTACCTGCACTGGAGGGGACCTCTCGACACGCGGGTCCAAATGATCGACCAGTGATTTCGGACATCTAGTAGTTCCGTCGACAGAGTGTCGGAGAAGGGAAGTCGATTTGGTGGTTCGATGGGATCTTCCTCGGTGACGAGTGGTTGGTGGGGTGTGGTAGCGTCTTCCCTTTTTTTATCTATTTTGTGATGGCGGCTCGGTGACGTCGGTACACGCGGCTCGTGCGTATCTGGTCAGGAGTCAACGTCTTTCGAACTTCCGTCCACATTTCTTAAATGTGTAGATGGTGGTGCTTCTTCTTCTTCTTCTACCACTACTACTACTACTACTACATACCGACCTTACGTGACGTTCACTCTCTCGAACGTTGCACCACATTTACACACGTATTTCGCTGTCTTTGCATGGTCGCTAGGTGGCACCACTGCTGGGGCCGCGACGGAGTACAAGTGGATGTCCCAAGATGGCGTCGAATGAATCTCCACATGTCGTCGTAGCTCTGCACGTATGTCGAAGGCGAGTCCGCAGTGGCGACATATATGTCTTTTATTGGTGATGTCTGCATCTACAACTGAGAGGTCACGGACCCTCACTACATCTATATAGTACTTGCGGGATGGAGATGGTGTATACTAAGAAGTGATTGATGTATGTGCGGGGTGACGAATATGAAGGTGTTGTCATATGAGAATGGCTACTATTTTCCAATAGCATCGACAAGGGGTTCCCTTTCGACTATGAAGGGGTGTCACTCTTAGGAATATAACAATGACAACACATTCCATTCCTTTTTGTCACTTTTATTATATAGAATACATATATCGTGTATGAAATATATACGGTACTGTACTGCTATGAAAGGATATATATATATATATATATATATATATATATATATATATATATATATATATATATATATATATATATATATATACAATGATGACTTATGGTGGTGGTTTGTGGGTTTGTTAATACCACGACAGTGACCATTTGCTTACGAACGTTTACCGCTGCGCTAGAGGCTGGTACGATGGAATTGACACCACGACAGAGATCATGTGCGTGAAAGATGAATCATGTATATAGAAGTCGGTCTCTTCATACGTAAAGGGCACTATATCTATATATATATATATATATATATATATATATATATATATATATATATATATATATATATATATAAATATATATATTTCATTGACGAAATACAAGAGGATAAAGGAAAAATATATAAATGTATTGATACAATGCAAAATGCGCCACAAGAAGAAAATAACACACACACACACACACACACATATATATATATATATATATATATATATATATATATATATATATATATATATATATATATATATACTACTACAGTGTCACAAGTCGCAAATACAAGATTAAAAAATAAGTATAAAATGATATATTAATACACTAATATCGTTCATGTACTAAAATACTGTTCATCAGTGTCACAAGACGACAATACAAGTATAAAATTATACACGATATAATAATATTACTACACTACTATCGTTCATATAACACTAAAGTACTATTCATGCAGCCACTGACATATTCGTGTGTGTGTGTGTGTGTGTGTGTGCGTGTGCGTGTGCGTGTGCGTGTGCGTGTGCGTGTGCGTGTGCGTGTGTGGATTGTTACAGTTGTCATGGGTTGTAAAGGTAGTTATTTTTTGTTGTATGTAAGTTTGCCTTTCGGGTGAGGTGCTCGTGTTGCTGAGGCAGTGGCATATTTATTATTTACTTCGTTTAAACTTTTACACGTGATTTAACACGTTGACATGATCATATGGCCCATGACTTCTTCGATCGTAATGTTACATGCCGCTGGTTCGATCAGCGGCACAGGTAACCGTGACGTTGAGAAGTACGTCTTCGCGCCCAGAACCTCCTCTTCCTCCTCTTCCTCCTCTTCCTCCTCTTCCTCCTCCTCGTCCTTGCATGTTGGTGCAGGTGGAGGTATTGCTGAGCTACATTCAACGTAGGATATCGACGGCTGTGGCGACTGCGACCGCGATGATGGAGGCGACGGTGGTGGTGGTGGTGGTGGCGTTTGCGAACGGGGTGGTGGCGGTTGTGATGATGGTGTTGGCAGTGGTGGCGTCTGCGAGCAGGGTGGCAGTGGTTGTGATGATGGTGGTGACGGAGTCAGTAGGAACGACGGCGGTGGGGGTGGTGGCGTCATTGGCGATGCTGCCAGTTGTCTTCTTTTTATCAACACCCATCTAAGACCGTTATCGGCCAATGGTGGCGCGATTCGTTTGCGCTCCGTCGCTGCCTTCATCGTCGTCTTCCTCTCCTCGTAAGCCGATCTCAGTTGCTCGAGACCGGTACTTATATATAGAAAGAAAAAAGGCACACCTGTTTAATCACTGTCAGTAACACGTATCTTTGCATTGATTGTCAGTTCTTGACGCCGCTAATTGTCGACACGCTCGAGCAAGAACGTCTGCCGGCAGCATGGGCGCCTCGTCATCACCGTCACTACTACTACTACTACTAAAAGGGCGAGTATCTTTGTATTGACTAGCGATGGTATTTCTGACCTTCTCTATCATATCGAGACGCCATTGCAGTTTCTCGAATCTCGCGATAAAGGCTGTGACAACCCAGCGTAGGACGAGGTTGACCAAATCAGACGACGGTACGCAATAGTCATCACCCGACAGATTCAACATACGAAACACCTCGGCACACGTATAAGGAACGCAGGCCTCGTATACCGCTACATCGAATGTCTGTTGATTCAACACGGCATCCGTACGATCCTATATTTTAACTATTTTACTTACCGTCATCTGTATTTCATCGCTGCCACTGCTGCTGCTGCTGTCTATGGTTATGACAGCAGCAGCAGAGTCGGCAGCGACGATATGATGACCGTCTTCGTCACCCTCGAAGTCTGACCACAACGGTTATGTGGATGCAGTGGAGGAAGAGGACGAGGGAAATAGTGGCATGACGTTTTGATACGTGTCCAGCCACTCTTGGACTTTTTCGACGCTGTCATTCATCGTCTCGCTGGTAGTGCTGGTGACGTCATTCGTTTTGTAGGATTCCTACAAAGAGAATGAATCGTCTAGCACTTCCAGTTCTGACACGGTGTAGTTGACATACGCGTTGTTGATGCGTTTTTTAATGGTCACAATGACACGCGCCCTCCTTAGCAAAGACAGCGAGGAATACCTCTCTTCGTCTGACGTCATAGCGACGTAGTTGTTAGCGGTGAACCCCAGCACTTTTGCTGCTGTTTCATTGGATATAGTGGCCCACATTTCTGTGCCGATCCAGTCTGCTAGTAGGACACGCAGGGCGAACCTGTAGACGGGAACCCTTTGGTATTGATGTACGGGACAAAAGTAGCCATTGTTCTGTCTCTGCACGCCTTTGAGATAGTGCGGACACAATACATACACGCTGTATGTATCCTGTGTGGCGCAATTGACAATCGTTAACGGTTTTACAAATTTGTAGGTTACGTTACTCACCTCAGTCTGGAGTCGTGTCAGGTTCATCTGCTGCGCCGACTAGGCGTCAACGAAGTTCTGCGTGGCCATGATGTGCTGTCGTGATGTCTTCTAGGCAGTTGCTTGATCGAGAGAGAGATTGGTTATGACCGTTAGAGTGGAGGATCACCTTATATAGCGGGGCGCTCGCGTTGGTGCGCTTTTCGTTATCTCTCCAGTTGCGACTGTTGGCGCGCGTAGCGCTGTCGACGCACATTCCTACCGTCTGGCTGTTGATAATGCACTTTCCCACCGTCTGGTCTGGCTATGCGTGTCTGGGCACGTTTCGCGAAGTGTCTGGATTTCTCGACTGAACTGACGTCGATCCATGAGTATTTGACCAAGTACATTCTGTTCAGGCTGGCAAGTGTAGGTGAGCCTGCTCCAGAAACCTTCCATACTTCTTACACATTCCTTTAACGGTGCTTGGTGCGTGTCTAATAGACGCTTGCGAAGTGTCGTGTCACGAAATTTAATCCCGATTAAGTATTCCACGATCGGTCGTCTTTCTTCTTTCCATAGTGCTCGTAACTGAGGCTTCTCTCGAATGGTCTTGCTAAGGTATTTCGCCTGTAGTCCAGTTCGTGTGGCTAGCATTTTGTCTGCTATCTCCACATCGCCATAAAAAACGCATTTCCTCTACATGTACGCATATTCTACCGTGTTAAAAGTATGGCCCCATGCAATGCATGTATACTACACACGTAGAAGTTAGACAGGAAACTGTTTCCTCCTCTGAAGTATATAGGACAATTCATTCTGATTTTATGTTGTTAAAAATTACATGCACTGTATTTAAATACGAGTGTTATTAAACGTTCGCCTAGGACGCAGTGACTTGGTTTTTTTACGTGTGATAAATGGGATTTTGGTTTCAGCGTCGGTTAGCTGGCAGTTCTCTGACAGGCTTATGGCATCTGTTTTGATTATGATGGATTTGTTATTCTTCTAACGGATTACGTCAGCTGTACGTCGACTGTCTGGGAGTTTTTCAATTATGAGTATTTTGGTTCTGTAGCATATACATCTACGCGGCTTCGACTGTCGTGGAATGACGGTTGCATACATGTATACTGCACACGTAGACGTATATAGGACGATTCATTCTGACTTTTTGTTGTTCAAAATGCATGCACTGTATTTAATACGACTGTTATGCAAAGTTCGCCTAGGACGCAGTGACTTGGTTTATTACATATGATAAATGGGATTTTGGTTTCAGCGACGGTTAGCTGACAGTTCTTTGACAGGCTTATCACATATGTTTTCGTTGTGATTTATTTGATATTGTTCTAATGGCTTACGTCAGCTGTACGTCGACTGTCTGGGATTTCTTTTCGCATTTTTATGTAGCTTACGTTGACTGTCTGCATTGTTTAACGCTTGGTATATAAGACTGCTCAGACTAGTCATTTCTTTATACACCTACCGTCACTATTGCTGCTGCTGCTTTTGTCAATACCGTCGCCATGATGTCTGCCGTTGCTGTCTTCGCCGATCTACTGGTTGTGAATAACGCCGTACTGACCGTAATGCTCCATCGTTTGTAAGTATATATATATATATATATATATATATATATATATATATATATATATATATATATATATATATATATATATATATATATATATATATATATATATATATATATATATATAGCACGTGTAGTTGATTGTACGAAAGCTCGCTAATACATAGTTTAACTTTAACACTTTTACAATGCATATATAGCACATAGTTTAACTTTAAAAGACATACTGTTATACAACTGTGTAACGTTCGGCTATAGATAGTTCTAGTTTAAAAATGCACGCCGCCGTTTGCTTGCCGGCCTGAGGTCGTGGGGTCACCGCTGATAAGGACTGTGATCGGTATGCAAGCCGAGTAGGCGACTGCTAGCTGTCTAGCGCTAAAAAAACACCAGTCAACCGACTGCTGGTCTGGTTCATAATACGCCTCTCGTTGCTTGGTAACTCTTGTTCTATTAATATACACGAAAGGATCGACTTCCATGTGTCTCACTCCGATTTTCATTTCATTTCAGCTTCCATCTTCAACGATGGATGCACGTGATGTCAGAACTCTTATCCACCACACCATGCGTAGACGACGATGATGGCTACGACAGCCCCCTGCCGTCAAAAGACTGGAATGAAGAATGCGACCAAAACGCAGCATTACTCGACCACGGACGGGTGTGGTCCAAGGTGATGGCCGAAATGCTCGAAGCCACCAAAGCCCGTCGACCACGCACTTTGATGAACAGGCGCGAACGGTAACTGCTACGATTGGTGGTGCACGCCAGTTGCTGCAGGGGCCTGCAGTTCGATTAACGTCATCGCCCAAAGAACGACGAAGAATATGTTAAAATGCAATACCCATATTTCTGTCTATTTCTTTGCTTTCGTATGGTTTCATATATCGTTATTTTTAAATAATAAATTTTGTTTGTGCTTTTATTCAGTGAGGTGTTTTGTTGGTTTCTCACTACGCTAACAACAGAAATATGACCACATTGCACCCTGCTACCACGTAGAAAACAAGCGGACGGATGTTTATACATGCACGGGATAGAATGTAGGTATTCATCTAGGCTATAATATTCATATCACATTATCACATTATATCGACCACTTTTCATTTTTTGATGTCTTATGTCCAACGCCTATACACTCACTTTATTATAGCCTCAGTCCCACCGCTGATAACGACGGCTTACGGCTGGGTGCATGGTTAGGGTATCACGGCCGACAACGGCTTACGGCTGGCTACATGGTTAGGGTATCACGGCCGACAACGGGATAGGGGTTAGAGTTAACGTTAGCTCACCACTCGGGATCGGGGTGGAGGTCACGTCGGGGTGGTGGTCACTTCGTTTAGGTCAAGATCAGGGGGCGCTCTAGGGCTGCGGATAGGGGTAAGGTCACAACCAGGGGGCGCGCAGGCTACCCAGAAGGCTGTGCGCGTGCGCGCGCAACCGGAAACGGAAGGTTTTCATGGAGTCTCACTAAATTTGGTCGGTCATTTCACTCCGTATACTACTAATGCTGTGTCAAAGAGCACATTAGAGACAATGCTGAGCACAATACAAACGGTTACGAGGAGCAATATTAGTTTGAAAGAGAGCAATAGGGAAAGTGACTAGTTCACGGAGCACGTGCGGCATGAATTAGCGGAGCATAATGAGCAAAACTAGCAAAATAAACAACATAAACACAATAAATACAATTAACAATGCCGAGTTCAAGGAGAACAATGACTACATTAATAAGTTCAAGGAGCGCGAGAACATGGAGCAACAGTACAAAATGAATACAATGCGCAAAATTAGCATAAAATACCGCAATTGACACAATTAACACAACTAAATTTATGAAAGAAAACATAACGTTTGGCGGAGACATGTCTAGCATATAAACTCAAGACAATTTCATGTATAATCTACTACAAACGAGTTGGTTTTGTATATATATATATATATATATATATATATATATATATATATATATATATATATATATATATATATATATATCATGCATGCACATATGTGCGTAAGCATGCATGCACGTATGTACGTATGGATGCATGCATACACCAAGTACGTATGCATGTACGTACGTACATGCATACGTGCATACGTACATGGGTGTTTGTTAAACCCCAGATTGATGATAGGCAGTTCGGATAAATCGGAGGTATGACAGGGACTTGTAGTACTGATGTTCTGGTTGAAATAATCTGATTTAAGTTGAAATGCACATGTATATTAAATAGTTGCAAAGGCAAGAAAAGGGTGAATATGATGTATCAGTTGAAACGTGCTGTAATCAATAAACATGATTTCGTTAGAATTTATGTCTATGTGATCAGAGCAGTGGTGGAATATGCTTGATCGGTATGGCACACGAACTTGCCTAAATAATTATCGAACAATATCGAGATAATCCCAAAACGGTGCCTCAAAACTGTATGATATTGTGGAGATGGAAAATATACCAACGGTGCACGACAGGCGCAGTGAGATATGTAAAGCGTATTTCGGTAGTATGAGGCGTGGTGACCACAGACTGAATAAGCTGCTACCGGACACGCGAATTGTTCTATATGCTCTGAGATCATTTAACGAGCTACCCGTTCCAATGACCAACACAAATCGCTACAAAAATCGTTAAAAACATTGTCAGGGGCCTGGTGATAACATAAAAGGATGAAGAGTGGCCCAAGCCATAAGCTTAGCAACAACATTTCATTAAAAAGCGAGATAAATACAAGGATGGATTAATACAAATATATATAACGTTATTTAAATTATTTATTTATTTTCATTTTAGTGTAATAT
Source organism: Lamellibrachia satsuma (assembly GCA_033239005.1). Lineage (NCBI taxonomy): Eukaryota > Metazoa > Annelida > Polychaeta > Sabellida > Siboglinidae > Lamellibrachia > Lamellibrachia satsuma. The sequence continues at coordinate 787,091 of BSQZ01000130.1, forward strand.
AATTATATTGATTACAATGACATTTATTAAAGTAATTATAATGATATAGTCAGTTTCAATATAAAGTGTATTCTATTGAGTGCGTTGCGTTCACGGTTCGTTTTAGTGAATGTATATTAATGCAATTTGAGGGTAAATACATTACAGCTATTATGTGAAAAAAGGTGCAAAAATTATTGTTCCGTATTTCAAGGTGTTTTATAACATAATTATATTTGCGTGGTTGTGTGTATTTCATCGTGATTGTATGTACAATCCAACTGAAACGTTACCAATAATAAAATGTTTCTGATTCTAATTCTGAAGTAAATCTGGTTGTGTGAAGTAAAGCGCTGAGGTTCAGGCGGATAGTTTTAGAGTTAAGTGTAGGGAGTGTGCGAAGATGTAGGGACTAGATGTCGAGTTGGATCGGCTAAGGCAGTTCGTTTTGGCTTTGGGGGAAGGGAAGATGTGGTTTGGGCCAGATGTCCCGGTGATAACACACACACACACACACACACACACACACACACACACACACACACACACACACACACACACACACACACACACACACACACACACACACACACACACACACACACACACACACACACACACACACACACACACACACACACACACACACACACACACACACACACACACACACACACACACACACACATATACATATATATATATATATATATATATACATATATATATATATATATATATATATATATATATATATATATATATATATATATATATATATATATATATATATATATATATATATATATATATATATATATATATATATACACACACATATATATATATATATATATATATATATATATATATATATATATATATATATATATATATATATATATATATATATATATATATATATATATATATATATATATATATATATATATATATATATATATATATATATATATATATATATATATATATGTGTGTGTGTGTGTGTGTGTGTGTGTGTGTGTGTGTGTGTGTGCACGTGAAGAATAGAGAGGAGAGCAACTAAAATGTTTCACATCTGAGTGACTTTAGTTATGGAGAACGCCTAACAGAATGTGGTTTAACATCCCTAAAAACAAGGATTTTTTAATAGAAAAGAGTTTTTAATATATTAAATGCTAGCAGTGTGAATACTTTTAAAAACAAAATTGACACATGTATGAGGAGGGCGGGTTGCACTTATATGAAACCATTTTCAACTCCAATGGCTTCCTTGTCCACTTCCCATCAGGGCATTTGCCTTCAATGGCAATCTTGTTAAACATTATTGTTAAATATCGGTAAATCTAAAATAATCGCAGTGTGCTCTCATGAATTAAGCTTCGGAGGCATTGGTGAAGAGTCCGATTTTTTTTCAGCCCGTGTTTTATTTAATGTTGACTAGTATATCAAGCTTTGTTAGTGGCTACGTGGCTGCAATGTATACAAACTAGCTGAACAATATGTGTTTTTAAAGTATACAATATCGCATGTTTCCAGACGCAACCAAGGACGCCACCTGCTGGCCACATTAACGCTACAATGTTGCTGGCGTTACTAAGACAACATCGATTCAGTGTCCTTACAAACATGACATCGACATTAACTACAACACACCATTTACAATATGCTCAGACTAATTTGTATTAACTACAATCAGACAAGTGCATTCGATTACACAATGGTCCCTGAATAAAGGTCAGTAATAGAGTAATGGCATCGGACTAATCAACGAGGTTGTCGTTGGTTTGCCAGTACACAGACGAACACCTGTCATTGTATGTGTACGATCGATTGCAAATGTAAAGCCGATATATCGTGGTTGGTCTGGTTTATTAGATGCTGGAGTGTTCAAGCTCCCATCGACTCAGTCAGTGGCGTTCGGACCGGCTAGCCCACTGTGGAAGGAAAGGTAAATTTATTAGCGTACTGTTGAACAGTAAAACACATAAATCAACCTTACGTCTCGGAGGCTCCCCTGTATGCCATTACTTAGCGGTTGTTGTCTAAATACTCTCTGGCTAGGGGAAGGATAACCTCAAATATCAATTTCATGCGGAGGGCCAACAACACGCCAAGGTAAAAAACAAGTTTTGGAAATGATACGTGCTACTTCAACAGCTCGTTCTGGTTAGAGTTCCCCTAAGCAACCTGACGGAAAACCACTGAAAAAGAAAATATGGGGTGGAGGACATAGACTGAAGAAAACAGTTGGGCAAATAACTTGATAGGGAACAGTGCAGCCGTATGGGCAATGGGGCACGGAAGGATAGGAAATATATTACATAATGGAACGGAAGTGTCATTCTCCAGGAAGTCAAGAATGCGGGTCGACAATCAGTGCTAATTTGTAAATAATTGCACAGGCTTCCTGTCCGATGTCACGTTTTGTTTCAGATATGTACAATTACTTATGAAACATTTTCATCCAAGTAACCAGCATATTTACAGTCAGAGCTCACACCTACAGGAATTTCGGTTGATATACGTACGACCAAATGTTTGTGCAATTGCATCGTCTTGCGTGTCTGACTGCGTGAACCTTGTAATATGGAATGGTGTTATCATTTAAAGATTGCTGATACGTCTTGGCTTTAGTAGTCATATTGATGATCCGGCGAAGCAGTATTTGCGTACAGTCAAGAAAATGGCACAACTACTGCCGACAGTGAACAGGGTCACGAACGTGTGCTATTCGCATGCGCCCACATATCGAGCCAACGAGAACACTTGTTTCAGTCACATTGTAGCAAAAAGAGAGTTTTGTTGCGGTCTTTTAGGAGATGCTATTGGTTCGTTCTAATGAACAGAGGAACATTCCATACCTTAAATGGATTGGCGATTTATTGCTTTTACGGAATCATGCATGAAGTGTGACATATTCGTTCTGCAAACGTCCTAAAACGAACTGAACATTAATATCATTGAGATATGAAAACATAATGTTCAATATCAAATATTATTTTATGACAAATCAAGGTCCTATAACCCAATATTTCAATGTGTACAGGCCGTTCACCAGAAATGAAGTCAGCAGACCCCGCCTCTCGTTATTGATAAAATCGTTGATAAAAGTGTATTTCCAACTTGTGCTTGCTTTTGCTTTCTGACTAATTGAATGTATTTCGGATACACCGTCCCTTCCGACGTTGTTAATGCATTAATGCAAAGTGATGGATCCTCCTTTGTTAGGAAACATAGCTCCATCCGCTCTTCCATTGAAACACAGCACATATAGTTTCAGTAGCGGCACAAACCAATAGTGCACACCACTAGGTCTTAGTAATCAAATAAAGATGGCAAAATATGGTAAAATCAGGTATCACCAAGACCATACAAGGTTGCCGCACAGAGCCTCACGCCAAAAAGAATTTCTGCAGCAGAATCTTCCGACGCTGCTCTAACCTGATGTGACATTTGTGCATGAACACCGATAAATGGCCATACTGGTGCAACACATAAACGCTCCTCACACACGAAGTACGACACGTACGTGCACCTACGCGAGTACACTGATGATTTGTGTGATGCTACATATTGAATTAGACCATTCATAAAAGCCAATCTGGAATGATCAATGAGCCAAAATAGTTACCCTACCTAGTGGGTCACGAAGAAAAAGATTGGGCACCAACAAATATTTTGCACAGGTACGAAATGATGTTTGGATTACCTTGTGATTTTAGTCTCAAATAATATATTGACTAAAGTCAATTTGTTTCATGCACCGTTATAAAAGATCAGCTCGAAATCATCAGTTCTATTTCCTGCAACCATAACAACATACATTAGCTCCAAGACGGCTGAACAAATAAGCAGCACAAATGGGATGGCTCTGGACACAACCACTAAAACCAAATATGTTTACATGTTCATTTTGCAAGCATATAATAGCCAATAAATATAATAGCCAATAAATATAATAGCTAATAAAACACACCAGCAAGTGAAAGGAGCATTCTGAAAGGAAACGCATTTAGTACTTTCCTTGCTAATTCAGAATCAGTTCGACTTCACAAAGTGATCTCACTGGCCCGTATCTTCCGAAGACTCGCACAAAGACGTAGTCACAGTCTAGTTTAGTGTCACCACACGCGAAGGAGCAGACATTGTTGCCGTCTACAGGTGGTTCTGCCTCCGCCACTTGACACCGCCTGAAGTAGCCGTCGAACGGGCCGGCGTTGAGTGGCTTCTCCTCTGTGTAGACGTGAACCTGGAAAACACATTCAATAATATCATCAGATTGTTCCGTTGTAACACACACACACGCGCGCGCGCGCGGGCACACACACAAACACAAAACACACACACACACACACAAACAAACACACACACACACACACACACACACACATATACAAAAAGTGCATATGTGCGTACATGCAGGCATACTAGCATACCTGCATACTTGCACACATGTACATGCATACGGGTATACGTACCGGCATTTATGCCAGCATGCACGCATGCACGCATGCACGCACACACACACACACATACACACATACACACACACACACACACACACACACACACACACACACACACACACACACACACACACACACACACACACACACACACACACACACACACACACACACACACACACACACACACACACACACACACACACACACACACACACACACACACACACACACACACACACTTCATATCTGCCACCACACCCCATAACGGCATATCACCAATGCACAACTTGATTATATATTAAAAATGGATAAATACGGATTGGTAAAAACGACTGTTTGTTTGGGTGTTGTTATCTCATTGCAACTGTGCTCTTGAGTAGCGTAACATAGTTGCAAACAGAAACGAACTAGACACATGTTTAATACAAGCACTATCCACAATGGTATTGAGAGATTTCCAAATAGAATTGACATAGGCACAATCAGAACGTCAACTGCTTGTCGTGGTAGGGGTGAAATGGTGAGTGTCGCCGCTGGTGTGGAGTTTGTTCGCTCACATTTTAATAATTTATTATAGACAGCATATTCTACTTTTCCCCAAGCAACAGTTTTTTTTACCTGACTGGCGTCACCACAGTTGCCGTCACGCAATGTGATGCGCACGTCGAAGTTTGACAGGGGCTGCAAGAGATTCACTTTGAGGACGAAGTCCAGAGGATTCTCTGATGATGTCACAGCCTCGCAACTGGCGCGGTTCTTGTCAATGAAGAAGGCGCAGTCCCCGAACTCGCGAAATCCGGTTGCAGAGGCAACGATGGATTCTGGAACGACACGTCGATAAGTGAATATAATGACATATGTTTATATGGAAGTTATTTCAGCTATGTTCCGAAAAATGCTAAGGCGGAATAGAACAATACGTTATTCGCGTTGGTGTAGGGGAAGGCAGTGTTAGTTGAGCCACTGGGTTAGTTGTGCTATACATGTTTCACAGGAAACTGCAGCAGCGAAAGATTCATGGTTGAACATGTTATTGGATTAGTTATATGACTTCGCATTTAAAGAGAAGTTAATTCAAATTGAAGCGGGGCTAGCTCAGCCACCTAAGGCCCACGGGAAGGTTCGTTAAGCAGCGACTAAAGAGCGAGTGTTCTTTACCCATAAATGCATCAAGGAATTCAAATTGAGACATTGGATGGCTACAAGGCAAATTTGTTATGAAAAATGTTACGAAAATTTAGTACAAGGCCTAGGTAAATTATATAAATACATTATTTACCCAACTTACGTTACACTGTGGCTCAACTTACCCCACACCAAGAGTTAGTTGAGCCAGCTTACAACCCTATTTGAATCAGCTACATATAATTATATATGCATACTACACATATTATCTTGGTATAAAATCATCTTCTAATACTCATGGTTTATGTGAGTAAAATGTGTTGACTTATGAACATAAAGGTGCCCTAGATATCAACAAGAATGAAAAATGGTTCAACAACTAATACTGCTTTCCCTTATGAATTCAAACATAAGAAAAAACGTAATGTCTTTTTTCCGCGCGACCAAATTTATAAGTGTCAAAATACCATAAATGTTTTTCTACATAGGCCAACATAAATGTTGCAAGTTAACAACTCTTTGAATAAGAATCGCATCTAATTTAATCAAAAGTGTTGGTGGCTGGTTGACAACGAGATAATTCCCGACATTGCATGTGAACGATAAAGGGAATCTCGAAAAATATTGGCAAAATGTACAAGGAAACAAATGTATTATTTTGGTAAGTGATACCGTATTAGAGTTGCATCCAATACTCCAGCTTTAAAAAGGAGCTGCATTAATCAGTAATCGAACAGCGAAGCCAACCAAACATGACGTGCAAACTGCGAATAATATATCCTACGTAAAAGGGAACTACAATTCAAAACGCATATCGTAGCTCTCATCAAATATTCTTTTCTTTCATATAATTGGCAGGATCCTTTTGTCATTCCAGCCACAAGTCCTATTAGCTTACCGTCAAACACCTCTACTTCGCTCACGTGGAAGAATCCATTTACATTCGCAGCCACGAACAAGAAGCGCCGCCTGGCGTAGCGTGAGTGTTCACAACTCAGACTGACGGATTGTGCTCGTCCCAGTGTTCCGTGTGTGGCACATTTCAGAAAAGGCAAGTCGCTGATTGATCCACTGAAGGTTGCAAGGTTCTGGTCCGTCAGACCCACGGTGAAATTTATTAGTTTATCTGTAAGAAGCCGGCATAATAGCAGAGGAACAGTACATCGTTACAGTATATATATATATATATATATATATATATATATATATATATATATATATATATATATATATATATATATATATATATATATATATATATATATATATATATATATATATATATATATATATATATATATATATATATATATATATATATATATATATATATATATAATATATATAATATTATATGAAACGGTGAAATTATTTTGTTTCTATGTACAACTTTAATTAAAAATACAATAATGATGTCTACAAATTTGCCGCTGGATAAAAGGAGCAACTTTGTATATTTGTTATTGCAAAAAAATCAGCAAATCATTTAATAAGACGTTGCGTAAAAATGGAGACTTAACAATTCACACTTTTCAAGTTGTGCCGATATGCATGAGATCATGGGCGGGTCGATGAAAAAATGGCATAAGAGACGACGAGCACACGAGTGTCTAAAATGCTCAGAATTTCGGCCTGATGTACTCGTTTTCTTTAATGTAGCAAGTCTTTTAATGGCTCATTTATCAATAGGCGCTCTTTTTGCCAGTTCGACATTCAGTATGTCAACGAAGCGCTGTCAAACGATAACCACACACTTACATACGCACATACACACAAACATATACAGACGCAAACACACACATATACACACACAAACACACACACACACACACACACACACACACACACACACACACACACGTACGCGCATATACACACACAAACCCACTCACATATGAATATCCTTCTATGCTTTTTTGTAACGCATATTACTTACAATAGCTTGGAAAGTCTACGTTGGTGATGCGTACTCCTGTAACACGGGTTCTCTCCTCCCCAAAGTCTACCGCCCACCATGCATTGTCCCCCCTAGCTGTGTGAAAGTTTGTTGTTTTGTTTCCGTCATTTCCGCGTGAAGCTGTTTTTTGGAGGTACTGTGAACTCATGAACGCCGGCTTACCCAGTGCAACGTTCACTTCGGTTATCACTGCAACACACCAGAGGGATGACGTCAATCGATAACATCCACGGATAACCAGTGTTATTAGCTATCAATCGATCACGCACACACACACACACACACACACGCGCGCGCACACATACACACACACACACACACACGCACGCACGCACGCACACACACAATAACGTCAGCGATGGATGCTGGGGATCGAAGAATAATTGTGTGGCAATTTCTTTGAGGTCTACTGTATCATGGCATGCGAGGACCATAACTAATGATGTAATGTCTATGGTTGTAGCTACATACATACCAATTCATTTTCAGTAAAAAAGATATGTTCTACTATGTCGAAAATAGTTGATCATCTCTTAGACTTCCGGATACAGAGATAGATACGTATAGAGACGGAATAAACAAGCACGCACGCACGCAGGCAAACACGCACACACACACAAACATGCACACACATACACCAACCAAAATTCGTCGGATGTAATCATGATAAAAAACGGTCTCCATGTCCAAAAAAAATTTATAACGAATACAGAAAACAATAGTAAAATAGTTTTTTTTATGAACCTGAATGACCACGACCAGCTCAATTGGAGGTGACGTAGAGGTTCCCCAAACCAACTTAAATTTAACATAGTATATATATATATATATATATATATATATATATATATATATATATATATATATATATATATATATATATATATATATATATGCATATAATGCATGGCGGAGTCCTGCGATGATTTCAGTGTTGAATTGCTATCCAATGGAAAGTAAATTAAACGTCTTCATTTTAACACTTAGTCGTAAAATATCTGTGTATTTGGGGGGGGGGGTGAGAAAGTAGTGTGTGTGTGTGTGTGTGTGTGTGTGTGTGTGTGTGTGTGTGTGTGTGTGTGTGTGTGTGTGTGTGTGTGTGTGTGTGTGTGTGTGTGTGTGTGTGTGTGTGTGTGTGTGTGTGTGTGTGTGTGCGTGTAATCGATTTAGCTCCTCTCTTGCAGTGCGAATTGTCGTACGATTCGTTGGCACACCGAAAAACGTATTATCACCACTGGTGTTCCGAGCGAAACACACGCGTAAACTATTTAGTTTGTTGAATGGAATAAAATAAAGTGTAGTAGTTATAATCTCCATATCAAATGGCACGGAATTGCAAAATAAGACACGCTTTACCAGAGTGTCACCTGTTCCAAATTGTTTGTTTTGTAATGTGTTTCATTATATAATATTGGTTGTACTGAGTCAGAGGGACAATATATATATATATATCTTCCAACATTCCATATTATTCACGGTGAAAATAAATATGTAATTTAGTACTGGTATATTCTCAATGCGTTGTAATGTTTTGAATGTGATCGTTTTGTAGCATCAATAATTTCTCCAACACCAATTTCTTGTGGGTATATTTTGTTGCATATTAAAATGAGAAAGAAATCTTACCTGTAGCAATAGTTGCACTAATCTGCAGATCGACCGCCACCAGGAGAAGGGTCCGAACCAGGATGCATTTATTTATCATCGGCTTAGCGCGGAATTGCAACACGTTGGTTTTTTATTGCACTGCAGACTGGCGTACGATTCCGTGGCACACCGACTGATGTATTTTCACAACTGATGTTCGGAGCGACTTCGAGCCAAACACACGCGTGAAATAATTAATATGTTAAATGGAATGAACTGAAGTAGCGATTTATTTTTAATGAGAAGTGTGAACAGTGTGCGCGCGAGCGACAGCGCCAATATGTGTGTTTGTGTGTGTGTGTGTGTGTGTGTGTGTGTGTGTGTGTGTGTGTGTGTGTGTGTTTGTTTGTGCTTGTTTAATTTATCAAATGTAAAATTTCGTTTCCTATTCCTAATATATTCAGATGTAGCATATTTGTTTACCTGATGTAGTACCCGTTTTTTAGCATAAATTACCATTTAATTACAATATCACAAATCTGAGTTCCACTAACTTGGTAATGAGTAGGTCCAGAACTTGAAATGTTGTTTGTGCGTTTATCTGTACCCATAGTTTGAACATCCACTTTAACTTGATTCATAAATAACATGTGAAGCGTGTGCAAATTTGTGATTTGATTAATTGTCACACAATATGATATAGATAGAGAGGGTGAGGTAAGAGTGACTTAGGTCTAGGTTTAAATCACGTTTTTACCAATTTTGAAGCAATGCCAGTCAAAAAAATATCTGACGTAATATTTACCATCGTTCACGCCATGATATTTCAACTTGGTGAATATTACACGCGTTTGAGGAAAGCTAAATTAAACCAGCTTCAATACCGGAGACAACAGTTCTGGTGAAAGATTAGTATATAACCCTCATATTGCATGGATGAGCACAAACCCTGTTGAACTGACACTACGTCTAATGTATGCCGATGTTGTGTAGCAACTGATTGACCAGGCTTTGCTTTGTCCTGGTCTTGTCACTATTAACGGATCCTCTGTATCTATTATTTTATATGTGTTATAATTCCATCGGACGGCGGCCATTGTTGTGTTGCTATGGAGACGGGGTGTTTGGCATAAACATTTTCAATATATGTTATACCCAGAAACATACTCTACATATTGGGCATAAACAATTGCACTAATTATGCAACACCGCAAAAAAACCCTATCCTGCTACAACATCCCGTTAATTGCATAGTCTATGCCCGATCGCTTTTTCTAACGTATTGCTGAATAAATGCACCTATTGACACTTTTAAACAGAACTAATGGATTGTCGCACTGAACTTTCGAGATGCAGTGCATCGGTTGCAACACTTATCAGCAATAACTGATGCGGAGATATAACACGAAGCAGTAATCACTGTTACAACGCAATCGTCAACCGATATAGGTTCAGAGAGTAACCCATTTGTAAACTGACTTTCTTATTCACTCCATGTGCCGAAAGTCACAAAAGACAGAGAACAATCGTCGCCGTTTTTATCGCACTAATGTCATTTTTAGGGAAGTTCTGAAGTTTACTAAGCGAGTTAACATTACTTTTTAAGTGTTGTATTTTGTTCGATGAGCTGTAATTCCTTCATGCGGCGGCGATTTTTTTGCCATGGAAACGGGAGGTCTGGCAAAAAAGTGTTCAAAACTTGTTTTACTCATAAAAACGTACTCTACATATCGGGCATTACAATTGCACTAACTATACAAATAATGTTCCTGTATCTCCTTAATTGCACCGTCTAAACACGACCACGTTTTGGCGTCCCGCTGAATAAATGCAATTGATATGTTTCAACAGAACTAATGGATTATCGTACTGAACTTTCGAAATGCATTGCTTCGGCTGCTATACACATCAGCAATAATCGCATACATCGCTCAAAGCAGTAATCGTTGTTAGAACAGTAGTGCCAACCAATACAGGTGCAGAGAGCACACAAGACAGACAACAATCGACGGCGTTTTTATCTTCAGCCATTATTTCTAGATCATGTGCCTTTATTTTCTGGGTTTGTGGCTCTCTTTAGATGGTTCATTGGTCGCTTTTTTAGGCGTCCCCTTTCCCTGTTTTCCTGATGCTTTACAATACCACGCCTGCTTTTATATTCTTGTTGGCGACATTATAATTATATGGCCAAAATATATCCTCCTTATGTTCAACATTGTTGAATTCATTTGCTCTGTATTTGCTGTTTTCAGGACTTCCTCGTATGTGATTAATTCATTTGATGTACAGAAGTTTGCGCAGGCATTTGAACTGAAAACGGTCTAGTTTCTGTTTACCTTTTGGTTGTTGTTTTTTATGTTTGAAAGCAACAGTGGGAGAACGAACCAATGTTTGAGGAATGATTCCTGTCGGCAAGGGCGTTGTCATTAAGTGAGAGGAATTTTGGCGTAATAATCTTGGAGTAACAACGATATGAATTTCGTAAAATGAATTGTCAGAAAAAGCGAGGACTATGGATTAGAACAATGATTACTATTAAATAGTTATTAAAGATAAATGTTGTATCATAGACATATATTAAGAAACATTTGTTGTTAACATTTAGTAAGAGGCAGTATTTTAGCGTAAGTTAGTCACGGACTCCGGCAGAAATGTGAGCAAGCAAAAATAGGGTTTGTTTACAGTTCGATAATTGAGTTAATATAACGAATTGTCAGAAAAAGAGCGGAATATTGATAATAGTAAGTATTATTATTACACAAATATTATACACAAACTTGTTATAGACATATATCAAGAAACCGTTTTTATTAAGCGATATTTTTCTCTGACTCAAATTCAGCGTATTGAAAAAGGGTTTGTTTAGAGTTCGTGAAAGTCATTAGATTATTCGCAGGAAAATAAACTGATTAAACACAGCACATAAGTTGAGTAGATATAAAATAAATAAACTAGCTATTGACAAATATTAAGAAACCGTTTTTGCTAAAAGTAAACCACAGGCAGTATTTTAGAGTCCCATAAACTTGGTCTTAGTCTAGTTTGACGTATTTATTTTGGTGTACCAAAATATCATTTACATTGTTGAACAGGTAACAACTGACATAATTGTAATAAACGCTTTCGGTAAAAAGTAACTGCTTGGTTTTAGTGTAAGTTGGTACACACCGAGTCTTGTTACTGTGTTTACACGGTGTTCTGCGTGTTTGCTAGTTGGAAGGCTGTTTTGGGTTCATACGAGCTTTGTAGATAGAACATACTTAGCAAGTGTATTATTTGCAAAATTAAAACCTAAATCATCCTACCAAAAGTGTTCTTTGGAACACAGAAAACAGCCATATTCAAGGTTGGTGTGGTACGGAGAGAACATTGTAAGCAATATTAACCTAACATAATCTAAATAACTTTAACTTATGCCATGGCGCCGTGCAAACGGGAGGTAAAGGTTACCAGGCACTTGCTAGAGATGTAACAACTAGATGCTAGGATTTCGTCAAGTCCACCCACCCAGAATTAGTCGACGTTAACAGGGCATGTTTTGTTTACATTTGAACACTTTATGCGGATACCGGTGTGTACTTTTAAATGCAATTTTAATGTCAAATTGACGAACTCACTATCGTTTGTACCGAGGTAGGCATGTGTGACACGGACATGAATCGGGTGCCCGGTTCGTAGATAACTATCAGAATGTGCTGTTCCCCGATGGATCTTGCGACACGTCTGCCTTCCAGGTGACCAACTGTCAACTTGCGGGGTGAAAAGGTTAATTATTAACCTCTCACTTGCAGCAGTAAACATCGCGCCGCAGCATGCCGGCTAGTCGGTCCTCGACGGAGGGGGCCTCACTGTGCTGAGACCGACTGGCAGAAGGTCACCAAAACAGGACCGCAGCACGCCGGATATTCACCGAGTTTGTGTGTGTGTGTTTGTGTGTGTATGTGTGTGTGCTGCGCATGTGTATATATATATATATATATATATATATATATATATATATATATATATATATATATATATATATATATATATATATATATATATATATATATATATATATATATATATATATATATATATATATATATATATATATATATATATATATGATGGTAAGGGTTGTACATATTTTGGTTAGACACAGCTGAAAATTTGCTAAAATATGAGTAGCAAACGTTTCGCGACTAAACTTGACCTTCGCTGTGCCGTAAAACAGCACACACGACTTGTTAACGTCATTGCTGTAAAGTAGATGATGTGGACAAAACCCATAATTTGCGAACTATTCCTAGCTCACATTTTTATTTGAAAAGTGGATCTCTAAGTAACAGTGGAGTCAATATAATACGCAGCTAAGTAAATTTGACTTTTTATGGTGGATATATTTTGCTTTATGGGCGGTATAACCTCGTCGTTTAAGCAGCTTTTCTCAATTCTGTCAGCGTTTTGATGATTTATTCTTAGAGAAACGCAGTTTTCTGTTTTGATCATAGCTAAAGCGCGAAATAGATTTTTAAGAGCGAAATCGTGCATCTGAGTTCATAAGAATGTTAGCGAAACGGTACCCACGTGTGAATGCAGACAATATAGTCAGGCTCACGAACAATTCGTGATGGAGCACACCAGGTTTTCTGAATGTCAATGCTCGGTCACTGAGTATTGATAAATTAGATGAGATGCTCGTGGTGACACGCATGAACGACGTTGCCTGCGTGAATGTCACATAAACCTGGTTCAACGGATGCATGGCTTCTGAATCTGTCGTACAAGGAGGTTTCTGTTGTGAAAGGAAGGACATGGTGGAGAGAGGAGGTGGAAGAGTAACGTTCTATGTGGCAGAGACCATGGTGAATGATCGATTACATGATATTGAATATGATAAACACAAAGTGCTATGGATTATACTGAAGCCATAGAAACTACCATGAAAATGGTCGTGTATTATTATAGCGTGCATCAACAACCCACCTGGAGCTGACAACGGCTCGTTGCGGGAGTACCTGGAAACTAGTCTGGACACCGTTTTACGACGTAGCTCAGACAGTGGTGTTATTATAAGTGGATCTTTTAATAAATTCAATGATTCGGTTTTACGCACACATTATGCAACTTGTTAAGACAGCCACACGTAATTGTGCAATATTATTCAAAATGTGGTCTAAAATGTCACCTGTGTACCGTTGTCCGGCAGTGCTTGACGGCGTGGGAACATCAAACCACAATACTTATGGTGTTACTGGTCCCATCGTGTTTCCAAACATTTGACACGGGCTAGGTCCAGAGCATCGTCACCAAGCGCATGAATAACAATGAGCGAATAAATGAACGAGAAATGCTTACTTCAGCACTGTCACGTACCAGATGGGAGTATATGTACACATTGCCTACGTACGAGGAACAGTTTAATCTCTTCCAGGAAACCATGGACTATTTACTGGGCAGGTGTTTTCCGTACAAGACTGTGTCACGTCAGAGCACAGATAAACCGTGAATCACACGTGACTTCCGGCACCTGATCAGACAGCAGCACCGTGCTCTTATGTCTGGTACCATGAAACAAGCCAGAAGATTGAGGAATTTAGTGAATCGCACAGCGCCAAAATTGCGCCAACATTTTTACCAATTAAAATTCGTATCACTCGAGGAATCATCGACACGTGACTGATGGAAACACGTGAAATCTCTTATGGGAACGTCATCTGGGAGTCGCAATGAGGTGCAGGGGCTGGCCAGTAAATATACTAATGGGGATATGGACAGCTCGGACAACTCTATGAGTGAGTTCTTTGTGTCAGTGTGTGAAGTGTTATCAAGATTGCAGTCCTCTCACCGAATCTTTGACGCCGACGAACCATTGCCAGCTAAGTTCGTTATCAGCGTGACAGTTACAGAGGCGGCACTTGAAAATGTCAAGGTTAACAAACCCACTGGATCGGACAACATCCCGCCATGGGTATTGAAAGACTTTTCGCACCTTCTCGCGGCATCGGTCACATATATCTTAAACAACTCACTCAGTGGAAGTCAGCAACTGTCATTCCGTTGCCAAAGATACATCCACCAGACACAGTGGAAAATGATATTAGACCTATATCGCTGACTCCAATTCTGGCAATGGTGTTTGAGTAACTTGTGCTGAAGTGGGTCGATATCTGTGTTAACCCCCATATTGATAATAAGCAGTGTAACAAGATTTAACAAGATTTACCATTCAAACCAAAGGCCAAGAAGACAAATGGACAAGGAAGCCACATCGAGGGTCCAACAATGTTCAACTATATGTAACCGGCCCTTCTGAGATATGTGTCAACCTTGTTTTTAAACATATTCGCGCAACTAGCAGTTACACAATCCGTAAACAATTTGTTCCATTCATTTGTTGTCCTCTGTGAGAACGAGTACGACCTGGTATCCAATCTTCACTGATCCTTTACTAATCTTTCCTCATGTCCTCTACTTCAGCTATCTTTCTTGAATGATAAAAACATATTTTATCAATATTTTCATATCCATTCAATATCATTAAACTTCAATCATCTGATCTTCTCTTAACCTAGTTGTCTCTAGTGTTGTCAAACCACATTCTTTCAGACGTTCTTCAGAACTTCTCTCACTTCTGAAATAATTTTAGTTGCTCTCCTCTGTATGCGTTCAAGTGTTTCTGTATCGTTCTAACGATATGGTCTCCACGTTTGTATACAATATTCAAAATGAGGTCTAACTATTGCTTTATACATAGGTATAATTAGTTTTTCTTGAATGTTATGTTTCTCCTAATCAACCCAAGAATTCGATTACCCTTTGAAGCTGGAATACCACACACTTATTATTATTCCGAAGTCCTTTTCTTTTACAGTAGTACCTAGAACAGTATCTCCCGTATTGTAGGTTATATCCAAGTTCCCGTGTCCTGTATGCAGGCATTTACATTTTTGAAAATTGAATAGCACCTGCCATTTTTCAAACTATTTAACTAATTTGTCTACATCGTTTTGTGAATGTTGTTTATCACCATCAATGTTAACCTTTCTAAACAACTTTGTGTCATTCACAAATTTTGGTACATTACTTGTTATATTGTCGTCCAAGTCATTGATATATATTAAGAATAATAAATGTCCTAATACTGATCCTTGTGGTACCCCACTCAAAACTGAGTTCCAGTTTGAAACCTCTTCTTCTACTATAACACACTGTCGTTTTTTAGTCAGCCATTGTCCTATTCAATCAACTATACTATCCCCGATACTATGGGCTTTTAATTTAAGTAGAAATCTTTGATGTGGAACTTTGTCAAAAGCTTTCTGAGAAACTAAGTAGGTAACATCTACTGGCGATTCCTCGTCTATCCACTATCAAAAAAAAACATAACATATTTGTTGCGCATGACCTCGCTCTTAGGAATCCATGTTGATATGAATTTAATCATCTATGCCTAACAAGGAAATACACCATATGGTCTTTAATTAACCTTTCCAATAATTTACAAATCAGTGACATTAATCTCACTGGTCTGTAATTATCTTACTTATTTCTCGAACGCTTTTTAAATAATGGTATGATGGTTGCTTCTTTCCATTCAAAAGGAACAACTCCCTCTTTTAATGATGTTGAGCACTCTTGCAAGTGGTATACTGATTTGTTCTATTGTTTCCATTAGTAGCATTGGAGGAATTCCATCCACTCCAGGTGATTTATTATCCTTCATTGCCTTTGTTTTCTTAGGTACCATTTCTGGAGTTACAATTAGCTGCCCTAAATAGTCAGATTTTAGCCCCCGGAAATTCTGGAGCTGGTAGTGAACTAATATCCCATGTGATCAACACTGAACTGAAGTAACCATTTAGATATTCCGCCTTTAGAAGCCCTTGTGATATTATATTTCCAGCACTGTCTAGTAGATATCCGACCTTGTCTCGCACGTTTTGTTTACTACTGACATATGCATAACAAACTATTGCTCTAATTGTTTAGGGTACATGTTAATTTTTGCTCACATCTTCTTCATTGTCTAATTTCAGTCGTAGCTCTTTGTAATTTGCAGTCTTCATCCCTTCTGGTGCGCCTATAAACCCTCCACATAGTTTGCTTGAACACTATTTTTTGACAAGTGTTTCTTTCTTGACCGTCTTCATTGTGTTTTCAAGGGAACACATTTAAAAATGATACTGTCAAATTAATTTTTTGCTAAGCATGTTATTCAATCTAGATTTGCTAAGTATTTTCTCATATCTTTATTATTAACTTTGTGAACGTTTCTCCTGTACGTTTTTTATTTTTACTTTTGATTTTACATCGATGTGAAAATGTATTTGGTTATGATAGCTGTTACCCGATGGATCATGTATTTTTACATTGTCCACTAATTATTTTTTTGTGATGACAAACCTATCTCTAATGCATTCTCTCCCCTGATTGGTTCCAGCACGTGCTGAGTAAGGAAGCTATCCTGAATTAAAAATAAAAACGGTTGGTCCTCACTCCCTGCGCTCTCTAGAGAATTCCATAGTATGTTCTCTAGATGTCTATTGCATTACACTTGGCTAAAATCTCCCATTATGTTACATTTCCCTTTATTCACTTCATTTATAGCGTTTTGTATTGTTTGTGTTACCCTCTTCGTTTATGTTTGGACTTCGGTAAACTAATCCTATAGTTAATATTGAATTTCCTTAAACTATTTTGCACCAAACAGCTTCGTCGCAATTTGCTCCCCTTTCTAATTGTATTTCATAAGTCTGAATATATTCTTTAGCATATAAACTAACTCCCCTTCCCTTCTTCCTATTCCGATCTCTCCTAAATATTACGTATCCTGTCAGTCCTAATTCAGCATGTTATGTCTATGTTGGCCCATGATTTGGTTATACCAATTATGTGAGCGTGAAAATCTTCCACCATAGTGTCTATTTCGTTTTTCTTATTTACCATTCTCCTTGCATTTAAACACACGCGTATATGACCAGCTTCGGAGATGTTTCCCGGACATTTAGTTACTGGTTTGTGTGTACTATTGGCCTATTGTCCTGCTTGAGGCTCTAAGTAGCCCCCTTTCGACTTAGGTGAAGCCCACCCCTCATGTACATATCAGCCCTTCCAACAAAACTTCCCCACAAATCCAACT
Source organism: Lamellibrachia satsuma (assembly GCA_033239005.1). Lineage (NCBI taxonomy): Eukaryota > Metazoa > Annelida > Polychaeta > Sabellida > Siboglinidae > Lamellibrachia > Lamellibrachia satsuma. The sequence goes on from BSQZ01000130.1 coordinate 805,335, forward strand.
TCCTCTTCCCTACATAGGTTCTGGACTAGCATGCTAATTGCCATCCTCCGGCAATTTCGATATATCCAACCCTTCCTTCATATTACTAGTGAAATCCATAACATAATTACCTGCTTAACCCTCGTCTGTTGTAATGTTCTGACTAATTTCCTGTATTTCCTAACTATGGCAGTATTACCCTCCCTCTCTACGTTATTTGTCCCTACTTATACTAAAGCTGGAAACTGATCCACCCTTGCCCGAACCCATGATGTTTTCTACCTTCTCAGTTATCGCCCCTATTTTGGTCCCAGGGAAGCAAACCACCACGTCTGCTTTCTTGTTTTCGACTGTTTATCAGTTGAAACGTGCAGGAATCATTGAAAATACTTTAGTTAGAATTTATGTATATGTGATCAGACCAGTGGTGAAATATGCATAACATTTTAATATTTAAAGTGATTTATTTAGTTTCAAATTAATGTAATTTAATTATGTTGATTAGAATGCAATTTATAAAAAAACTATAATAATACAGTCAGTGTTAATATAAAGTGCCTCCTGTTGAGTGTGTTGCGTTCACGGTTCGTTTGAGCGAATGTACATTAATGTAATTTTAGCGTAATTGCATTACAGATATTATGTACAAGATGTGCAATAATTATTTAAAAAGTATTTTCCGGTATTTTATAACATAATTATACTTGCTTGGTTGTATGTATTTGATCGTGAATGCATGCACAATCCAACTAAAAAGTTACCAATAATAGGATGTTTTTGATTCTGATTCTGAAGTCCGGTTGTAAGAAGTACTGCGCTGATGTTCAGGCGGATGGTTTTAGAGTTGAGTGTATGGGGTGTGCGAAGATAAAGGGAATAGAGGTGGCTGAGGCAGCTCGTTTTGATTTTGGATGGTAGTGGATTTGGTTTGTGCCAGGGGTTCTTGTGTGTGTGTGTGTGTGCGTGTGTGTGTGCGTGTGCGTGTGCGTGTGTGTGTGTGTGTGTGTGTGTGTGTGTGTGTGCGTGGGGTATGATAAAATGTGGGACAGTGAGAGAGATGCTAGGGAGAGCACACCCCAGCGTGGGAGCAGTCTGATAGGAGGTAATGTGACAGGGCAGAAAGAGACGGGACTTAAGGAGACTGGACGTATGGACATGGGACGGAAGGAGAAGTGAGGGAAGGCGACTGGAATGAAGGCGACGGGGAATGAGTCGAGAGCGAAGATGACAGGAGCGAAGGAGACGGGAGCGAAAGCGACAGGAGCGCGAGATAAACAGGATCCAGGAGGGAAAGGTGATAGGTTGATGGGCGAGAAGACGATGGACAATATTCTACTAAGTGTCACGACTGGAAAACATTTAGAAAAACAGACTAAATGTTATGGCAGAAGAGGTTGATTCTTCCATAATAGGTATAACCGAATCATTGGCCAACAAAGACATCAGATGCTGAGGTAGGATTGGAGGAGAAACGTAAGAGATCGAATAGGAAGTAGGGGTGGTGGAGTTATTTCATATACTACATAATATATTCAGACTTACGAAATAAAATTAGGATGGGAAACAGATTGCGATGAAACTGTATGGTGCAATATAGTTGCTAGAAATTTAACATTAACTATTATGAAAGTTTCGAACTATAAGTAAGATAATTAAAGATCACTACGTTTAACATCAGTGTTTTGTAAATTAGTAGACGGTTAATTAAAGAACATATGTGAAATGCCATGTTACGCATAAATTATTAAATCCATCTCAACATGGACTCCTAAAAGCCAGGTCTTGGTTAAAAATCATATTATGTGTGTGTGTCTGTTTGTGTGTATGTGTGTGTGTGTGTGTGTGTGTGTGTGTGTGTGTGTGTGTGTGTGTGTGTGTGTGTGTGTGTGTGTGTGTGTGTGTGTACGTATATATGCATGTGTACGCATAAAAAGGACGGTGATAAACAACATTTAGGCAAATGAGTTAAGTTGTCTGAAAAAAACTACATATGTTAATATATTTTGGGAAATATAAATGTTAATATACAGGACACGGCAATTTGGATGTAAATTACAAATTGGGAAATATTATTCTAGGTAATACCGTTAAACGTATGAGGAGAGCGGGAATGAGGAGAGCACATATATAAAAAATGAACTCTCGATAAACCAGTGGATTCCTTGCTCACTTGCCTTGAGGGCATTAGCTTTTAATTGCAGTCTTGTTAAGCATTATTTTTAAATATTGTTAATTCGAAAATAATGACAGTGAACTCTCGTGAATTAACTTTCGGAGGCATTGGTGAAGAGTATGATTTTTTTCTCAGCTAATTTTTTATTTATTGTTGTGTAGTACATCAATATTTGTTAGTGGCTACTTGGCTGCAATGTATGCAAACTAGCTGAACAATATGTGTTTTTAAAGTATACAATATCGCATGTTTACGGCCGCAACGAAGGGCGCCACCTGTTGGTCACATTAAAGCTACAATGTAGATGGCGTGACTATGACAACTTCCTTTCAGTGTCCTAACAACCATAATGTTGACCTTAACCAAAACACACTAAATACAATATGCACAGACTAATTTATATCAACTAAAATCGGAAAAGTGCATACGACTACACAAGGTCCATGAAGAAAGGTCAGCAATATAATAATGGCACCGGACTAATCAACGAGGTTGTCGTGGTTGTGCCAGTAAACACAGACGAACACCTGTCATTGTATTTGCCCGGTCGATTGCAAATGTAAAGCCGTTATATCGTGGTTAGTCTGGAAACGCTGTCAAATTGGCGAAAGTTTATTAAATGTTGGCTGTTGAAGCTCCCAGCGCCTCAGCCAGTGGCGTTCGGACCGGCTAGCCCACTGTGGAAGAAAAATTAATAACGTATTGTTGAACAGTAAAACGCATAAATCAACCTTACGACTCGGAGGCTCCCATTTATACCATTACTCAGCGGTTGTGGTCTAAATAATCTCTGGATAGGGGAAGGAAAACCTCAACTATAAATGACAATGGCGTAACTATTGCCGACTGTGAACAAGGTCACCAACGTGTGCTGTTCGCCTGCGCCCACATATCGAGCCAACGAGAGCACTTGTTTCAGTCACATTGTAGAAAAAAGAGATTTTTGTTGCGGTGTTTTAGGAGATGTTATTGGTTCGTTTTAATGACCAGAGGAACATTCCATACCTTAAATGGAATGGCGATTTATTGCTTTTAAAGAATTCATGCATGAATTGTGACATATTCCTTCTGCAAACGTTCAAAAAGGAACTGAACATTAATATCATTGAGACATGAAAACATGATTTTCAATGGAAAAGATATCAAATATTATTTTATGACAAGTCAAGATCCTCTAACGTAATATTTCATTGTGTACAGGGCCACTCGTTATTGATAAAATCGCTGATAAAAGTGTATTTCCAACTTGTGCTTGCTTTTGCTTTCTGACTAATTGCGTGTATTTCGGATACACCGTCCCTTCCGACGTTGTTAATGCATTAGTGCAAAGTGATGGATCCTCCTTTGTTAGGAAACATAGCTTCATCCGCTCTTCCGTTCAGACACGAGACATATTGTTTCAGTAGCTGCACAAACCAATGGTACACACCACTAGATCTTAGTAATCAAACGAAGATGGCAAAATCAGGTGTCATCAAGACCTTACCAGATTGCCTCACAGAGCCTCACGCCACCACGCATTTCTGCAGCAGAATCTTCCGACGCTGCTCTAACCTGATGTGATATTTGTGCATGAACACGGATACATGGCCATACCGTGGCAACACATATACGCTCCTCGCACACGAAGTACGACACGTACGTGCGAGTACAATGATGACTTGTGTGAAGCTATATATTGAATCAGACATTTTATAGAAGCCAATCTAGAATGATCAGTTAGTCAAAATAGTTATCCTACCTAGTGGGTCACGAAGAACAAGATTGAGCACCAACAAATATATTGCACAGGTACGAAATGTTGTTTGGATTACCATGTTATTTTAGCCTCTAGTAACATAGTGACTAAAACCAATTTGTTTGATGTAATGTTATAAATCATCAGCTCGAATTCATCAGTTCTATTTCGTGCAACCGTAACAACATACATTAGCTCCAAGACGGCTGTACATATAAGCAGCAAAAATGGGATGGCTGTGGACACAACCACTAAAACCAAATACGTTTAAATATTCCATTTTGCAAGCATATAATAGCTAATAAAACACACCAGCAAGTGAAAGGAGCATTCTGAAAGGAAACGCATTTAGCACATTCTGAACTAATTCAAAATCGGTTCGACTTCACACAGTGACCTCACTGGCCCGTATCATCCGAAGACACGCACAAGGACGTAGTCACAACCCCGTTTATTGTTGCCACATGCGAAGGAGCAGACAGTAGCGCCATCTACAAGCGGTTCGGCCTCCGCCACTTGACACCGCCTGAAGTAGACGTCCAACGGGCCAGCGTTGAGTGGTTTCTCCTCCGTGTAGACATGAACCTGGAGATCACATTCGGGAAGATTGTTCTATGGTTACATATATATCTCTCTCCAGAATTGCAATATATATTATACAGTATGTCTGGCGAAATAACTTATTCACACACACGCACGACGGCACTCCAACAAGCACGCACACACACACATACAAAAAAGTGCATTCGTGCGTACATGCAAGCATACTAGCATACCTGCATACTTGCATATATGCTTACATGCACACGGGCATACGTACCAGCATGCACACATACGTACACACACATGCATACATACATAACGCATAGATACACACACACACGCACGCACGCACGCACGCACGCACAAACACACACACACACACACACACACACACACACACACACACATGTTATATACATACACCATAATCATTCTCCAAACAGAGGCTCACTTTCGGTATATTACCACTGGCACAACTTGATTATTAATTCAAAATGGGTAAATGCGGAGCTGTGCTCTTGAGTAGCGTAACATAGGTGCAAGCAAAAACGAACTAGACACATTTTTAATACAAGCATTATCCACCATTGTATTGACAGATATCGAAATGTAATTTTTATATGCAGAAACAGCACATCAAATATATGTCGTGGGAGAGGTGAAATGGTGAGTGGCGCCACTGGTGAGGAGTTTGCTCGCTCACATTTTGATCACTTATTTTAGACAGCATATACACACTATTCCCCCCAAGCAACAGCTTTTTTTTACCTGACTGGCGTTACCACAGTTGCCGTCACGCAAAGTGATGCGCACGTCGAAGTTTGACTGGGGCTGGGGGAGATTCACTTTCATATCCAGAGGATTGTCCGATGAAGTCACCGAATTGTCGGAACGGGACTAGTTCAGCCACCTAAGGCCCAATGGAGGGTTCGTTGAGAAGCGGCTAAAGAACTAGTGTTCTTTACCCATAAATGCATAAAGGAATTAATTTCCCGAACAAATTGAGACACCGGATGGCTACAAGGCAACTTATAAGCAGTTAGTTACATTGGTTGCGATTATTCTATGAGTCTATATTAGTTAAGTTTGTCGAATTTTCAATTAAGAGCGTAAACTTGGCAGAGACGTATTGTACCCAGTAGGTATATATGTTGGCCGGGTTGTTATGAAATTTTAGTGCAAGGCCTACGTAAATTATACAAATAAAGCATTTACCCAACCTATGCAACACTGCGGCTCAACTTACCCCACACCAAATGTTAGTTGAGCCAGCTTACCAACTCTATTTGAATCAGCTACATATAATTATCTATGCATACTATATATATTATCTAGATATATAATGATCTACTAATAATCATGGTTTATGTGAGTAAAAACTTTTGACTTATGAAAAACGTAATGTTTTTCCGCCCGACCACATTTCTAAGTGTCAAAATACCAGAAATGTTTTTCCACATAGGCCAACATACCTGTCGCAAGTTAAGAACTCTTTGAATAAGAATCGCATATAATTTAATAATAAATATAGTTGGCCGGTTGACAACTAGATAATTCCTGATATTGCTTGTGGACGACAAAGAGAATCCCGATAAACAATGTCAGTTGACCAGCACGGTTTGCCATCGGGGCATAATGCACCTAACAACCCGTCAGAATCAACCCACGGACCCATGCAACGTTTTAATGAGGTATCGGGTCTGTCCACTGCACGCAATTTCTGAACAAAAATAAATTATGATTTTAAAATGTCAATTGCTATTGTGACATATTTGCAGATACATTATTTCGTTTAACAGATTAATTTCACACTCCATGTGCAAATTATGGATAAGACTGGTGTGCACTGCATCGGATCATTCATCAGCCGTTGACGTCCTTGCCATGTTGAAGGCAATTTTGATCTTGACAGGAACACTGCGTTTACTCCATATTCCAAAATGAAACATTCACGTGCACAAATTCATGAGGCAAATCGTAGCTAGCTTTAATAAATATACTGACGTACGAGTATAATGGTACGTATATCTGAACACTGCGTATTGCAGTGTCAATTAGCTATGGCAGTCTCGAAACAACATTACTAAGAAAATATTTAAATGCCTATCTACACTAAAATACCCCCAACAAAAATAACAAAATAAAGGAAAGCTTTCGTACCTTCCAAAAAATTTACACCATGTACTTGGAAACAAAACGTGTTATTCTGGTAAGTGATACCGCAGTCGTGTTGCATCAGATACTCCAAATTAAAAAATGAGCTACATTAATCGGTAGTCGAACAGCGAAACCAACCGTACATGACGTGTACATATAAAACTGTGAATGCTCTATCCTACGTAACAGGGAACTGCACCTGAAAACATATATCGTATCTAACATCAAACTGTCTTTTCTTTCATATAATTGGCAGGATCCCTTTGTCATTCCAGCTACCAGTTCTTTCAACTTACCGGCAAACACCTCTACCAGTGCTGTCAGCTTACCGTCAAACACCTCTACCAGTCCTGTCAGCTTACCGTCAAACACCTCTACCAGTCCTGTCAGCTTACCGTCAAACACCTCTACCAGTCCTGTCAGCTTACCATCAAACACCTCTACCAGTCCTGTCAGCTTACCGTCAAACACCTCTACCAGTCCTGTCAGCTTACCGTCAAACACCTCTACCAGTCTTATCAGCTTACCGTCAAACACCTCTACCAGTCATGTCACCTTACCGTCAGACACCTCTACCATTCCTGCCAGCTTACCGTCAAACACCTCTACCAGTCCTGCCAGCTTACCGTCAAACACCTCTACCAGTCTTATCAGCTTACCGTCAAACACCTCTACCAGTCTTATCAGCTTACCGTCAAACACCTCTACCAGTCCTGTCAGCTTACCGTCAAACACCTCTACCAGTCCTGCCAGCTTACCGTCAAACACCTCTACCAGTCCTGCCAGCTTACCGTCAAACACCTCTACCAGTCCTGTCAGCTTACCGTCAAACACCTCTACCAGTCTTATCAGCTTACCGTCAAACACCTCTACCAGTCCTGTCAGCTTACCGTCAAACACCTCTACCAGTCTTATCAGCTTACCGTCAAACATCTCTACCAGTCCTGTCAGCTTACCGTCAAACATCTCAACTAGTCATATCAGCTTACCGTCAAACACCTCTACCAGTCCTGTCAGCTTACCGTCAAACACCTCTACCAGTCCTGCCAGCTTACCGTCAAACACCTCTACCAGTCCTGTCAGCTTACCGTCAAACACCTCTACCAGTCCTGTCAGCTTACCGTCAAACACATCTACCAGTCCTATCAGCTTACCGTCAAACACCTCTACCAGTCATGTCAGCTTACCGTCAAACACCTCTACCAGTCCTGTCAGCTTACCGTCAAACACCTCTACCAGTCCTATTAGCTTACCGTCAAACACCTCTACCAGTCCTATCAGCTTACCGTCAAACACCTCTACCAGTCCTATCAGCGTACCGTCAAACACCTCTACTTCGCTCAAATGGAAGAATTCATTTACATATGCAGCAACGAACAAGTAGCGCCGACTGGCGTAGTGTGGATGTTCACAACTCAGACTGACGGATTGTGCTCGTCCCAATGTTCCGTGTGTGGCACATTTCAGAAAAGGCAAGTCGGTGATTGATCCACTGAAGGTTGTATGGTTCTGGTCCGTCAGACCCACGGTGGATCTGTACGAAGCTAGCAAATTTTGCGTGAATCAATATACTTTTCTTTATATAAGAATTTCTGGGGATTTAGAAATATTCCCTTTTTGGTAACGTTAATTCATTGAATGAATAATCGTTTGTGCCTTTTACAAGGTAGCTTGTTCCAATCTTATTAGAAGTAGTATATTCAGCAGTAGGAGAGAAACAGTCGCGTAAGTCAAGGTAAGTGAATAATTGATCACTTTGAGAGACGGTTAATTTTGACATTGGACTATATGTCAAATAGCATTTGTGTGGATAAGTATGGGACATGGTGGATCATATTTATGTACTGTGAGGGGTTGGTTGCCACAGTAATTCAGAAAAATGTGATAGATTTGCTGATTAATCTTGCAAGAGATTAAGGGAGTGTTGGAGCGTAGCTCACACTGGTTTGAAGTAGTTGACTTCAAGTGGCATAATAATTGCCTATTATTTATGTACTGTGATAGATAGATGCCACAGTAACTAAGAAATATGTGATAGATTTGCTGATTTAATCTTCCAAGAGGTTAAGAGAGTGTTGGTGCATAGCTCGCACTAGTTGGAAGTATGTTTGGCTTCAATTTGGGATTATAATTGCCCATTTGTGGGTTATCTTTGATTGACATTCTATTGTAATTATGTATTTGTCTAAAAGAGTAGAGATTGGTGAGAAGATGGGCCTAACAGGTACCGATCTTCAAACATTTGTTCGAGACGAACAAGAAGCCTCCCGAGCTGAACGTCTATTGGCTCGTGAACAGGCGAAAGAGGGGGAAGAAACCGCCCGAGCTGAACGTTTATTGACTCGTGAACAGGCGAAAGAGGAGGAAGAAGCCGCCCGAGCTGAACGTCAATTGGCTCGTGAACAGGCGAAGGAGGAGGAAGAAGCCGCCCGAGCTGAACGTCAATTGGTTCGTGAACAGGCGAAAGAGGAGGAAGAAACCGCCCGAGCTTAACGTCAATTGGCTTGTGAACAGGCGAAAGAGGAGGAAGTAGCCGTCCCAGCTGAACGTCAATTGGCTCGTTAACAGGCGAAAGAGGAGGAAGAAGCCGCACGAGCAGAACGTCAATTGGCTCGTGAACAGGCGAAAGAGGAGGAAGAAGCTCGCTGTCGTGGTCGTGAACGCGAGATGCAGCACGAAAAGGAAATGGCGATCCTGCAAAAGGAGGTTGCTGAGGCGGCAGGAAATGTTTCGATAGGGAGTAAAGATGGTGCACCCAAGATGCGCCGCAGTCCTAGACTGTCATTCTTTAATGAGCATACTGATTCAATTGATGATTACCTTGAACGTTATGCTGTAAACCAGGGATGGGATGCGAGCGATTATGTTGTATTTCTTGGCGCGTTGTTAACGGGACACGCCTTGGATGTTTACTCCCGCTTACCGGCGTCCTTTCCTAATGATTACGATCATTTAAAGCAATCATTGTTAGAGTGGCATCAGTTGACTGAGGGAGACGTCCGAATGAAGTTTTATTTACGTGCGCCAAGTTCTAAGGAGACTATTTCTCAGTTTAATGTCCGAATGGGTCATTACTTAAACCAATGGATTTATCTGTTGGGTATCGACGAATCATTTGAAGCGTTAAGGGACCTGCTTCTTAAGGAACATGTTTTGTTTGTGTGTCCCCGAGATTTGTCTGTGTTCATGAGTGAACACAAACCTAAGGATGATGATGACTTTCTTGACTTGTTAAAGACTTTCACTAATGCTCGTTTTCCTACATGAATTAAGGGAATTCAAAGGGAACAGTCATGCTATGACAAAGTTCCACCGCGTTAACCGAAACGTGGGTTCGAGAAGAGTTATCCGACTCCTATTCCTCGTCCTCGTATTACTTGCTTCTTATGCAACCAGGTTGGTCATATCGCTCGTAATTGCACTGTGGGCATGGGGAGTAGAAAAACGTCCAAACCTCAGACGTCGAGAATTCCACCCGTAGTGGGGAATCAGGCCCATACTTGTTCAGTGGGTAAGGAAGTAGCAATGTTGCACTGCTTGCATGGACCATCAAGACGAAGGTAGCTTACCTTTGATGAAGGATACGTTGGAGATTGCCTTCTCACTGTTGATCGTGATAGCGGGTATAATGGGGTTGTGGTTAGACGCAGTTTATGTTTCAGTTACAGATGAGGCCCAATTGACGGGGAAAATCCGAGTCCTAATGTTGATGGACCAAACCCTATCTGAAATACCTACGGCTCGTTGTCATGTGATAACCCTTATATTCACGGGTGAAGTTGATTCATTATGCTTAGATACGCCTGTTTATGACTTAGTCATAGGACACATCGAGGGCGTTCATCCTCCCTGTTATGATGGGAATAGAGAACCCGTTCTGATAGATCCAGGTAAATCGGAAACCGCAAAGGTCAGTGAGAGAGTAACCGGTTGTGTAGTAGAAACCAGAGCACAACGGAAGGCAAATGACAAAACTATTAAACCCTTAATTGTACCGACAGTCTCTGTAATGAAGGTATCGTCAAATGACTTTCAAAATAAATAGGGAGAGGATCTATCTTTGAAAACATGTTTTGATTCTTCAGAAATCACTAAAGATAAATCCAGTAAAGACGACTCAAGCCAGTTTGTCGTGTTGAATGGGCTTATTTACCGCATGCATCGTAAAGACAAAGTACTGATAAGGTAAAGCAATTAGTGGTTCCCAAGACCCTTAGAAACCAGGTTATGAAACTCGGCCACGAAACACTCCTGTCAGGACACCAGGGGATAAAGACGTTTCCAGATATAATTATCTTGAAATTCTATTGGCCAGGTGTAATTGGGGATGTCCATAGATTTTACCAATCGTGTTACATTTGTCAGAAGACTCATTAACACTCCTTTTGAGAAGGTAGCAATATATTTGGCGGGACCGATAAAACCTGTCATTGAAAGAGGTAGTTTTTGGATATTGACCCTAATGGATTTTGACACTCGCTGTCCAGAAGCAATAGCACTAGCTAGCATCGACACTGTAACGGTAGCTGAGGCTCCGGTAAATATATTTTCCAGGGTAGGAAGTCCTTAGTGATAACGGTAGCCAATTTATGTCCAGTACTGAAGTAGCGAGACTGTTGTCCATCCATCAGGTTCAGTCATCCCATTACCATCCAATGGCTAACGGGTTAGTAGATAAATGGAACGGAACCCTAAAGAGGATGTTAACACGAATGTGTTAAAAACGACCAAGATATTGGGACCGGTATTTAGAACCTCTCATGTTTGCCTATCGTGAAGCGCATCAGAAAAGCATAACATTTTCTCCGTTCGAACTTCTGTACGGAAGAACTGTCCGAGGACCTATGACCATACTAAGGGAGTTATACGAAAATGACACCCCTGGTGAGGAGCTTGTACAAACGTATGAATACCTACTCGACCTTCGAAATCGTATTGAGCAGACATGTGAACTGGCCAGGGATAACCTTAGAGACACGCAAGGGAGGTACAAAGTCCACTTTGACCGAAAAGCCAAAGCTAGGTCATTGGAGGTAGGATATAAGGCCTTAATCATACTTCCCTCCGATTCTAACAAGTTGCTCATGCAGTGGAAAGGTCCATATCGAGTCATCAAAAAGGTGGGACTAAATGACTACATGGTAGAGATTCGAGTCAATAAGAAATTGTTCCATATCAACTTGATGAAGAAATACTATGCAAGGGAGGTAGATCATGATATGCCCCTTGCGTCCATTGTTTTGAAACAATCACGAAGTGAGTCAGGAGAAGATAGTCCCATTAGTAATAACGAGGAGACGGTCAGTGACGTTGTGTTAAACCCTCGTTTATCGCCTTACCAAACTAGGGATTTACATAATTTGATGAATGAAGTCCCGACAATCTTTTCAAGTATCAGGGCGTACCAGTTTGTTGACCCATTCAATTGAGCTCATTTCGAAAGAGCAAATCAAAAGCAAGCCGCATCCCATTCCCTTATCCAAATTGGGAGTAGTCAAAGATGAGGTAAATAATTCGAGATCGCCATATTCTTCTCCTCTGTTGTTGGTGAGAAAGTCTGACTCATCATATTGGCC
>BSQZ01000130.1:822500-865000 GCA_033239005.1 Lamellibrachia satsuma
AAGCTGAAGGGAACCAAAATAGTGATCATAGGAAACTTGACGAAAAGGCATAGCGAACTGCTCACAAAAGCTCGTACTGCGCTAAGCGTAGCAACAACCTATACGACAGATGAGAAGATTGTTCGCCTGCTCACTAGCGGTAAGAAAGTTGCACTAACAAACGATCAAGCCGTTCTAGGTCTATGCCGGCGTAGAATCAAAACACGGACAACTCCAAAGACTACATATCCGGTTACTACATACAACATTATAAATTAATGACTTTGTCTTTGACAACGGTGCGCACGTTAGTGTGAACACTACACCTATGACGTCTACGAGTCCTGTCGAAACATCACCGTATCTAGTCATTACTGCAATTGTTATTTTGAATGTCCTTATACCTTATATACTTTATTCGAGAAAGTCTGTACTTGTAGGCATGGCATTAACATATAATATATGTGCAAAGGTAAAGTGGTTAAAAATACATCTACACCCCAGAATACGATGCCTATGATGCACGGTATATAACAAGTACAACGGCAACGTACGAATGTGTATTTAAGAGGATACCTAATATAATGTATAACCCACTTTATAATAATGTATTAAGGGCCACGCATTTCTAGATGACAACTCATATTAAATAATTGATGGGCAAATTCTAAAATAAAAAATAATATAATTTCTACCCATTGTGCTCTGATTAAAGTTAGTTGGCAATGAAAAATTATTAAGGTACAAAGGCTGCACAATTAATAGAATCTCTACCCATCGTTATCTGAGTGATTATTTAACACTGAAGAACTACTAAGGTACAAAGGCGGCATTGTAAAATTTACCTAACAAATATCATACGCATAGATCCATGTGAAAGCTTCACTAACAGTTTAACAAATATCATAATGGTGAGGACTTAAAGGCATTTCTAAAAAGACACAAACATAAGTTAGCACTGTAATAACAGTTATAGATTTATTGAGCTAAAAAATTGAAGAACTAAATATTTTAATAAGAACTGTTGCTGAATCAGACGTGAAAATAAATGTAATTAGTATACAGGAAGCGAGGGTAGGAAAACACATATAAACATCTAAATGAAAACAATATACTATGATAACTCGGACATCCACCGACAAATGCTCTAAGAAAGGAGGGCTAATCACATGTGTTTCAAATAATATTACCATATCTAGTTATAAAGCATATCATAAATACTCAACATGGGAAGCATTATGCCCAGATATTGTTGATGAATCAATTAAAAAAATGTACAGTTTGTAATATTTACAGGCCTCTTAGGGATTGGTGACTTCTTAGGGATTGGTGACTTCTAAGAGATTGGTTACTTATAAGGGATTGGTAATTCTAAGGGATTGATTACTTCTTAGGGATTGGTTACTTCTTAGGGATTGGTGACTTCCTATGGATTGGTTACTTCTTAGGGATTGGTGACTTCTAAGGGATTGGCTACTTATAAGGGATTGGTAATTCTAAGGAATGTATTACTTCTTAGGGATTGGTGACTTCTAGGTGCTCGTACGCTTCGTTCTGCTGCCTTACCTTGTTTATATATCCTTTATTGAACTTTCCACTAAAACTCCTAACTACCTGAAGTCATTAATTATTCAAGTTATAATCCTTCCTTAGTCATATTACTTGCTATTTTATGTTTTTTACACCATAGCGGCCAAATAACTGCTCGTCTAGCATTCAGCTTGGTCACAGCAATTTATTTGTGAATTCAGCCTACTCAGATTATGTAACAAACACTTCTACCAAACATTTTCACGTTTTCGCTTTTCGGGAATAAAACGCATCCAGTCTAAATCCGTGTTCACATACAACGTTTATCCGCATTAGGATGCGGATCCCAATTCGGGTAGCGGAATGTGAACACCCTTAGTTCGCATTAAACTACCAGAATTGTAATGCGGGAAAACAGTTGAATTAGGATGCGGATTAGCCAATGCTAACGCTCCATTTGCCTTGATTCGGCGATGGCGGCGCTGCTGCATGACAGAGGGTCGTAATCTCGCGAGGTATGAGTGCATATGACCCGCACACCACGTCCACTGGTGCACTAATTCGAGTGGCGGTTTAATCCGGCTAAACTCGGTGTATGTGAACAGAGCCGAATTAGTTGATCCGCATCGTAATTTGGCTGACAATTAGATGTGAACTAATATTCTCTGGACACACTGAAGGCAGAATGCGAACAATTGTGGAAAGCAATTAATTTAGGCAAATCTGCCTTTTTAATCTTTGACATATTTTAATAATTATAGGGCAAGTTTGTTACAATGTTTTGTCGTTATTATATATATATATTAAGTTGTAACACTATTTTCAATATTTAATTGACACCGGCTAAGCTACAAGATAGATGATTCCCAGAGTTATATATATATATTATTATGTTTGAATGCTAAAGTACATTTTGCCTTCACATTTCAAGATGAATCGTCAGCTGTTTTGCTTACATAATATATAAACGTATGCCAGTGAACGAAGTACATTAGTATTCTCTCCAAAGCAAAATAATGGGTTTGCAGGCCAGAAGCGAGGGTGGTTTTTTAGTTGGTGCGTTTTATGTAAACCGGAACTGTTTTGTGGATCCAGGCGGGTGGTTTTCCCAAACAATTTAGAAAATAAATTCCATTAAAACAAAACATAAAATATTTTTTATTTACAAGTCATTAACTATGTCGTCCAACTTCCAAGTTATATTTTCTATCATAGGCCTATAATAGTTGACTGGGTCCTCAAAATGCGACCTGTGGAGATAATTCGTCCCGCCTATCCGTTCGTGATCATTGTATAGCGAAATGTGAAAGTGCAGCAAGCACCGGACGTCGTCGTTGCTGCACTAATGATTGTCAATAACGTTGACAATGTTGACTTCGCAACCACTAGCAACGACCTGTGTCGTGCAACAATGGAACACTCTACAAAGATATGCCGTTCTAAAGCATGACATTGTATAAATGTCAAATGCTGTTGAAAATCCAATCCCTTAATTATAATAATAGAAGCATACCTGAAACTAATTTGAGTGTAATTCTATGATATTTTCAATATAATTTGTTACATAACTTTTTCTGAGCCACAATTATTGGTTTCTGGCTCTTGGCATACATGTGCTGCTGCACTAATGACGAGAGGCTATGTTCACTGTACCGGTTTTTTAATAAGATTGTCCATGTTGCATCTCGCAATTGCTCTTAATGCTTCATCTGTACAAACTACACCAACACTGCCGTCTTCCACTTCCCTTTTGGCAGACCAGAAAAAAAAACTGTTCACCTGGGTATTTTCATTCAGGATTTTTAATTAGACTGGCCTTCGTGCCTACATACTCCATGTCCCATCTTCATGAAATAGTGACGGGGTATTTCTTGCTGCACTCATGGTTGTCAATATTTTTGACGATGTCGACTTCGCAACCACTAGCAACGACCTGTGTCGTGTCAACAATGGATCACTCTACAAAGAAATGCCGTTCTAAAGCGTGACATTGAAGAAATGTCAAATGCTGTTGAACATCCACTCTACTAATTTGAATAACAACAACCGAAGCAAACCTGAAATTAATTTGCGTGCAATTCTATGATATGTTTAATATAATTTGTTGCAAAACTTTTTTTCAGGTCAATCTTTCAAACTATTCATCACGCAAGAAGCAGAACGTTTACTCCATAAGATGTTCCTGCTTATTAACCCGTCTGCTAAGTTGCTGACCGTGGTATCCCCACTTTAGAAGTAAGTCAAATTGAGAAAGTAAAAGCTTATAAATACAGTGTATCCTACACAAACCCACAAAATGATATCCAGTTTTGAAAACCCCAGCATTGACACAGTTTGCAAAGCGTCCATCCGCAGACACACCAAACTCAATATCTTCAGGACAACGGTCGAACAGATCCTGATTTTTGGATGCGATTCATGGACTCTGCCATTGTGCCAGGTACTGGGCGCAGCGTTGATGACAGGTCACCGCGTTGCTCGATGACGGATGCTAGAACGTAGCACAGCAGAATGCCGGGGCAAGCCGTTTGAAGTGCGGTGTATACGTCAAACGGCGTTGACAGATCTTGTCCTTTCGCTAGAAATCCTCCAACGCAATCAAGGGCCCCTTCCCATGACCAGCTTCCAGGAAGTTCCAGCTACTTGCAGAAAATCCCTGATGATGGATGATCCTTGACATTAGGTAGAAGTTCCCCTTTTGGCGATACTGGATGGCCGGACCATCGGACACAAAGTGGACAGTGTCGAGTTGCGGCTGCGTACCTTTTGCGTGTTCAAATATGGGTTCCAGATGCGCCCATATTGCAACGGGGTCGTGTCGCAAGCTGGGAGAGATGGTGCAAAAGGATGGTGTCTTTCCTTTCAGGTATAGCACACCTGTGTGCAATGTAGCCTGCTGGTGCGACGCTCCAAAGATGATGGATAGGATTTCGCGAGAATAGCCGCAAGTATAATTCACCGAGAGGTCGATGTATATTGTGCACTCGGCATCCGATTTCATTGCTCGCTTTCGCAAATTTCGAGTTGTTGCATGTTGGTGCCGTATGTTGAAAACATGCTTTGCGAATGTCTTTTTTTGGTATGTATTAATATATTATATTTGAATTGTATTTGTTAGCCTACATAGGAAACGCACACACACGCACACACGCACGCGCGCGCGCATGCACGCTCGCACACAACATTGCTTGCAACACGCACGCACGTACACAAATACAAAACAAATTGCAAGTATGTTTATTACCTGTCAAACGATGCTGTTGGCGAAGACGAATCTTTAGCAACTCCTCTTCCCGGTAGACCTTTCACCTGTTCCTTGCCTTCTTCTTCCGTCCACTGAGTCGGCGTGGCTATGAAGGACTTGCCAGTTGTGGTGGTCCTGTAGCGTTCTGGGGCTCAGCTTCTGGTACTTCACCGATAGGTTCGTGATTGGCAGAACCCAGGGGGGGTTACAATTGCTTGAAGATTTCGTTTTTTTATCATGATTTAATTTTCGGCGTTTCGCCATTTATAGTGGGTGTTTTGCCGAGGTTCTTTCGCTCGGTCCACCTCCCTTTGTTTGTAAATCTCATGTCGTGCCGCATCTTCCCGTATACGTTAACGATACCGACGCATGTTTTTGGCACTTGTCAACGGCATCTTAGTTAAGAAAAATTCAATGTAAACTATACTTGAATATACATACAACAGAAATGCATACATATGTACACATACAATATACGTTATTGCAAACTTCACAAAACCACAACATGTTATCGATCTGTTTGATTACCATACGTCCTACACAGTAACTCAGAAACTAATCATAAAATAAACGTACGGTTTGGCGTATATAAACACATACAATATCCTTATACATATGCGACGTTGCTAAGCATTTTTATAATAAAATGCATACAAGTAGTTTAGTGCCGCTTTATTATCGCCCATTGTTAGGCATATCAAAATGCACTCTCGTGGCCTATCTCAACATATTTTCTATTTTGACCAATAACTGCATCTCATATACAAAATGTTGGTAACGGTGTTGATAATCAATAAACATACGGAGAAATAATTACGTTTCTTACCTGATTTATTCACAAACTGCGGAAATCACACGGCACGGTCCGGTGATGTCAAGCAAACGGTGGCGCCACATAATGAATGAATAAGCATTACTTTTGTGGATACAAACTTGCCGGTAACAGTGTTGAAAATATTTTTGGACACATCTAAATCAGTTATATCTTACTTAGAAATCTTAAAATAGGAAATCTAGCAAAAGTTAAATATAGCTTATGCATTACATTAACGGAAACCTGTCATTTATGTTTGGATAACTTGTAATTTAATTAGCTTTCATATGCATTTTCAATGAGGAACGCCAACTCGAACAGACTGTTTTCGCCTACAAGGCGTAATGGATGACCCCTTAAGAACATTTTTTTGACGAAATATATTTTGTTTGCATGCGCCTATAGTATATAGTACATGTTGACAGTCTGCAATACATTATTTTGTTGTAGCTTAATAAATATAACTTTTAGATACTTTCCTATACATCGGACAGCAATTGATGGTCTAAAAGTATAATGACTAATACAAAATGTGGTATAAAATGTTGTCCGACAGTGACTGAAGGAGTGGGAACTCCATACAACAAGATGGGGTTACTGGTTGCATCGTGTTTCCAAACACCTGACACGGGCTTGGTCCAGAGCATCGTTACCAGGCGCATGAATAGCAACGTGCTCATATAAAAATAAAATTCGCATAACTCGAGGAATCATCGACACGTGACTTGTTAAAACACACGAAGTTTTTTATGGGAAAGTCGTCTGGCAGCCTTTTTGAGATTTAACAAGATTTAACAAGATTGCCATACCAAACAACAACTTCCAGAAGGAAAGTGGACAAGGAAGCCATTGGCTTATCGAGAGTCCAGCAATTTTCTCATCTATGTGTAGCCCGCCCTTATAAAAAATATATGTCAATACTCTTTTTAAACATATTCACACTATTAGCATTAACACAATCATTTGGCAGTTTGTTCCATTCATTTATCACCCTCCGTGAGAAAGAGTACTTTCTCATGTCCAACCCACACTGCTCCTTAACTAATGCTGCTTTGTGTCCTCTGGTTCTACTGCCTTCTTTAAGTTTGAAGAATATATTTCTATCAACATCCTCATAACCATTCACTATTTTAAACACTTCTATTTGGTCTCCTCTTAGTCTCCTGGGCTCTAGTGTTGTCAAACTACATTGTAATAAGCGACTTTCTTAACTAAGGTATCTCAATTCTTGAATCGTTTTAGTTGTTCTTCGTTGTATTCTGTCATATGTGTATATATTTACACTTCCCAAAATTTAATAACATTTGCAATTATTTTGACCATTTAACTATTTTATCTAGATCATCCTGTAAATTTTGTTTATCTGTATCATTAGTAACCTTTCTGAAGACTTTTGTGTCATCTGCGAATTTGAGTACTTTGATAGATATGTCATCTTCCAATTTATTTATTTATATATATATATATATATATATATTAAAAACACCATATGGCCTAATACTTATCCGTGTCGTACCCTACTCAAAACAGATTTCCAAATTGAAATCTAACCATCTACTATTACCCTGTGTCTTCTGTGTGTAAGCCACTTTTCTATCCATCTACTACATCATTACCTATACCATGGGCTTTTAGTTTACATAACAATCTTTGAAATGGCACTTTCTCGAAATCTTTCTGAAAACCTAAGTAGACAACATCCAGTGGTGACCCGTCATCTACCCACTTTGTAATTTCTTCAAAAAACATAAGATATTGGTTAGACATGACCTTGTTTTTAGGAACCCATGTTGAGATGTTTCTACTAATTTATGTTTTACAAGGAATTCCACCATGTTGACTCTGATTAATGTTTCGTGTAATTTACATATAACTGATGTTAAACTCACTGGTTTGTAATTTTCTGTCTTGTTCCTCGATCCCTTCTTAAATAGCGGCGTAATGTTTGCTTCTTTCCATTATGTAGGAAATGTTCCTTATTCTAGTGACAACACATTTACAAGTGGTGTACTAATTTGCTCAACAATTTCTTTAAGCAGTTTTGGTGGTTTCCCATCAAATCCAGGTGATTTATTATCTTTCATCTTCTTAATTTTCTTTGCTGTCATTTCAGGAGTTACAAATAACTGCCCTAAATGTTCGGATTTATTGCCCAAAATTTAGTAAATGGAACTGGACGTGAGCTAATATCTGCTGTGGTAAAAATTGAGCTGAAATACTCTTTCAGGACCTCTGCCATTTGAAACCCTTATCTCGAACGAACTAATTTTTTTTAAAGGTTCTTTTCAATTTTCTAATTTCAGTTGTAGCTAGGTTAAGTGCCTCTTTGTAATTTGCAGTCTTCTTCCTTTCTGGTACACCTATAAATCCTCCACTTAGTTTGCGTAAACTCTATTTTTCTAATAGCTTCTATTGACAAGTGCTTCTTTCTGGACCGTTTTCCTTGTTTTTTCAAAAGAACAAATTTATCGATGATACACTCATTTTCATATTTTAGAATATTCCAACATTCAATTGCGGAATAATTCATCAGTATGTTATTCCAATCTAGCTAAGTATTTTCTCATATCTTTATAGTTAACTTTGTGAAAGTTTCTCCTGTACGTTTTTTTATTTTTACTTTCTGATTTTACAGTGATGTCAAACTGTATTTGATTGTGGTCACTTTTACCCAATGATTCATGTATTTTTACATTGTCCACTAATTCTTTTTGTGATGATAAAACTATATTTAATAGTTTTCTGCCCTGGTTGGTTATAGCATGTGCTGAGTAAGGAAGCTCTCCTGAATAAAAAAATATAAATTGTTGGTCCTCACCACCTTTACTCTCTAGAGATTTCCATTGTATGTGTCCATGGTTACAATCTCCCATTCCCCTATACTAACTTCCTTTATAGCATTTTGTATTTTGTTATTATCCTTTTCGTTTATGTTTGGACTTCGGTAAGCTAATACAATAGTTAATTTTGAATTTCCTGATACAGCTTCATCTTAATCTGCTTCTCTTGCTAATTTTCTCTCATAAGCCTAATTAGAT
This sequence comes from Lamellibrachia satsuma, assembly GCA_033239005.1. Lineage (NCBI taxonomy): Eukaryota > Metazoa > Annelida > Polychaeta > Sabellida > Siboglinidae > Lamellibrachia > Lamellibrachia satsuma. Next base: position 831,106 of record BSQZ01000130.1, read on the forward strand.
TCTTTATCATATAAAATACCTCCCCCTCCCCTTTTTCCTATTCGATCTCTCCTAAACATTACGTATCCTGTCAATCCTAATTCAGCATCTGTTATGTCTGTGTTTGCCCATGATTCGGTAATACCAATTGTGTGAGGGTCAATATTTTCTACCATCTTATTTAATTCGTTTTTTTATTTACTACACAATTAAACACACGAATCAATGACCTGCTGAGACATGTTTGTCGGACATTTTCTTATTGATTTATCTGTATTAGTGGCCTCTTGTCCTTCTTGATGCATCTCTAAGTAACCCCCCCCATCGCTTCTAGTTTAAATTGTGTTTACTGCCAAAAATATTCGATATGCTACCCATGCCACTGTCTACTGCTGTTGAGATACCGTTCTGTTCATATCAGCCCTTCCAACAAAACTTCCCACAAATCCACAAAATCAACTTCCTCTTCCCTACATAGCTTCTCGACTAGTATGTTAATTTCCATTCCCCGGCAATTTTGACATCTCTGACCCCTCCTTCATATTACTGGTAAAATCCCTGACAGTATTACCTTCTCAACCCGCGTCTGCTTTAGTGTTCTGACCAAAACTACCACGTCATCTCCCTTAATAATACTATACTTACTAACTATGTATTTTCTACTAAGCTCGCACGAGCAAAGAAAAAACCTGCCAAAACAACGAAGTCAGTGTAAACGAACTTACACTAAAATCCTTCTGTTAATTCCTTTTTGCCGAAATCGTTACTACAACTATGTAAGATATTACTTTATGTATATAATTTATGTAAATGTATCACTTTATATAACATATATATTTAACAATGTATACGATAGTTTGGTACACCAGTTTAATTCACGACCTGTAAACAAACTTCCCCTATCGCTCGATGAATTTGAATCCTGGAAAAATACTGCCTCTGCTAACAAAAACAGTTTACAAATATATGTCTATAAGAAGTTTGTGTATACAGTATATGTGTAATAGTAATACATATTCTAACCAATAGTCCACTGTTTCTGACTATTCACTATGCTATCTAAATTGTCGAATGGTAAACAATCCTATTAACGCTCACTGACGTTCCTGTCGAAATCCGGAACTAACTTACCCTAAAATCCTGCCTCTGACTAATAATTAACAACACTTGTTTTGTAATATTTGTGTACACTACGTTTATGTATAATACATATGCAATAGTAATGCTTATTCTATTCGATATTCCAATGAGATGCAGCGGTTTTCCAATAAATACTCTAATGGGGATATGGACAGCTTGTTCAACTCTCTGAATATATTATTTGTGCCAGTGGGTGAAGACTTGCGAAGATTGCAGTTATCTCACCCAATCTTTGACGCAGACGAACCATTGTCAGCTGAGTTCGTTATCAGCGTGACAGATACAGAGGTGGCATTTGAAAAGGTCAAGGATAACAAAGCTACTTCACCGAACAACACTCCGCCTTGGATATTGAAAGACGTTATGCACATTCTCCAGGCACCGGCCACAGTTATATTGTAGTAGTTCACTCAGGGAAGGAGTACTACCCAAGCTATGGAAGTCGGCAACTGTCATTCCGTTGCCAAAGAAACATCCACCAGGCACAGTGGAAAATGACATTATACCTATATCGATGACTCCAATTCCTGCAAAGGTGTTTAATTGTGCTGAAGTGGGTCGATATTTGTGTTAAACCCCAGATTGGTGATAGGCAGTTCGGATAAATTGGAGATATGGCAGGGACTTGTAGTACTGATGTTCTGGTTGAAATGCTCCACGACTGGCATGAAGCCCCATGTGTAACGGGCAATTTTGTGGGAATGTTATTTCTGGACTACAGGAACTCATTTTATCTAGCTAATCAAGATATATTAATCGATAAACCAATCACAACGGAATTACCAGCACATCAAGTCAAAAGGATGAGAGCGTTTCTCCTAGACCGTGAGCAGGGAGTTAACATCGGGGACGCTGTATCAAGACCAGGCTACCCTAATGAAGGTGTTCCCTAGGGAACTTTGTCTGTCATATCAATGATTTACGAACACCTTGCCCTATCTACAAATACGTGGATGACATAACAATATTTTAAATATGCAATCAAAGCAGAGTATCTATCATACAGGATTCAGCTAACATTAGTGCGCAGTTGTCGAGCAATAATGATATGCGCATTAATACGAGTAAGACAAAATAAATCGTTATATGTTTGTGTACATATAGAACATATATTGAAACTCTGCCGTATGTTGATATAAATGGGACTTATATTGAAAGTGTTACTCAAGCAACATTATCGGTGTAACTATTTCATATGATTTAAATTGGAATGCACATGTAGATGAAATAATTCCAAAGGCATGGAAAAGGGTGAATATGATCTACCTGTAGAAACGTGCTAGAGTCAATGAAAATTATTTGGCTAGAACTTATGTATATGTGATCAGACCAGAGGTGGAACATGGCTGTCCAGCATGGCACACGAACTTGCATAAATAATTATCGAACAATATTGAGATAATAATAAAACGGTGTCTCAAAACTATATTTCATAGTTTTACGTATGATGATATTCTGCAGATGATAAATATAACAACGGTGCACGAAAGGCGCAGTGAGATGTGTAAACCGTAGTTCGGTAGGATGAGGGGAGGTGACCACAAACTGAATAAGCTACTACCGGACACTGGAATTGTTTCATATGCTCTGAGATCAGTTTACGAGCAACCCGTTCCAAAGACCAATAAAAATGGCTACAACAATTCTTTAATCACATTTGGTACACTGTCAAAACATTTAAATATGTTAACATACACTTTTAATAATTTTTACTATGAAATTCAGGGGCCTGGTGATAACATCAAAAGATGAAAAGTGGCCCAAACCATTAGCTTATCAACAACATTGCACTAACAAGCGAGATAAAAACAAGGATGGACCAACACAAATATATATAAAAAAAGAAAGAAAAAAACTATAATTTTTTTCCTTTTAATGTAATTTAATTATGTTCATTGTAATAAAATGTATTAAAGCATTAAGAATGATATAGTCAGTTTCAATATAAAGTGCCTCCTATTGAGTGCGTTGCGTTCACGGTTCGTTGTTGTGAATGTATATTAATGTAATTTGAGAGTAAATGCATTACTGCTATTATAAAAAAATGTGCAATAATTATTGTCCCATATTTCCCGGTGTTTCACAACATAAATATATTTGCGAGGCTGTGCGTATTTGATCGTGATTGTATCTACAATCCAACTCAAACGTTACCAATGACAAGCTGTTTCTGATTCTGAATCTGAAGTAAATCTTGTTGTGACAAGCAATGGGCTGAGGCGGTTCAGGCGGATAGTTATAAAGTTGAATGTAGGGAGTGTGCGAAGATGAAGGGAATAGAGGTGGAGTTGGATCGGCTGAGGCAGTTTTGGGTTTGGGGTGAAGGGAAGATGTGGTTTGGGCCAGTGTTTCCGGTGGGGGGATTTCAGTGATGATAAAGTATATATATATATATATATATATATATATATATATATATATATATATATATATATATATATATATATATATATGTGTGTGTGTGTGTGTTAGTGTGTGTGTATGCGTGTGAACGAATAGAGAGGAGAGCATCTAAAATGTTTCAGAACTGAGTGAATTTAGTTACGGAGAACGCCTAACAAAATGTGGTTTAACATCCCTAAAGACAAGCAGGTTATGAATTTGGAATTTTTCAAACTTTTCAAATCCAAACAGTGTGAATACGTTTAAAAGCATTTGTCTTAAATGACAATCTTGTTAAATATTATTGTTAAATATTGGCATCTAAAATAATCGTAGTGAGCTCTCATGAATTAAGTTTCGGAGGCATTGGTGAAGAGTCCGATTTTTTCTCAGCCCATGTTTTATTTAATGTTCAATACACTCGTACGTCAAGCTTTGTTAGTGGCTACTTGGTTGCAATGTATACAGATTAGCTGAACAATATGTGTTTTTAAAGTATACAATGTCGCATGTTTCCGGACGCAACCAAGGGCGCCACCTGTTGGCCACATTAACGCTACAATGTTTCTGGAGTGACTAAGACAACATCTATTCAGTGTCCTTAAAAAATTACATTGACATTAACTACAACACACCTTTTACAATATGCACAGACTAATTTGCATCAACTACAATCAGACAAGTGCATTCGACTACACAAGGTTCCTGAACAAAGGTCAGTAATAGAGTAATGGCACCGGACTAATCAACGAGGTTGTTGTTTTTATGCCAGTTTTCACAGACAAACACCTGTCATTGTTTGTGTACGATCGATTGCAAATGTAAAGCCGATATATCGTGGTTGGTCTGGGAGCGCTATCAAGTTGGCGAGAGTTTATTAGATGTTGGGGTGTTCCAGCTCCAATCGACCCAGTCAGTGGCGTTCGGAGCGGCTAGCCCACTGTGGAAGAAAAAGTTAATTTAGTAGCGTACTGTTGTACAATAAAACACATAAATCAACCTTACGCTTCGGAGGCTCCCTGTATACAATTACTTAGCGGTTGTGGTCTAAAGAAGCTCTTACAAGGGGAAGGAAAACCTCACATATAAACCTATTGCGGAGGGCCAACAACTCGCCAAGTTAAAAACCAAGTTTTGGAAATGATACGTGCTACTTCACCAGCTCACTAAGCAACCTGACGGAAAACCACTGAAAAAGAAAATATGGGGTGGAGGACATAGACTGAAGCAAACAGTTGGGCAAATAACTGGAGAAGGAGCACTGCAGCCTTGTTGACTGTGGAGCCCGAGGGGAATATACGAGATAATGGAAGTGGCATTATCCAGGAAGTTATGAATGTTGACTGTAGAGTCCGAGGGGAATATACGAGATAATGGAAGTGGCATTATCCAGGAAGTTATGAATGTTGACTGTGGAGCCCGAGGGGAATATACGAGATAATGGAAGTGGCATTATCCAGGAAGTTATGAATGTTGACTGTAGAGTCCGAGGGGAATATACGAGATAATGGAAGTGGCATTATCCAGGAAGTTATGAATGTTGACTGTGGAGCCCGAGGGGAATATACGAGATAATGGAAGTGGCATTATCCAGGAAGTTATGAATGTTGACTGTGGAGCCCGAGGGGAATATACGAGATAATGGAAGTGGCATTATCCAGGAAGTTATGAATGTGGGTGGACCATCAGTCCCAGTTTATAAATATTTGCACTGGCGTCCTCTCCGATGTCACATTTTGTTTCAGATATGCTCAATAACCTATGAAACACTTTCATCCAAATAACCAGCATATTTACAACATACGTCCAAATGTATGTGCAATTGCATCCTTTTGTGTGGCTGACTGCGTGAACCTTGTAATATCGAATGCTGCTATAATTTAAAGATTGGTGATACGCCGTGGCTTTATTAGTCATATTGATGATCCGGCGAAGCAATATTTGCGCACTTTCAAGACAATGGCGTAATTATTGCCGACAGTGAACAAGGTCACCAACGTGTGCTGTTCGCCTGCGCCCAAATATCGAGCCAACGAGAGCACTTGTTTCAGTCACATTGTAGCAAAAAGAGATTTTTGTTGCGTTGTTTTAGGATATGTTATTGGTTCGGTTTAATGAACAGAGGAACATTCCATGCCTTAAATGGATTGGCGATTTATTGTATTTACGGAAATCATGCATGAAGTGTGACATACTCTTTCTGCAAACGTCCTAAAAGGAACTGAACATTAATATAATTGAGAAACGAAAACATGTTGTTCAGTGGAAAATATATCAAATATTATTTTATGACAGTCAATATCCTCTAACCTAATATTTCAATGTTTACAGGGCGTTCACCCAAAATGAAGTCACCAGACGCCCCCTCTCGTTATCGATAACATCGCTGATAAAAGTGCTTTATCCGCTCTTCCATTCATATACAACACATATAGTTTCAATAACGGTGTAATCCAATAGTGCACACCACTTGATATAAGTTATAGACAGCAAAATATGGTAAAATCAGGTATCACCAAGACCATATCAGGTTGCCGCAGAGCCTCACGTTAACACAACATTCTGCTACATAATCGTTCGACGCTGCTCTAACCTGATGCGAAATGTGTGCATGAACACGGATAAATGACCATACCGTGGTAACACATAAATGCTCCTCCCACACGAAGTACAACACGTACGTGCACCTACGACACGTACGTACGCCTACGCGAGTACAATGATGATTTGTGTGAAGCTACATATTGAATCAGACCATTCATCAAAGCCAATCTGGAATGATCAATTAGTCAATATATTTACCCTACCTAATGGGTCACGAAGAACCAGATTGGGCAAGAACAAATATATTGCACAAGTGCGAAATGTCATTTGGATTACCATGTTATTTTAGCCGAAAACCAATTTGTTTGATGTAATGTTATAAATCATCAGCTCGAAATCATCAGTTCCATTTCCTGTAACCCTGACAACATAAATTAGCTCCAAGACGGCTGAACAAATAAGCAGCACAAATGGAATGGCGGTGGACACAACCACAACAAACAAAATTCGTTTAAATGTTGCATATTGCAAGTATATAATAGCTAATAAAACACATCAGCATGTGAAAGGATCATTCAGAAAGGAAACTCATCTAGTACTTTCTTAACTAATTCAGAATCAGTTCGACTTCACAAAGTGATCTCACTGGACCGTATCTTCCGAAAACTCGCACAAAGGCGTAGTGACAGCCTCGTTTATTGTCACCACACGCGAAGGAGCAGACAGTGACACCGTCTACAGGTGGTTCTGCCTCCGCCAATTGACACCGCCTGAAGTAGCCGTCGAACGGGACAGCGTTGAGTGGCTTCTCCTCCGTGTAGACGTGAACCTGGACAACACATTCAGAAAATCATCAGATTTTTCTATTGTTAAACACACACACACACACACACACACACACACACACACACACACACACACACACACACACACACACACACACACACACACACACACACACACACACACACACACACACACACACACACACACACACACACACACACACACACACACACACACACACACACACACACACACACACACACACACACACACACACACACACACACACACACACACACACACACACACACACACACACACACACACACACACACACACACACACACACACACACACACACACACTCACACTCACACACACACACACACACACACACACACACACACACACACACACACACACACACCATAGCATATGTAACGCACTCCGGTAATACGGGTTCTCTGCTCCCCGAAGTCTACTGCCCACCATGCATTGTCCTCCTTAACACGCACGTAGACATACAAACATGAGCATACATGCGTACATGGAAGCATCCTAGCATACCTGCATACTTGCACATGCATACGGGTATACGTACTTGCATTCAGGCCAGCATGCACGCATTAACGCACACACACACACACACATACTCATACATACACACGCACATGCATACATGCATACACGTATGCATACATATATACATACATACATACATACTTACATACATACTTACATACATACATATTTACATACATACATATTTACATACATACACACATACATACATACATACATACATACATTTACCCATATGCATACATACATACATACATACATACATACATACATACATACATGCATACATATATGCATACATACACATACATACCATACATACATACATACATACATACATACATACATACATACATACATACATACATACATAAGTTATATACAAACACCATGACGCTAATCATTCTCCAAACAGAGGCTTACTTTCGGTCCCATGCTCCCTCCAACTTCATATCTGCCACCACACCCCATAACAACATATCACCACACCCCATAACAACATATCACCACACCCCATAACAACATATCTGACACCACACCCCATAACAACATATCACCACACCCCATAACAACATATCACCACTGGCACAACTTGAATACATATTCAAAATGGGTAAATGCGGATTGGTAAAAACGACTGTTTTTTTATGTGTTGTCATCTCATTGAAGCTGTTCTCTTGAGTAGCGTAACACAGTTGCAAACAGAAGCGAACTAGACACATGTTTAATACAAGCACTATCCACAATTGTATTGAGAGATTTCCAAATAGAATTAATATAGGCAGAATCAGAACGTTATCTACATGTCGTGGTAGGGGTGAAATGGTGAGTGGCGCCGCTGGAGTGGAATTTGTTCGCTCACATTTTTATAATTTTTTATAGACAGCGTATTCTATTTTTCCCAAGCACCAGTTTTTGTTTTACCTGACTGGCGTCACCACAGTAGCCGTCACGTAAAGTGATGCGCACGTCGAAGTTTGACTGGGGCTTTGAGAGATTCACTTTGAGGACGAAATCCAGAGGATTATCTGATGACGTCACATCCTCGCAACTGGAACGGTTCTTGTCAACGAATAAGGCGCAGTCCCCGAACTCGCGAAATCCGGTTGCAGAGGCAACGATGGATTCTTGAACGACACGTCAATAAGTGAATATAATGGAACTTGCTTATATGGACGCTATGTCAGCTTTGTTAAAAAATGTTAAGATGGAATAGAATAATACGATATTTGCGACGCTGTAGGCCTATAAATTCAAACATAATGAAAAGCGTAACGTTTTCAGACCGACCCAATTTCTAAGTGTCAAAATACCAGAAATGTGTTTCCCCGTAGGCCAAAATAAATGTCGCAAGTTAAGAACTCTTTGAATAAAAAAATCGCATAGCGTTTAATCACAAGTGTAACTGGCTGTTGACAACGATATAATTCGAGTTTCCCGACATTGCATGTAAAAGATGAAGGGAACAAAGATAAATAGTACCATTTCACCAGCATGTTTCGGTAATAATAGACAATACAACTCGTCACTATCAACCCACGGATCCATGTAACATAATAGACAATACAACCTGTCACTATCAACCCACTGATCCATGTAACATAATAGACAATACAACCCGTCACTATCAACCCACGGATCCATGTGACATTCTAATGATGTGTCGGATCTGCTAACTGCACGCAATTTCTAAAGAAAAAATTTTTATTACTTAAAAATATATAGGATCGTTCATCAGCCGTTCGTATCCGTAATTTTTATATAAACAGGTACTCTGTGTTTACTTCCATATTCCAAAATGAAACATCCACGTGTATAAATGTTACGAGACAAATTAAAAGCCAGCATTAATAAATATACTGATGTACATGCATAGTGGTACGTATATCTGAACGCTGCATATTGTACTGGCAGTTAGGTATGGCACTCTCGGAACAAAATTACCAACAAAACATTTAAATGCCTAAGTATAATAAAACACCCCCAAAGAATAACTAAAGCATTACCGTAGTAATATTGTAGTATCCAATACCCCAGTTTGGAACAGCAGCTGCTTTAATCGGTAATCAAACAGCGAAACCAACCGAAAACTAGGTGTCAATTCAAAACTGTGAAAAATATATCCTATGTAAAAGGGAACTACACTTGAATACAAATACCGTAGCTCTCATCAAGCATTATAAATATAATATATATATATATATATATATATATATATATATATATTATATATATATATATATATATATATATATATATATATATATATATATATATATATATATATATATATATATATATTCAGCTCAGCTCGTCTCTTGCACTGCTAACTGGTGTACGATTCCTTGGCACACCGAACTACGTATTATCACAACTGGTGTTCTGGGCGAAACACACGCGTAAAATATTAATTTGTTAAATGGAATAAAATTAAGTGAATTATTTGTAATGTCCAAAGCAAATGGAACGGCAGTACAAAATAAGACACGCTATACCAGGCCGTCACCTATTACCAATTGTGTTGCATCTATCAGTTCTCCAAAACCATTTTCTTTTGTGCATATTTTGTTGCATATTAAAATGAGAAAATTCTTACCCGTATGATAAGTGGCATTAATCTGCAGACCGACCGCCACCAGGAGAAGCGTCCGAACCAGGAGGTATTTAGTTATCATCGGCTTAGGTCGGAATGGCAACATGTTCGTTTTTCTCTTGCACTGCGGACTGGCGAACGATTCCGTGGCACACCGAACGATTTATTTTCACAACTGATGTTCGGAGCGACTTCGAGCGGAACACACGGGTGAAATAATTAGCATGTTAAATGGAATGAACTGAAGAAGCGCTTAATTTATAATGAGAAGAGCAAAAAATGCGCGCTCGAGCGAGCGAGCGAGCGAGCGAGCGAGCGAGTGAGTGAGTGAACGAGCGAGAGCGTGCGAATATATATATATGTGTGTGTTTGTGTGTGTGTGTGTGTGTGTGTGTGCCTGAACTTGAAATGTTTGTGCGTTTATCCTTATCCATAGATTGAACATCCACTTTAAATTGATTCATAAATAACATGGTTAAACATGTGTATCGTGTGCAAATTTGTGATTTGATTAATTTGCACACAATACTATATAGCTAGAGAGAGTGGCGGGCGGTAACAGTGACTTAGATATTGGCTTAATGCATATTTTAGAAAATTGTGAAGCACTACCAAATCTAAATATCTGACTCAATATTTACTATTGTTCACGTCATGATTTGTGTACATGTTGGATATTACGCTCGATTGAGGAATGTTAAATTAAACCAGATAAATCAGTTAAATCAATAGCGGAGACAGCAGTTCTAGCGAAAGATTATTATATAGCCCTCATATTGCATGGGTGAGCACAAACCCCGTTGAAGCTACGCTATGTCTAGTGTGTGCCGATGTTGTTTAGCAACTGATTGATTACGCAACATCCAGGTAAAGGCTACCAGACATTACGAATGCGTCACGCCAGCGGGAGGTAAAGGCATTTATAATGCGATATATGTAACAACTTGGTTCTAGGGTTTCGTCAAGTCCATCCACCTAGAATTAGTCGACGTTAACACCGCGTGGTTTGTTTACATTTGAACTGTTTATGCGGATATCGGTGTGTACTTGTAAATGCAATTTTAATGTATAACTGACGAACTCACTATCGTTTATAACAAATTAGGCATGTGAGACGCGGACAAGACTCGTGTGCCCGTTTCGTAGACAACTACCAGAATATGCTCTTCCCCGGTGGATCTTGCGACACGTCTGCCTTCCATGGGTCCACCTTTCTACTTGAGGTGTGAAAAGGTTACTGGGTAGTCGCTCACTAGCGGTTAGTAAGAGTCGCGAAAGCGGAGCTCAATACGCCAAGACCGACTAGAAACAGGCCGTCGAAACAGTGCCGCAGCATGCCGGCTAAACGTCGCTCGACTGAGAGGGGCCGCGCTACGCCGAAACCGACTGGCAGAAGGCCGCCGAAACAGGACCCCAGCACGCCGGATATTCATCTCGGTGAACCAGGGGTCAGCATAGCTGCTGACCACTTGCGTAATTCTAGCCAATGTAACGAGTGTGGGGAGACAAATCATGTCAACCAAACATGTAGACTTGAACAGGCTGTGTCATGATTCGTCTTTGGTCAGAAGGGCCACAAGAACAAACATCACAAGAAGAGGGACTAGGAAAGAGGCCGGAATAAAACGGCCATGCCACGTATAGAGAATGGAGTACTCAACATTTGGTCTGTTATCAACCGTTGCCGTAACATATCACAACACAGAACTAAAATAAAGAGCTCATAACGAAAATCCATCATAGCACATAATCCATCATAGATTTTAAGAGCGTTTTCAAAATGCGTTTCATTAAGATGGTCATAAAATCCACCATAAGCTATTGATCAAACCTTCCATCATCAGTTCCAAAGTGTATAAAACTGGGCGAAATTAATAGAAAAGTTGTCAAAAAGTTGCTGATAATACGAATCGTGGAACACTTTTCTCTACATTTGATTGATTTGCTCAATGAGTCAAGACAAAAAAATAGAATTTGTAAAAGAAAACGCCTTGTCACAGAGGACACTATTTATATTTACATACGTAACAGTGGAGTCAATATAATACGCAGCTAAGTAAATGTGACTGGTTATGGTGGATATATTTTGCTTTATGAGCGATCTAACCTCGTCGTAAGTTAGTAGCCTTTTTAAGCAGCTTTTTCTAAATTCTGTGAGCGTGTTTATGATTTATTCTTAGAGAAACACAAGCTTCTGTTTTGATCATAGCTAAAGAGCGAAATATATTTTTTTGGCGTAATCATGCTTATCAGCTCACAATAATGTTAGTGAAACGGTACCCGTGTGTAGACAATAAAAAGTTATAGTCACGCTCACAATTCGTGATGGAGTACACCAGAGAGAGAGAGAGAGAGAGAGAGAGAGAGAGAGAGAGAGAGAGAGAGAGAGAGAGAGAGAGAGAGAGAGAGAGAGAGAGAGAGAGAGAGAGAGAGAGAGAGAGAGAGAGAGAGAGAGAGAGAGAGAGAGAGAGAGAGAGAGAGAGAGAGAGAGAGAGAGAGAGAGAGAGAGAGAGAGAGAGAGAGAGAGAGAGAGAGAGAGAGAGAGAGAGAGAGAGAGAGAGAGAGATAGCAAATGACATTGTTCTCCCCTTGCTTAGGCATCGCGAAAAAACTACTGATTATACATAAAACTATATCTAGACCAATAACTGCAACCCTAGCTACCTGCTGTCTTCATAACCATTTTAAAATCAAGAACGTTGTGACAAAATCAATTCTAGTGTTATGATTATAATTGTATTCCTCGCATGCCTTTTTCCGATGACTACGTATTTTTTATTGTGGGTGAACCCAGTTTAGAAAGATACTCATATTATGCTTGAGTGGGAGCGAAGAGGATTGATTGAGTGAGAGCTGACCATAATGATGGAAGAAATTGATGATGAAAATGAAAGACCAGCTGAAAAGACTGGTGGATGGAATGATTGATTAGAACTACGATATTTGTGCTCTAGTGTAGTTCCCTTTTCAGTAGGATCTATTATTCACAGTCGTGTATATAAATACTACTACTACTAATAATAATAATAATAATAGTTTTATTAAAATGGCAACTATAGCAGTTGAATTTTACAACTGTCATAGTAAAACAACCAATGATAATAAATTAATTAAGACAAACATATGACTTAAAATATAACAAATTTAAAAGGTGCACGTACATCATGTTTAAAGTAATGTTTGTAAATAAACAAGGTAAATATGATGGACATAATCATAAATTAAAACTTAATAAAACAGGCAATACTATAGTAAAATAAATTATATGGCCTACTACTATTATGTAAAAAGTTACTAATTTATAAATGAGCTCATAAATACTGCCGTGTTTTAAAGCATATGGTATAAAAGAGTTTTGAAATCTTTCAGTTCTGCAATGCGGCACACAATAAGTCCTCGAGTGTCGAGTTTTATGCGGAGTTTCCCGGACGGGAGGGAAAATATGGTGTAATTTGTGTGTAGATTGTTTATCCTTATGAATATTGTTCTACATAACTTCTCCCTCCAGTCTCACAACATTGGTAGATTGGCTGCGGTGATGGCTTCGGTTTACGACTTATCTTGGAAAATGATCCGCATTGCCCATCTCTGGATGTATTCTATCTGTCTTGTTTGCTTTTATTGTAAGGCTCGTGTGTCATACTTGGCATATATACGTGCAATGGTGGGTTTGTTTTACTGCTCGACTAACGATAATGCAGCACCTGTTTAAAACTGGAGTATTAAATGAAATACCACAGTAAAGGAATAATCGCTATAAAGAGATAGTAAAGCAAGTTATGTAATAATTAATTGTTAACAATGATGAATTAAAATAACGATTAGGACATCCATAATAATATTCGTGTTTCCTGGTACATTTTCTCGAATATTAGGATATATAGGATTATTTGTTTTCTTTTATTATTTTACTGCAGTGATATTTTATTGTATTTAGACGTTTTAGTGTTTCTTGGTAATTATCTTTCGAGAGTACCATAGCTAACTGCTACAACAATACGCAATGTTAAGATTTACCTAGCATTATACACGTACATCAGTTCATTAATTAATGTTCACTACGATTTGTCACGTGAAATTTGTTCTCATGCGTGATTGGGATATGGAAGTAAATAAAGTGTACCTGTCATTCAATGTCATTATGTTCGTTTATTGATGTGTAGCTGCAGAACCCGTCGTTGCCTCTGCTGAGGGATTTCGTGAATTCGGGGACTGCGCCGTCTTCACTGACAGCAACAGCGCCACGTGTGAGGCTGTGACGTCATCGGACAATCCTCTGGACTTCGTGTTCAGAGCGAACCTCTCACAATCTCTGACTAACTTCGTCGCGCGCATCACCTTGCGTGACGGCAACTGTGGTGATGCCAGTCAGGTAAAAAAACGTTTTACTTTAACTCGAATGTATAAGCTGTATAATATAAATTGTGGACATGTGAGCGAGAAAATTTATAATCTGCACATCTTCGTTTCATTTGGAAACTTCTCAATACAATTGTGGATAATACTGTATCGAAAATTTGCTTATTTCGTTTTTCGTTCAAACTGTGTTACGATAGCCAAGTGCACAGTTGCAATGACATCAGACAAATGACGTTGCCCGGCCAACCAGTCGTTTATACTACCACATATTTGTCCGTCTTGAAATTATAATCAAGTTGTGGCAGTGGTGATGTGCAGGATACGTGGTGGAACATATGAAGAGAGAGAGAGAGAGAGAGAGATAGAGAGAGAGAGATAGATAGAGAGAGAGAGAGATAGAGAGAGAGAGAGAGATAGAGAGAGAGAGAGAGAGAGAGATAGAGAGAGAGAGAGAGAGAGAGAGAGAGAGAGAGAGAGAGAGAGAGAGAGAGAGAGAGAGAGAGAGAGAGAGAGAGAGAGAGAGAGAGAGAGAGAGAGAGAGAGAGACAGAGACAGAGAGAGAGAGAGATATATATATATATATATATATATATATATAGAGGATAATTCTTCACATTGTATACAATGAAAATTCAATCAAATGACATGGACACCATTGTCATGTGCATGTATTATGCCTATTCGCTGTTGAAAGATCTACCATGAACTGTGTGTTCGAAATGCACAAGATAACTACCTACCCATCCAAGATATGTGTGCTGCACTGGGACCTGCACAATATCGTTCACTTCCCTTCCTTCATAGCCATAGTGGACAAGATATAACCAGGTTTCCATACTTTACTGGTAAGAAGGAGTGGTTGAATCGCAGCAAGACAACATATATATCTGCATTGGAGAACTCCAGTCAGCGATCAAGACTTGTATCACATCACACCAGATGTCATCACCCAGGCAAGGTAACTTGTCATAGCCGTGTATACTAACCGAGGCGACGAATTTGAAGCCCCGATCTCGGAAAGCTCAGGGTGTACACGTTTCTGAACAACAAATTAACGCTGCTGAAGCTGCTACCACCAACAGAAGATGCTTTCCGTCTGCATCTGCGACGTGCGGCTTTGGCGACTATCATAGACAAGAGTATTCATGTCTGCAAGTCGATCATCCCATGAAGAATATGGTTGAGTTCTAGATAGTGGCAAGATTGTCCCAGTGGCATCAACACAACCTGCAGATGTCCGAGACCATGTCCTGTGGATGTACTAAAGGATGCAACAGGAATTGTTCGTGCGCCAAGAATAGCATTGCGTGTTACACAGGCTGCAGCAGCCAGGGATCTGTGAAAAAAATGCAGCCGTGCGATGTATATTGCAAATTTTGACAGTAGCGATAGCAGCGAATTAGACATTGACAATTAACTGAAACTGACAATACTTTATTGAAGTGTTTCAACTGTCAAATTTCCAGTAATAGTGCACAGTGCACAACATGTACATAGCTTCAAACGTACATATAAAACTAATTTGATGTGTATTGCTTAGTTTGCTCAGCAACCATTAGTAGCTTCATGGGAGGAAAACTTGCGTTCGATCGATGGTCACGGGCGAGATATGGTTGCTTGTGAACAACCTGAGTTAGTGATGACAAGACATTCTCTTTGTCCTGTTAATTTGCTTAAAGTCAAATACGTAATGAAGATATTCATAAACGAGGGCTAAGTGAATCAGTGTTATCCCATAACATACAAATATGCTTAAATAAAATGGAATCATGTAGTTAAACAAGTTAAATTTGATCATGTTCTTACAATTCGCTCGACTATCGTGTTTTTGGGGTAGGGGAAGGGAATCGCCCATATGTTTGTTTAAATGTTGCGAATTCCAATTATTTTGCAGGACGGTGAGGTAGATTCTTTGTACAAACTGATATAACAGCAGTAGGACACCTGTGGCTCAATCTAGCAAACATACGTGATTTATATTCGCAAATTCCAAAACAAATGATATAAATCTAATTAATTTGTCAGCATCATAAAAAGAGTTGTTTAACACTAATGTAGATAGCAATGTAATTAGCAACCTCTAATGACAAAGCGCATATATTACAACTGTGTTTCGTGCAAAAAATCAGCAAATGGTTTAACACTTAGGACTGAATCTGAATGGCCATATTGTCTTTACCAATTTCAAAACTACTAATAATCGGCCTTATATGCTTGTTTTTTGTCACACATACACACACACTCACATACGCACGCACGCACGCACGCACGCACGCGCATACACACATGTATATGCATGTGCACATTTTTGATCACCATTACGTCAATAATACACATTACTTACTATAGCTGTCGATGTCTATGTTGGTGATGCGGACTCCGGTGACACTGGTTCTCGCCTCCCCAAAGTCTACTGCCCACCACGCATTGTCCCCTGGTTGTGTGGAAGTTTGTTGAATCGTCTCCGTCATTCCCGACTCCATGTTATGGAGTAAACGTTCTGCTTCTTGTATAATGTCATGTTAATTCATCTAACTAATAGTTTGAATGACTGAGCAAAATAACGTTATGCAAAAAATAATTTTTTTAATATCATAGAATTACACGCAAATTAATTTCAGGTTTGCTTTTGTTGTTGTTATTCTAATTAGTGTAGTGGATGTTCAACAGCATTTAACATTTCTACAATATCACGCTTTAGAACGACATTTTTTTGCCGAGTGTTCCGTTGTTGATACGACACAGGTCGTTGCTAGTGGTTGCGAATCCAACACTGTCAATGTTATTGGCAATCATGAGTGCAGCAACGACGACGTCCAGTGCGTGATGCACTTTCACATTTTGCTATGTAGTGATCACGAAAGGATAGGCGGGAAGAAATATCTCAACAGGCCCCAGGTTGAGGATCCAATCAATTATCATAGGCCTATGATAGAAAATATAACTTGGACGATATAGTTAATGACTTGTAAAGAAACAACAAATATTGTATGTTTAGATTAAATGGAGTTTATTTTCTAAAATTGTTTCGGGAAAATCACCCGCCTGGACCCACAATAAAGTTCCGGTTTACATAAAACGCACCAACTCAAAAACCATCCGAGCTTCTGGCCTGCAAACCCATTATTTTGTTTTGGTGATCATACTCATTTACTTGTTCACTGGCATACGTTTACACATTATGTAAACAAAAGAGCTGATGCTTCATCTTGAAATGTGAAGCCAAAAGGTAATAATATTTGTACAACTTGTAGCTTAGCTGGTATCAATTAAATATAGAAAATAGTGGTACAACTCAAGGATATAATAAGGACAAACATTGTAAAAACATGCCCTATATTTATTAAAAATGTAAAAGATTAAAAAGGCAGATTTGCCTAAATTAACTCTTTTTATATTTATTCGCGTTCTGTCTTCAATGTGTCCAGAGAATGTTAGACCGGATGCGTTTTTCTCGATAAGCAAAGATGTAAAATTTTTTGGTAGAAGCGATTGTTACATAATCTGAGTAGCTGAATGCTAAACGAGCAGTTATGTGGCCGTTGTGATGTAAATAAAACATAAAATAGCAAGTAAAATTAAGACTAAGGAAGGAATAGAATTTGAATAATTAATTAATTCAGGTTGTTATGGGTCTTTGTGGAAAGTTGTTCAATAACGGATACAAAAACAACGTAATGCAGCAGTATGAAGCGTACGAGGATCTGGAAGTCACCAATCCCTAAGAAGTAACAAATCCCTAAGAAGTCACTAATCCCTATGGTTTTCAAACCTGGACAATGACAGCTACATTAGAAAATCAATGACACGTCTACTACACCAGAATGTTTCGGGTGGCGTTAAGCACACATTGAAATCAGCACGTCACAAACAGCCAGCTGTGCAACGGGTTTCCCAAACGGTCAAATTAAATCAGAAAACGACTTGTGCACTTCGCAGACCATTGCTACTGAGGCGAGAATGAACCAGTTTCGATCGATTCACTGAGTCCCAAAACAAGTAGTATGAAAACCAGGGAAGACTGCACTTACGAACATGGACATCAAAAATATTCAACACGTTATGTTATTCCATATATTTTCTTAGGGATCTGCCGTGACTTATAGTTGCATACACATCCACCACAGGAGCTTCAATCGTATTTTAGTACCAACGTTATCCGTTATTAATCGATTTACGTTATTGCAATTCATATTTTGAATGATACGGGGCGTTACATAGTTCCATAAAGTCCGGTAAGTGGGGACAGTAGTACGTCGGTTTTTCGCTAGGTGGCGCTACACTGGAATTGACATTATTCCACAGGAAGTTGACCCGTTTTACCAAAAAAATTATCCGGCATTTATTGTAAGGGACGCATATGCTACTTCAATATCCTATAGATTCCTACAATTTCTTTTTATAATTGTGTCCACAATCTACAGCGCACAGTACAACACTGTATTAAAAACTACATAATCTATAGAATATTATGTAAACATTCTATATAATATGTTCTGAATTCTAAACCATTGTATCCACAAAACTCTTCTAGACAGTCTGGGCAGCCGTGGCATCAACTCAAGAGACTTACAACGCTAAGTGAAGTGAGTTGTTGGTATCGCGTACGAGCATCTAACTCGTGCAGTATGACGATAATTCACATATTCACGACACCAGCCAATATCCGACATTGTTTTCTAACAATGCATACGGCTGATGCATCGTGACCACATTAACATACTTGCATTTTCTACATCGTTACGTTAGTGTTGTAATATTTAACCCAGTTGCAATTCTACTACACAATCGTAGCCTCAAAATAACCTTGTCAATTTGTCTCACGAACAATCTGTATATGATTATGTTGTACAATGCAGCATCGAAAGATATAAGCATACACAAATCACCCGTGGAAACGAGCCTTAATGTTGTCAACCTACTTGTTGAGTAATACAAATAATTTCGCCAATGCCAATAATATTATTTTATGTTGTCATCCATATAAAAATCAGAAAGCAATCCTACTTTTAGTGTTAGTTGCACTAATTTTCAGAACGACCGCCACCAGGAGAAAGATCCGAACGAGAAGCCGGGGTAAGTACATAGCTGTTGAAGTCATCGTCGCGTTATCGCGGGTGTCAGCTTGTTCGCTCGTCTCTTGCACTGCGAACGGGCGCACAATTCTGGATCACACCAATCGACGTATTATGACAAATGGAGTTCGGATGTTGCAACGCAACACAACGAAGGATCGGTAATCACCAAACGCTAGGCAATGTCACAATGAAAGAACGGGGCATGGTGTTAACGCTAAGCATTAATTGCCAATTTAACATCACTAATATGATAACAACGTGACTTATGCAGGAACATTTGTACCTTATTTCAATATAATAACACAGGGTATTCAAATAAAAGGGGGAATATCTAGTAAACAATTATTGACGAAATCTGAATGCTTCGGGGGTGGGAGTTTCTGGAAATCTGGTGATTTGACGTGGATTAACCTACAGGTCAAACGTTAATATCCACGGGAAACCTGTAAACATTTTCAGATCAAGTTGTAATGGAACTATTTCTAATCATAATTATAGCCATTATGTGGAGTGAGAAGATCTGATTGTTCCCTAATTTGATTTTTATGGGCTACCCTAATACACATACATATACATACACACACACACACACACACACACACACACACACACACACACACGCACGCACGCACGCACGCACGCACACACACACACACACACACACACACACACACACACATTTCTCATACTCTGAGTAATTGCAGTGACGTCGGCGTATCGTTACTTTATAATTGGAAACGTTTCGGTTACCGTTCAACTGCGTCATTTGAGAGAAATTTGTGCATCGCAACTAATTTCGTATGCTTTGTTAAAATAGACGATGGTGTGAGAGAGAAAGTAGAATATAGAAAGATATCATGCAACAATTCCACGCGTTAATCACCAAAAGAATTGGAAACACAATGTTAGGGTAACTGTTATTCCTTACTATGACCACTACGTTAACATCACAGTATATATATATATATATATATATATATATATATATATATATATATATATATATATATATATATATATATATATATATATATATATATATATATATATATATATAACCTACTATTTTGACACACATTTGTAATGATGTATAGTAGGCGTGTCCTTTACAAATGGGGAATGAGGAGCCCGGAGCCACTTTAGTTGCGGAGCCACCCACCAGGTGGCGCCATCGTACGTGGCTCCAGCTTAAACTCGCCACGGTACTTACGTCACCACCCACGACACTAGTGCCACATAGCAGCTAATTTATAACTACCAGTACATAATGTGTCAGCAAAGTTTCGCCACTGCAAGTTGTTTGCCTCACTAACGCTCTCCTAGTAGATATTGGTTTGGCTACTAGTACCACTAGTATACGCAAGGAGTCGTCTTTCTTCATAATGTCTTTATAACGTCTTTATCAAATTAACTAAATTATGTTGCTTTTAGCTGCTGCATGCATGCATGCATGCATGCATGCATGCATGTATGTATGCATGTATGTATGTATGTATGTATGTATGTATGTATGTATGTATGTATGCATGTATGCATGTATGTATGTATGTATGTATGTATGTATGTATGTATGTATGCATGTATGCATGTATGTCTGTATGTGTGTATGTATGTATGTATGCGTGTATGTATGCATGTATGTATGTATGTATGTATGTATGTATGTATGTATGTATGCATGTATGCATGTATGTCTGTATGTGTGTATGTATGTATGTATGCGTGTATGTATGTATGTATGTATGTATGTATGTATGTATGTATGTATGTATGTATGTATGCGTGTATGTATGTATGTATGTGTGTTTGTATATGTGTATGTATGTATATATGTATCTACAAGGAAGGAGATCGAACAGACTGTGGGAACTACAGAGGAATCTCTCTTCTTTCCATAGCAGGCAAGATCTTCGCCAGGATCCTGCTCAACAGACTATCTATTCACATAACACCAGAAGTAGTTCCAGAGACACAGTGTGGCTTCAGATCCAACCGGAGCACAGCGGACATGATATTTTGTCTTCGACAACTACAAGAAAAGTGCATTGAGCAGGACCGACCACTATATACAGTATTTGTCGACTTCACGAAGGCGTTTGATACAGTCGGAAGGACTGGGATATGGCAGCTACTGAGGAAATATGGATGCCCAGAGAAATTCACAACCATGATCGAGGCTCTACATACGGGAATGATGGCGAATGTGAGTGTTGGAGGGGAAGTCTCGGAAACGTTCGGTGTTACCAATGGTGTCAAGCAAGGCTGTGTACTGGCCCCCACGCTCTTCTCCATCTTCCTATCAGCAATGCTTGTCGAGGCTTTCCGAGGCATGGGAGATGGCGTCTATATACAGTCTAGACAGAGCGCTAACATATTCAACGTCGCACACTTCAGAGCGAAGACCAAGACTACCCAGATACTTGTGAGAGAGCTGCTATACGCAGATGACAGTGCACTGGTCGCCCACTCCGCTGAAGAGATCCAGAAAATAGTGGATGCTTTCTCCGATGCATCAAAGAAGTTCGGCCTGAAGATTAACATCAAGAAGACGGAAGTGCTGTACCAACCCAACTCTACAAGAACCCGAGAGGAGGATATCATGGTTGATGGAAACAAGCTGAACTCTGTTCCGGAATTCACTTACCTCGGAAGCACTATATCAAGTGATGGACGCATTGATGCTGAAATACAGAGGAGGATGGCCAAGGCTAGCGCATCTTTCGGCCGATTACGCCAGAGACTCTGGAACAACCACCATGTGTCCACGATGGTCAAAGGCAAGATCTACCGCGCAATTGTGCTATCCACCTTACTATACGGAGCCGAGGCCTGGACAGTGTACAGACGACAGGTGAAAAAGCTGCATGCCTTCATGATGCGACATCTGCATCCGATCATGAGGATAACCTGGAAGGACAAAGTGACAAACAAGGAAATATTCGGTCGGATAGGGCTGCCCTCTATGGAAGATCTTCTGATCAAAAAGAATCTCCTGTGGACTGGACACCTCATGAGGATGTCATCAGACAGACTACCAAAGCAGATCCTCTACTCTCAATTGTCTTCTGGTCACAGACAGAGAGGACGCCCTCGTCTCCGGTTCAAGGATACCATCAAGAGAAACCTCAAGCTGAGAGACATAAAGACCGACTCATGGACATCACTCTCACAGCAGAGAACTAAATGGAGTGCGGAGGTCAAGAAATGAAAGCAGTCTTTGTCGCATAGCGACTGACAGCATGATGATGATGATGTATATATGTATGTATGTATGTATGTATGTATGTGTGTATGTATGCGTGTATGTATGTATGTTTCAACCGGTTTTATCATCAATGTAATCAGAAGACCGCAATGTACCGGTTGTGTTGATAGACAATAAGAAATTGCTCATCCACTAAATAATATATATATATATATATATATATATATATATATATATATATATATATATATATATATATATATATATATATATATATATATATATAGATATATATACAAAATCATGTATTAAAAATGTCTATATATGAAAATCAATCATCTTGTTTTACTATAATATATACATAAATATATGTATATATTCATATATATATATATATATATATATATATATATATATATATATATATATATATACATATATATATTCAGGTGGGGTAACCATGTTGACTTCTGGATTGACCCATATATATATATATATATATATATATATATATATATATATATATATATATATATAATTTTATAGCAATCCAGTAATATATAGTATATATATATATATATATATATATATATATATATATATATATATATATATATATTACTTCAGGATTGGCCTATGCAATAATATATATATATATATATATATATATATATATATATATATATATATATATATATATATATATATATATATATATATATATATATATATATATATATATATATATATATATATATATATATAATGTAAATTGTCACATAATGCATGGCGGAGTGCTGCGCTGATTTAATGCAATGGAAAGTAAATTAAACGCCACGTCTTCATCATATCATCTCGTCGCTAGATTGACCCATATATATATATATATATATATATATGGGTCAATCTAGAAGTCAACATGGTTACCCCACCTGAACCAAAAAGAACAGAATAAGCTTCAAATAAATGTACCTCGGCTACGACATATTGATACTCCACAGCCAGCCATTTAAATATTAGTACCATAGCGTAATACAGTCACATAAATCAATTTATTTGATGTAATTTTAGCAAACATGAGTACGAATTCAGCAATGGTGCAATGGAAATATATGCAAAACAAAAGAAAAACAGGATAACCATGAACACAACCAATAATTGCAAATATGTTTACGTGATCCTTCTCGGAAGGATACAATAATTAAGTAAAACACACCAGCCATGCCGGCTTAACCGTGGTACAATTGGTATTCGCGTAACAGGCCTCCACAAAAAAGACATGTATGACAAGTTGATCAATATAATTATCAATGATGTTTTCCCAATGTGGATGCATTATACAGTTTCTGCTACACTTCTCCTTCTCAAACGTACCTCAAATTCTAACTTGTAAACTATAAGTTGTACGTTGTATCTCATACATAGCCGTAATGCAGAAAGAGTGAAGTTGCCCAACAAGCAGTAGTTTAAAGGGTTGTCAGGAAGAAGGAGGTGGAAGGTGGTTCCTGAAAATGGTGGAAGTTTGGACTTACAAATAGGTAGGAGGTTTGATTGGTAGGAGGTGGACTCTCAAAATTGGCTGGTAATCGGAGGATATCATCCAAAATAGATATGTGATTGATAACATTGCTTTATCCATGTAGCGTTCTATTTGGCCTGCAACCATGTCAAGATGTCGAATTGTTCTTGAACGTATAATTACAGTAATATTATTAGTTTTGTCACATATTATGTTAAAGTCTGGCTGTTCTTAGATACCAATAGAGATATGTAGAACGATACACTTATAGCTGAAACTATTGCCTAGCCTATATATCTGAATTTGATGAGTATAGTAACTGATCCGGAGAGAAGTTTTTTCCAGGTTGAAACTGCTCAGTGAAGAGCCTGCACTAATCTACAATGAGCCAGAAATCGTTCCTATATATCCTAATACTTGAGAAAATGTACCATGAGACACAAACTATTATTATGGATGTCCTAATCGTTATTTTAGTTAATCGTTGTAACCAATTCATTATTATATAACTTGCTTTACTATCTCTTCATAGCGACGATTCCTTTACTGTAGTATTTCATCCAATACTCCAGTTTTAGCTGCATTATCGTTTGTGGGGCAGTGAACCAAACCCACCATTTCGTTATATACACGACTGTGAATAATATATCATGTGAAAAAGAGAACTACACTTGAGCACAAATACCTTAGCTCTCATAAAACATTACATCCACCAGTCGTATTAGCTGG
Source organism: Lamellibrachia satsuma (assembly GCA_033239005.1). Lineage (NCBI taxonomy): Eukaryota > Metazoa > Annelida > Polychaeta > Sabellida > Siboglinidae > Lamellibrachia > Lamellibrachia satsuma. The sequence goes on from BSQZ01000130.1 coordinate 856,002, forward strand.
TCTTTCACCTTCATCATACATTTCTTCCATCATCAAGTTCAGCTTTCACTTACTCAATCCTCTTCGCTCCCATTCAACAATAAAGGGGCCAACATATGTCCAACAGCCAGCAGGATCTTCGATGAACCAGCTGAGTTCATACAATGCCTTATCAGCCAGTTTTTCCTCACCTTCTCCAATCACATTTCACATCAAGTACACATTCATCATTCTAATTAACAAGTTCAAATGTCACCCTCACCATGCGTGGATGATCACAACACCAGAATGGATTGTGTCACAAAGTTCTTGCCTTGAAGAGGGTTACGAAAACAGCAGGCAGCTAGGGTTGCAGTAGTTTGTGATCTACACATAATTTCATATCTATCGAATAGCGTATTAATTGCTACGCGTTGCCTAGGCAAGGGAGAAACCAAAGTCCATTGTTCTTTCCCTTAGAGGAATTAAATGAATGGTTCAATAGGATATATATTTCAACGATGTCTCTCAAAAACTGTTTTCACGAGATTGATGGATCGGGTGAATAGATTCGAAGTAATTACTTGATCGTTAAAATATTGTTTTTTTTTGGAAAATGTTCCAGCTGGATACAAACGTATACTGCGAAAAATCGCAGTCAGATAAAACAATGTCCTCCGCTTACGTCAAACACTTCTACTTCGCTCAGATGGAAGAATCCAGCTACGTTCGCAGCCACGAACAAATAGCGCCGCCTGGTGTAGCTTGGATGTTCACAAGTCAGACTGACGGTTTGTGCTCCTAACAATCTTCCGTAGCTCACATAAATTCAAACTCAGTAGTGACAACTCATGCAACTGCTCCAACATAGGTTTGCGCCAACAAGTGTGGAATTATATGCAGAATAAACAGGATAGCTATGGGCACAAACAATAGTTCCAAATACGTTTAAATGATCCTTTTAAGAAGCACATAGTTGCTAAATAAAACACACAAGCAGTGCCATATTAACAGTAGTACGATCATTCCACCCATCAAATCAATTATTATCCATGATGCATCAACAGCGGCGACGATGAATGACATGATGATCAAGAGAATTATGATGGATGCCTTCCCAATGTGGAGGTATTATGCAGTTTCAGCTATACCTTCCATGCTCCGAAAGTACCTCAATATCTAACTTATAGCCTATAAGCTGTATTTAACTCATACATAGCTGTTTTGTAGTTTAAGCTATAAGTTTGAAGCAGTGAACTTGTCATATAACCGTTAGTGTGATGGGGGGAGAAAGAATGTTAGAGGTGGTGATGGAAGGTGGAACTAAAAATAAATGGCAGGTTGGACTTAAAAATACGAGGGAGGTCGGATTGGTAGAAGGTGGATTCTCACAATTGGTGGGAGGTGGGAGGATGGCCCCAAAACAGATCTGACTGAGGTTGGGACCCCTCTATTTTACATGCAACCTTGCCATGCCCGAGTGATTTTTCCACTAGCAGGACTATCGATTCATCTTGAACGTATATCTACAGTAACAATATTAATGTTTTCCATATTATGTTAAGTTATCGCTGTTCTTAGATGTCAATATTACATCGTGTATAAAACATATGTATTCCTTCTTTGAAATAACTCATAGGAAATGATCAGTAGCATATTCAATATTGGAGGCCATTTTATCCGAACGTATCTTGTAAAATGTGTGGAATACATGTGGACGGCATATTCAGCTGACGGGCTGCTTGTTGTCATGCGATGAATGTCCTTGTATGCTTGTTTATATACCATGGTCTATAAAAATATCTCAACATTTATGTTCAAACAAATTTAGCTTATAAATTATGTGGCTACATCCACGGATAATAACTTGCGTTTCAATCTTCGTCTTTAATAATAGCCCCCCCCCCACACACACACACACACACACACACACACACACACACACACACACACACACACACACACACACACACACACACACATACACTGTGTTAAGGCGGCACTGCAAAAGAGCCTGTGAAAGGACCATTAAGAAAAATACTCATTTAGCATATTACAAACTAATACAACATCAGTTCGATTTCACACAGTGATCTCACTGGCCCGTATCGTCCGAATATGCGCACAGTGAAGTAGTCACAGCCTCGATAGTTGCTGCCGCAAGCGAAGGAGCAGACAATGGCTTCATCTACAGTTGGTTCTGTCTCCGTCACCTGACACCGCCTGAAGTAGCCGTCGAACGGGCCGGCGTTGAGCGGTTTCTCCAAAGTGTAGACGTGCACCTGGACAACACATTCAGTAATATCAACATAAACGTACATACATATATAAATACATACATACATGCACGCATATATACATACATACATGCATATATGCATACATGCATACATACATCCACGCATGTACGATTGTAAATATATATATATAAATACATACATGCATGTATGCATTCATATATATATATATATATACATACATATAGATTCATACATTCATTTATATATATATATATATATATATATATATATATATATATATATATATATATATATATATATATACACATACATACATACATGGATACATGCATATATGCTTACTTACATTCATACATACATACATACATACATACATACATACGTATAAACATACGTTATATACATACAATATAACACTAATAATTGTCAAAATAAAGGCTCACTTCCGGTCCCAAGCTCTTTCCAACTTCATATGTTCCACCACGTATCCTGCACATCACCACTGCCACAACTTCATTACAATTTCAAGACGGACAAATATGTGGTAGTATAAACGACTGGTTAGCCGGGCAACGTCATTTGTCTGATGTCATTGCAACTGTGCACTTGGCTATCGTAACACAGTTTGAACGAAAAACGAAATAAGCAAATTTTCGATACAGTATTATCCACAATTATATTGAAAAGTTTCCAAATGAAACGAAGATGTGCAGATTATAAATTTTCTCGCTCACATGTCCACAATTTATATTATACAGCTTATACATTCGAGTTAAAGTAAAACGTTTTTTTACCTGACTGGCATCACCACAGTTGCCGTCACGCAAGGTGATACGCGCGACGAAGTTAGTCTGAGATTGTGAGAGGTTCGCTCTGAACACGAAGTCCAGAGGATTGTCCGATGACGTCACAGCCTCACACGTGGCGCTGTTGCTGTCAGTGAAGACGGCGCAGTCCCCGAACTCACGAAATCCCTCAGCAGAGGCAACGACGGGTTCTGCAGCTACACATCAATAAACGAACATAATGACATTGAATGACAGGTACACTTTATTTACTTCCATATCCCAATCACGCATGAGAACAAATTTCACGTGACAAATCGCAGTGAACATTAATTAATGAACTGATGTACGTGTATAATGCTAGGTAAATCTTAACATTGCGTATTGTTGTAGCAGTTAGCTATGGTACTCTCGAAAGATAATTACCAAGAAACACTAAAACGTCTAAATACAACAAAATATCACTGCAGTAAAATAATAAAAGAAAACAAATAATCCTATATATCCTAATATTCGAGAAAATGTACCAGGAAAAACGAATATTATTATGGATGTCCTAATCGTTATTTTAATTCATCATTGTTAACAATTAATTATTGCATAACTTGCTTTACTATCTCTTTATAGCGATTATTCCTTTACTGTGGTATTTCATTTAATACTCCAGTTTTAAACAGGTGCTGCATTATCGTTAGTCGAGCAGTAAAACAAACCCACCATTGTACGTATATATGCCAAGTGTGACAAACGAGCCTTACAAAAAAGCAAACAAGACAGATAGAATACATCCAGAGACGGGCAATGCGGATCATTTTCCAAGATAAGTCGTAAACCGAAGCCATCACCACAGCCAATCTATCAATGCTGTCAGACCGGAGGGAGAAGTTATGTAGAACAATATTCATAAGGATAAACAATCTACACACAAATTACACCATATTTTCCCTCCCGTCCGGGAAACTCCGTATAAAACTCGACATTCGAGGACTTATTGTGTGCCGCGTTGCTGAACTGAAAGATTTCAAAACTCTTTTATACCATATGCTTTAAAACACGGGCAGTATTTATGAGCTCATTTATAAATTAGTAACTGTTTACATAATAGTAGTAGGCCATATAATTTATTTTACTATAGTATTGCCTGTTTTATTAAGTTTTAATTTATGATTATGTCCTTCATATTTACCTTGTTTATTTACAAACATTACTTTAAACATGATATACGTGCACCTTTTAAATTTGTTATATTTTAAGTCATATGTTTGTCTTAATTAATTTATTATCGTTGGTTGTTTTACTATGACAGTTGTATAATTCAACTGCTATAGTTGCCATTTTAATAAAACTATTATTATTATTATTATTAGTAGTAGTAGTATTTATATACACGACTGTGAATAATAGATCCTACTGAAAAGGGAACTACACTAGAGCACAAATATCGTAGTTCTAATCAATCATTCCATCCACCAGTCTTTTCAGCTGGTCTTTCATTTTCATCATCAATTTCTTCCATCATTATGGTCAGCTCTCACTCAATCAATCCTCTTCGCTCCCACTCAAGCATAATATGAGTATCTTTCTAAACTGGGTTCACCCACAATAAAAAAATACGTAGTCATCGGAAAAAGGCATGGGAGGAATACAAGGTTAATCATAACACTAGAATTGATTTTGTCACAACGTTCTTGATTTTAAAATGGTTATGAAGACAGCAGGTAGCTATGGTTGCAGTTATTCGTCTTCTAAGATATAGTTTTATGTCTAATTAGTAGTTTTTTTCGCGCTGCCTTAGCAAGGGGAGAGCAATGTAATTTATTTGCTATATCTCTCTCTCCTCTCTCTCTCTCTCTCTCTCTCTCTCTCTCTCCCTCTCTCTCTCTCTCTCTCTCTCTCTCTCTCTCTCTCTCTCTCTCTCTCTCTCTCTCTCTCTCTCTCTCTCTCTCTCTCTCTCTCTCTCTCTCTCTCTCTCTCTCTCTCTCTCTCTCTCTCTCTCTCTCTCTCTCTCTGTCTCTCTCTCTCTCTCTCCTCTCTCTCTCTCTCTCTCTCTCTCTCTCTCTCTCCTCTCTCTCTCTCTCTCTCTCTCAATATACTCAGCTTACCGTCAAACACTTCTACTTCATTCAGATTGAAGAAAGCATTTACGTTCGCAGCCACGAACAAGTAGCGCCGCCTGGCGTAGCATGGATGTTCACAAGTCAGACTGACGGTTTGTGCTTGTTCCAAACTTCCGTGTGTGGCACATTTCAGAAAAGGCACCTCGCTGATTGGTCCATTGGCGGTTCTAAGATCCTGGTCCGTCAGACCCACGGTGAAATTTATTAGTCGATCTGTAACAAGTCGACATAAGTGCAATTGCTTACCAAATTGTAAGCAATTGTAGATATGTTTCTGTATCGAGGAACGGCGGGGATCGAGGCTATTCAACCAGCGATGATTGACCGGTGAAGCCACCTACTGGCAATCACTGGGTGAACAGACAAAATAGCGACGACGATTACCATTGCGCAACATAAAACATTCCTTAATATATCTATAATTGCTTCTCATTTTGTGATCTCATTATGTTGTTGTATCATACGAGCGTGTGGGTCAAGGTTGGTTCGTTCATTTTGTTTTTAATTCCCCCGGTGGTGAGGGTCTTGGGGGTCAACATTTCAAGTGGTCTGCATCGGAATTTTAAATGTGGAATTACAGTTTTTGCTATGTGCAGCTTTATTTTCATATACAGCAGTGACATGTACAAATATGTAGCTAGGTGAATGTAGCAACCTTAAATACTCGTGTCCAGTGCACCGTGTGGCGCCACTGTTATGAATCTGATAGTATGCGGAGCACCTCTTTGGAATGAACCAGGAAGTGATTTATGCAGCCGCAGGCTGTTTTGCGCACCACAGCAAATCAGATGCCGATTGGGGTCTTAACCAATGGATAATTTAAACAAATTGTGCTGCGATTCCTTCCTGGGGACGTAGATGAACTGCAGAAAGTTTGACTCCCGGGGTCGAAAGCGTCTAAGCAGTAGCATAGCATACTTACGCAAGCTACATATTGGTAATATTATAGATATCGATATACATTGCTTTAATTATAAACTACTTTTCTCCACGTGCGACGCCGGGTAATTCACCTAGTTGTAAATATTTTTTTTTGTCTCTATGTTTTTTGAACTTTGTTTGTTATTATGTTATTGCAATGAATCAACAAAGCGTGTGCTCTCAACAACATTTTATACTATTCATACAATTGATCTTACTACTAGTTTACGACCCTTATCTATAATAGCATACTAGGTTTCTACGTGTCGTAGTTGTTGTCTATGAAGTTTGCATCATTCGGTTTTGTACGCAGTGACGGTGAGATGATTATGCCCCACATGTGAACACCAATTTCGAGTCGAAACGGTCAATTTGCAAAAAAAATTACTAAACGCACATTGACGGACACTGTGCTTTATCATATTTATTCTAGTATCACAAACTTTATATTATTAAATACATATAAATGTGGAACGCATTGGACATATTTAACAGTTAACGCAGGGAACGGACATCAACATATTATAATAATATCCACTATTTGCATTCACACGATACATATTTTTGAGTACATCCAATGACAACAAAAATAAATTACGACGTGGCAACCAACAATGGCGTATTTAGTTGGGATTGGGCCATGATCCCATTTGGTTTACACTTTTGAATTTGTTCGAATATAGCCTGTTGCGTCGCCATGTGGTAAACTAGTGGGTGAATTAGTTCACCCGCCCCCACGATATCCTCTATTCAACACTACCAACCAAGTAGTCGTACGGCAGCTAGACAAAGAGAGTGGTGCACCGTAAATGTCAGCATCACAAAAAGAATAAGATAATATAGTCACAGCTGCCAAGTTTTGAAGAGATGGTTGATATCGTGGGCGGATCGAAAGTCTGAAAATGGGTGTCAGCATTTCTTGTCATCTAATTTCCACCGGGGGCTGCACTTTAAACACTGGAAAGTATGTATTAATTGACACATATTTCATTATGTACGCTGTAGCGGATTATTAAAATACGGAACGAAATATGCCCGATTCGTCTGAACATTAAAAGTAACAATACACATCTGGAAAAACCCAAAGTGGAATGCCACACACAAAATTACACATAATTCAAATAATTAAAGACGCAGAAATATTTATTTAAACTGTAAATGGACACTTGGAACTGTATCAAACGTCACTTCAGCAATAAACTGGTCATCAGGACGGTCAAAAATAACCCCGAATCGGGGATCCCCTTGACGTTCTGCGCAATCAGCGCATGCGGGCACAAACACACACACACACGCACGCACACACGTACACACGCACGCACGCACGCACGCACGCACACACGCACGCACACACACACATTCGCGCGCTTGGTTATGGATGTACGTCTTTTTGATCACCATTACATCAATAACACATATTACTTACTATAGTTGATGTCATCTCTGTTGGTGATGCGTACTCCGGTGACACTGGTTCTCGTCTCCCCGAAGTCTACAGCCCACCACGCATTGTTCCCCCGATTTGTGCTGAAGTGTGTTGCTTTGTTACCGTCATTCCCGAATGAGGCCTCTTCAGTGCCCCACAAAGAACTCATGAACGCGGGCTTGCCCAGTGCAATGTTCACTGCGGTTGTCACTGCAACACACCAAAGCGATGACGTCACATCGATCATCGAATCCGTCCGTCCGTCCGTCCGTCCGTCCGTCCGTCCGTCCGTCCGTCCGTCCGTCCGTGCGTACTTGCATACGTACATGCATGCATGTAGCATCAGTTGTACAACTGTCATTAAAAAAATGTGGAAATTAGACTACACTTCTAAGCTATAACTATTATTTACATTAAGGGATCGGTCGTACATGTGTGAAATAATATTTAAAGTTCTGGACACAAGGAATATGTCTATGTCATCCGTTCGGTATCGCCATAAACTAACCCAAGCTAAATTATAGGTATATTAAGTTTGACTACATGTTTATATATTTTTCGAAGCCAATTTATCCAGTATATCTTCATTTAGATAGTTCAAGCAGAACATACGGCTTGCAGTTTTGTTTCTTATGTTTACCCTTGCGTATGATTTGTTGAATATTTGCACACGCTCATTATCTCGAAAACTACACCAACATATAAAAAAAACATCCGTACAACAAAACAACTTCGAATTGTAGACGATTCAATATTGATCAACATTGCTGGATGCAGCTGCTGTTATTGGTTGTACAACTGATTTGTAATAGTGATAAAACTAGCTTTTGGTGAACTATCATATTGTCCTTGCGATATCACACTGATCGCCCACGTAATAAATTATTAAAATCATCACTAATGGAAACGTTTATTGCCGCCGGCATAGGTCGGGTAATTGATACGGCGCAAATTGTCAATACCATTACATTTACCAATCGCACTACAACATTAACTGTCGTATCTTTGATAGTTTAAAACAAACAGCAGTTCATTAAATACGTGATTATGAAGAGGGAACAATTAGCAAATTAGAAGAAAAATATGCAATATTACATGCATTGAACAATTAGGTATCTATTCAAAGCTGCCTGCCATATTGGATTTATGCAAATTAACTATTAAGTCAATAAAATTATAAAGTATTATAAACGAATCCGTGTGTCCAAAAACTCATTCTAGTATTGTATATCACTCAAATATATAACACGTGAACAAATCGGGCGTGCAGGCTGCGGTCATCCATCAGTGGGCCAGCAGAACCATTGAAGTCTACGACGACCAAGTTATGCAGTGCTCCTACTTGTTGCATTACTGACTGTGTTTATTAACATGACTAATACGTTCTCCTTCGCACAACTATGGACTACCGGGGTCAACGTGATGAGTACGTGATGAGTACCAACTATTCCACTAATGGCAATAAGTATGCTAAGGTCGCTGAAAATATGTGCAACTATAAAAACACAGAAAGGAACCACTGCTGGAATAA
>BSQZ01000130.1:870000-903167 GCA_033239005.1 Lamellibrachia satsuma
TGAAGTTACGCAACAAATATGATATATTACAAGACTATGAAGAAACAGGCAACGAAGAAGTTGAGAAACAATGGCAAGACTTTGAGGATGCATACAAAGAAACAGCTCAAGAAGTACTGGGGTACAAAAAAGAAAGGGCAAAAACCATGGATCAGCAAGGAGTCGTGGGAGTTAGTAGAAGAGAGAAAACGACTGAAGAACAACATCGAGCAGACAAAGTAAGACAGGATTAAGCAGAATTACATGGATAAATATAGGTGTAAAGACAAAGAAGTGAAGAAGAGCATGAGACAAGACAAGAGGAAGTGGGTTGATCACCTTGCCATGGAAGCAGAGGAAGCAGCACATAATGGAAAAATGAAAGAGGTGTATGCTATTACAAAAACCCTGAGTAATGACAAACGTAAGACAACAAATGCAGTGAAAGACAAAGGTGGAAACTTAATAACGGAAGGATTGGCCAGAAGGGAGCGATGGAAAGAACACTTTGAGGAAATACTTAATAGACCTATACCTGATGACCCTGTAACAGATGTGGAGATAGATCCGATCATAAACGAAATCAGCACTGACCCAATAACAAAGGCAGAAATTAGAACAGCGCTAAGGAAGATGAAAACGGGAAAGCAGGGGGCAAGGACGAAATTACAGCAGAATTATTAAAAGCAGACATGAATACAACAGAGAAATGGCTTGTTAAATTATTCAGAACATTTTGGGAACAAGAGAAAGTGCCGAAAACATGGAAGCAGGGACTGATAGTTAAAATACCGAAGAAAGGTGACCTGACAGAGTGCGGGAATTGGAGAGGAATTATTTTGACATCTGTTCCTAGTAAAGTATTCGAAAGAGTACTCATTGACAGAATAAGAGATGGAATTAACAGCAAATTGAGATACGAACAAGCAGGTTTCAGAAGTGGGAGAGGCGCAGTGGAGCAGATATTTATTTTACGAAATATTATAGAACAGGTAGTGGAATGGTAGGCAACTCTATACATCACGTTTGTGGATTTTGAAAAAGCATTTGACTCAGTGCACCGAGAGAGTCTATGGGAAATTATGGAGAGCTATGGAATTCCATGCAAGATAATCCACATGGTACGGATGTTGTACGAAGATAGTGAATGTACAGTGTTAGACGAAGGTGAGGAATCTGAGTGGTTCAAGGTCAAAACTGGAGTTAAACAAGGAGATGTAATGTCTGGATTTATCTTCTTGATAGTAGTGGACTGGATAATGAGAAACACAACAGCGGGAAACAAAACAGGAATAAGATGGAACTTCACGTCAAAACTAGAGGACCCCGACTTTGCCGACGACATAGCACTCATGTCATCATGCTACACACACACATGCAAACAAAGACAAGACAACTGAATCAATTTGCAGCAAGGACATGACTAAGAATAAATAAAAAGAAAACTCAAATATTGAGGATAAACAGCAAGTGCGAAAACAGAATACTAATCGATGATCAATAGCTAAAGGAAGTGGACAAGTGTAACTACCTTGGTGCGAACATTAGTAAGCAAGGAGGAGGCTGCGATGACATTGTTAACAGAATTTGTAAAGCGAGGGTATCCTTCATGAAACTAAAGCATATATGGAATTCAAATATATACACATTGAGATCGAAATTGAGGCTTTTTAACACACTTGTTAAACCAGTGTTGTTGTATGGAAGTGAAACATGGAAAATTAACGAAGGAGACAACAGAAAGTTAGATACATTTTTTTCAAGTGTTTAAGACGAATCCTACAAATTCGATGGCCATACGTTGTATCAAATCAAGATATTCTGGCAAAAACAAAATTAAAGACAATCAGCACTGAGGTCAAAATAAAAAGATGGAAGTGGGTAGGACATATCCTACGAATGGAGAAAAACAGCAACTGTGAGACTGCACTGACCTGGACGCCTGAAGTTAAAAGAAAGGTTGGACGACCAAAGACAACGTGGCGATCGACTATTGAGGGTGAAAGACGTATACTGGGGTGGAATAGCTGGAGCGAAGCCAGACGTGTAGCAGCTGACAGGACAAGATGGAAGAGATTCACTTCGGCCTTATGGGCCACTGGGCCCGAAGAGGATAGGTAGGTAAGGTAGGTATAAATATTTACATAACAATTTACCAGTTTATTTAAAAACTATATGATAATCGTCAACTATGACGTACATAATTATGATACACGAAACACTACAACAATCTATCAAATATTCTGTAAACATTCTATATAATATGTTCTGAATTCTATACAATGGTGTCCATAAAACTCTTGTAGATGATCTGGGCAGCCATGGCGTCAACTCAAGAGACATATCAGCACGTTTTGCTTACAATGCCAAGTGAAGTCACTTGTCGATATCGCGTATGAACGTATAACTCGTCACATATGCACGACATCAGCCTGTCTCCGACATTGTTCTCTAACAATGCATACTACTCATGGATTGTGACCAAATTGACACATTTGCATTTGTCTACACCGTTACGTTCCTGTCGTAACATTTAACCCAGTTGCAATTTTACAACACAATCTTAGCCACAAAATAGCCTTGTGAATCTGTCTTGCGAGGATATTTACACGAACAATCTGTATACGATTATGTTGTACAACGTAATGTCGAAATATATACTCATACGTAAATCGCCCGTGGAAACGCGCCTTAATATTTCCAACCTAGTTGTTGAGTAATAGCAATAATTTCGCCAATGCCAATAACATTATTTTATGTAGTCATCCCTATTATAATCAGAAAACAATCCTACCTTTAGTGTTAGTTGCACTAATTTCCAGAACGACCGCCACCAGGAGAAAGATTCGAACGAGAAGCCGGGGTAAGTACCAAAGTGTTGAAGTCATTGTCTCGTTATCGCGGGTGTCAGCTTGTTCGCTCGTCTCTTGCACTGCGAACGGGCGCACAATTCCGGATCACACCAGTCGATGTATTATGACAAATGGTGTTCGGACGTTGCTACGACAGTACTTAGCAACGCAACACAACGAAGGATCGATAATCACCAAACGCTACGCAACGTCACAATGAAAGGTCGATGCACGATGAAACGCATGTCTATTTAAAAAGAGTTAACAATATTTGCCATCCAAGCCAAAGGCCCAGATGGCAAGTGGACAAGGAAGCCATTGGCTTATCGAGAGTCCAACAATATTCATCTACTTATAGCCCGCCCTCCTGAGATATGTGTCAACCTTGTTTTTAAACATATTCACGCTGCTAGCAGTTACACAATCTGTAGAAAATTGTTTCCATTCATTTATTGTCCTCTGTGAGAACGAGTGCTGATGTCCAATCTACATTGATCCGTTACTAATTTTACCTCATGTCCTCTAGTTCTGCTATCCTTCTTGAGTGATAAAAACATATTTCTATCAATAATTTCATACCCATTCAATATCTTAAAAACTTCAATCTGATCCCCTCTTAACCTCCTTGTTTTTAGAGTTGTTAAACCACATTCTTTCAGGCGTTCTTCATAACTAAGGTCTCTAAGTTCTGGAATCATTTTAGTTGCTATCTTTTGTATGCGTTCAAGCGCATCTATATCCTTCTTACGATATGGTATCCACGCTTGTATACAGTATTCTAAATGAGGTCTAACTGTTGCTTTATAAATAGGTATAATTAACCTTTTTCCCTTGTATGTTATGTTTCTTCTAATCCGTCCAAGAATTTGATTACCTTTTGAAGCTGCAATACCACACTGCTCTGAAACTTTCCTATCAGCGCTTATTGTAACTCCTAAGTCCTTTTCTTTTACAGTAGTACCCACAACAGTATCTCCCATTTTATAGTTTACATTCAAGTTCCTATGTCCTGTATGTAGGCATTTACATTTCCCAAAATTGAACAACATCTGCCATTTCTCAGACCATTTCACTAATCTGTCTAGATCGTTTTGTAAATGTTGTTATCACCATCAGTATTAACCTTTCTAAACAGTTTTGTGTCATCCGCACATTTCAGTACGTTATTTGTTATACTATCGTCCAAGTCATTGATATAAATTAAGAATAATATAGGTCCTAATACTGATCCTTGAGGTACCCCACTCAAAACCGATTTCCAGTTTGAAACTTCTCCATCTACTACAACTCGTTGTCTTCTGTCAGTCAGCCTTTGTTCTATCCAGTCTGTTATACTATCCCCGATACCATTTTCTTTTAATTTAAGCAGTAATCTTTGATGTGGCACTTTGTCAAAAGCTTTCTGAAAATCTAAGTAGATAATATCTACTGGCGATCCCACGTCTATCCACTTAGTGATTTCTTCCAAAAAGCATAACATATTTGTTAAGCATGACCTCGCTTTAAGGAATCCATGTTGAGATGAATTTAATAATTTATGCTTAACGAGGAAGTCCACCATATGGTCTTTAATTAACCTTTCTAATAATTTACAAATCAGTGACGTTAAACTCACTGGTCTGTAATTCTCTGACTTATTTCTCGAACCCTTTTTATTAAATAATGGTATGATGTTTGCTTATTTCCATTCAAACGGAACAACTCCCTCTTTTAATGACAAGTTGAATACTCTTGCAAGTGGTATACCGATTTGTTCTACTGTTTCCATTAGTAATTTTGGAGGAATCCCATCTACTACCGGTGATTTGTTATCGTTCATTGCCTTTATTTTCGTAGCTACCAATTCTGGAGTTACAACTAACGGGTCTAAATAGTCAGATTTAACCCCCAGAAATTTATCATCAGCAACTGGTAATGAACTAATATCTTCTTTGGTAAACACTGAACTGAAGTAACCATTTAGGTCTTCCGCCATTAAAAACCCCTGTGATATTATATTTCCAGCACTGTCTTCTAGAAGTTCAACCTTGTCTTGTACGTTTTGTTTACTCCTGACATATGCATAAAAACTCATTTGCTGTAATTTTTTATGTTACATGCTAGTTTTTGTTCATAGCTTCTTTTAGACTGTCTGATTTCAGTTGTAGCTGCATTAAGTGCCTCTTTGTATTTTGCATAATCTTCGTCCTTTCTGGTACGCCTATAAACCCTCCACATAGTTTGTTTTAGCATTATTTTTCTAATAGCCTCTTTTGACAAATGTTTCTTTCTTCGCCGTTTTCATTGTTTTTGGAAGGGAACAAATTTATCGATGATACTCTCAATTTCATATTTTAGAATATTCCAACATTCAATTGCGGTCTTATTCATCAGCATGTTATTCCAATCTAGCTTTGCTAAGTATTTTCTCATATCTTACCTTTCTCATATCTTACCTTTGTGGAAGTCTCTCTTGTACGTTTTCTTATTTTTACTTTCTGATTTCACATTGATGTCAAAATGTATTTGATTATGATCACTATTACCCAATGGTTCAAATATTTTTACATTGTCCACTAATTCTTTTTGTGATGACAAAACTATATTCAATACATTTTCTCCCCTGTTTGGTCCTAGTACGTGCTGAGTAAGAAAGCTATCCTTGATTAAAAATATAAATTGTTGGTCCTCAATCCCTGTGCTCTCTAGAGAATTCCATTGTATGTGTCCATGGTTAAAATCTCCCATTACGATACATTCCCCTTTACTAACTTCCTTTATAGCGGTTTTTATTTTTGTGTTGTCCTCTTCGTTTATGTTTGGACTTCGGTAAACTAATCAAATGGTTAATTTTGAATTTCCTGAAACAATTTTGCACCAAACAGCTTCATCGCAATCTGCTTCCCTTTCTAATTTTATTTCATAAGCCTGAATAGATTCTTTAACATATAAAATAACTCCCCCGACCCTTCTTCCTATTCGATCTTTCCTAAACATTACATATCCTGTCAGTACTAATTCAGCATCTGTTATATATATGTTGGCCCATGATTCAGTTATGCCAATTATGTGAGGGTCAATATCTTCTACCATAATGTTTAATTCGTTTTTCTTATTTACTATGCTCCTTGAATTTAAACATACGCATCTATAACCTTTTTCAGAGATGTTTTTCGGATGACTTGATATTGGTTTATCTGTGCTAGTGGCCTCTTGTTCTGCTGGAGACACCTCTAGGTAACCCCCCTGCACTTCTAGTTTAAAGAATGTTTACTTCCAAAAATATTTGTCATTGTACCCAAGTCGCTACAATGCAAATTTGTTTTTACAATTTTTTTTTGTATTTAGTTCCGATTCAGAAGATTGAGATATAATAAATGCTTTGTATAGCCTCTTTTTCTTTGCACAAACACGTTTAGTCAATTGGTGAACCATGGCATTTTGGTAATACAAATTGTCTTCAGTACTGTTTTAACTGGGCAATGTTTATTAAACAAATGTATAACTATGTGCAGGAACGTAACATATGCATGGTTTACATTATTACTATTTAGAACATCATCCCAAGATTGAAAACTGTGCTCTTTTCTAGACGAAGCTAATATGTCTTCATTTATTATTCTAACATGATTAACCTCTTGTTTAGCATTTATATTTATTTATATTCACATATTCCAAAGATTTGTTATCAGTAATATCATTAATTAGAATTCCAGAAGTAAGGAAATATCGAAGTTCATTGGTAAAAATATTATCGATTAGCGTATTTGAGAAATCTGTGATTATGGTGGGTTTATCAATTAAAGAGCAAATACTCAAAACTGTACATCATATAAATGAAGTGCTTAATATTGCGGTGATGTTCAATCTTTAGCAAATCTATATTGAAATCATCACATACAGATATTGTTTTGGCCGATTTGGCGCCTCATAAAATACCTTTTTGTTTTCTCACAAAATGTTTCTAAGTTCGATATGCACATTTGTTAATAACATTCGAGTACTTCTTTGTAGATGGTTCCACTGAATCGCATTCAAAAATATGTTCTGCTGTCATTGATTTGGTTTCAAATAATTTGCAAGACACATCTTTACTTGTGTATATTGCAACACCATCACCTCGTCAATCACCCCTAGTAATGTGATAACCATTGTAATTGTTTATATTATAGCCATTAATTAGGTTTAGTTCAGCCCATGTCTCAGATATGGCGATGATATAAAATTGCAGATCAGACTCCACGATGTAGTCTCAACTTTTGTTGAAGTGCGCTTTAAAACTTCTAGCATAAAAAAAATGTATGAATGAAAATTCCTTCGCTTTACTAATGTTGTTTTCGAATTGCGTGTCTGTGTAACATTACAATTTGGATGCTAATTTTAGAAATTGTTGTCTAGGTCAATGTCATTTTCGAAACCAAAAGTGTTGTCATTAGAATACTTTAACAAGTTTACATTAAAGTGGGAACATTTTATCAAATAAGGTATTAATAAAAAAAATCAACGGAAGAATCTTCAAATATACATTCATCATCGCTTATAATATTTCTGAAATAGGAAGATTTCACAACAAGAAGGACCGTGGTAAACCATATGTTGTCTACGAATTAACATATATTGGTGCTGAGTTAGTTTTGCACACGTTTTGTGGAGACTTTTTTTTACATACTTAACATTTAACTACATGATTATTAAAGTTCCGATTATAGACAGGACAAAAATATTTTTTTAGTAAGATTTTAGCCATTTATTAAAGTTCCGATAATAGACAGAACAAAAATATTTTTTTAGTACGATTTTAGCCATTTATTTTGGAATTTTCGTCACAATCTTTATAGTTCCGCTTGAGTCTTCACTTTCGATCTTTGTCTCTCCTCTCTAACCTGTGGCCACTCACTTAATTTGTTTTCCTGTTTTCAATTGTCTATCGTGACGGAACAATTCAGTATTGTGGGACGACAGGTGGTTTCTGTAAATATATGTACCTTTATGCAAAATAACAACACAAGTCCAGCGTAGATTGAAATAGGCCAAAGAATGACATTTAGATTTATTAAATGAGGCAAGCATACACCATCAAAATATTATGGTAGAAGATATTGACCCTCACATAATTGGTATAACTGAATCATGGGCCAACATATATATAACAGATGCTGAATTAGTACTGATAAATGAGGCAAGCATACACCATCAAAATAAGATACATCCAATAATCTCAGCAAGCATGCCGGCCCCCAAAAGGTGTTTACACATAATTAGTAAATCATGCCTATCAGCTACCCACTACCAGTACTATCTGTACCACTACTGACTTATATACAATTCACATGGTATCGGTGGGGGTCACTCCGCCACTAGGTCACCCTCTGTGACCGACCCCCACTATAATTATAAACACTGGCAGCTATTCTTCATTCCCTTGCGCGTGCAGGTAGAGATGCAGCTGTTGACCCCGCCGCTGTCAGGGCCTCGACTGCACCCCCTCCCCCGCCTTGCCCACAGTTCAAACCTCGCCTTGCCCACAGTTCAAACCTAGCCAACACTCCGCCGCTGTCAGAGTATCAGCCACATTCGAACAGTGGATCTGCAACGTGTACACAATAAACCCGATGATAGCTGCCGACTCCGCTACTGGCAGAGTCTTGACTACATCGTCACACCACGAACCTGCAACATACAATGATAGTTAACATAGATCGACACAGATGACGAAGTAAGTGCTGCTGGTTCCGCCACTGACGGAATCTAGGCACTATCTCTATAGTCCACCCTTGCCCAGATTGTCATTTACTTGTAATGATTGCGGAACCAGCTTACTACTGTGCCTAGATTGCAACCACCATAATACCACTACATACTGACACCAGTTTAAGCTGTCGACTCATTGTACCAGCAACAATTACAACACTCTCCAGAGTATCGGCGACAATGTCACACCATGCACCTACAACATATAAGCGACAGTGCTGATACATGTAGATCTATGGCCGCTTCCAGCAGGCCATCCATGGGGAGCAACCTAGCCAGCCCCCTGACCAATTGTTGAAGGTGTGGTGTAGAAGCAGCTGCTGCAGCCCCCTTCTGGCTTAACGCGCCACCGGTGTCGCTGCCTGATTGCCACTTGTGGCAGCATCCGTAATTATTAATTGCGGTACCCAGGACCAGCTGTGTCATTACATATCATGAACTTCCATTAAACCACAACTAAACATTAACGTTCGGTCACCTATATTAACATGCAAATTGTTCCATTTACATTATATGGCTTAAATAGAACATGGAATGCAAAAACTTCTCCATTTGCCGCACGAAATATAAAGGGGTCTACAATTGTGCCATTTACACTGCATGCCTTAATAAAACTTATACTCCAATTACAATGCATGGATATAAGAAAACAAACATATTTACATATGTTTTCTCCCTGCAAGGGGTAACAAAACTGTTCCGCCTCGTCTGCACGGATTAGTAAAATTTCAGTAATTTGTCTACTTCATGGATTCACCCAATTTTCCATCTACACAGCATGGAATGTAGAAACTCCTCCGTTTCACCGCACGGACTACAACTGTGCCATTTACACTGCATGGAAATAAACCTTCTCCATATCAATTCTCCGCTTACACCGCACAAAATACAATGGTGCCATTTACCTGCATGGCTTAACAAAAGTTAGCGTTCATATACACCGCATGGAAATAACAAAACGTCTCTATATCACTGCATGTATTACCCAAATATACATCCGCTTACTCGCTGCCTGGGTTAACAAAACTGTTCCTCCTGCAATGTATGGATTAGTGGAAATTTCAATAAATTTCCTAATGCATGGGTTAACCCACCGTCTCCGTATACACCGCACGAACTACCGAAACTGCTCCGTTTCCACCGTACGGAATATAAATGTGCTATTTACACCGCATGGCTTACCAAAAGTTAATTTCAATTTACATCGCATGGAAATAACAGATATCCACATCACTTTCCGTTGTCACCGCACGGACTACAGAAATTGCTCCGTTTACACCGCACGGAATACAATTGAGCCATTTACACGTCATGGCTTACCAAAAGTTAATTTCCATTACACTACATGGAAATAACAGAACTTTTCCATATCACTGCATGGAAATAACAGAACTTTTCCATATCACTTTCCGTTTTCACCGCACGGACTACAAAATTTGCTCCGTTTCCACCGCACGGAATACAATTGTGCCATTTACACCGCATGGCTTACCAAACGTTAATTTCCATTTACACCGCATGGAAATAACAAAGCCTCCGTATCACGTTCCGTTTTCACCGCACGGACTATCGAAATTGCTCCGTTTACACCGCACGGAATAAAATTGTGCTATTTACACCGCATGGTTCAACAAGAGTTAATTTCCATTTACACCGCATGGAAATAACAAAACTCCTCCATATCACTTTCCGTTTTCACTGCACGGACTACCGAAATTGCTCCGTTTACACAACACGGAATACAATTGAGCCATTTCCACCGCATGGGTTAACAAAAGTTAATTTCCATTTACACTGCATGGAAATAACAAAACTTCTCCATATCACTTTCCGTTTTCACCGCACGGACTACAGAAACTGCTCCGTTTACACTGCACGGAATATAATTGCGCCATTTACACCATATGGCTTAACAAAAGTTAATTTCCATTTACACTGCATGGAAATAACAAAGACTTCTCCGTCTACTTTCCGTTTTCACCGCACGGACTATCGAAATTGCTCCGTTTACACCGCACGGAATAAAATTGTGCTATTTACACCGCATGGTTCAACAAAAGTTAATTTCCATTTACACTGCATGGAAATAACAAAACTTCTCCATATCACTTTCCGTTTTCACCGCACGGTCTACAGAAACTGCTCCGTTTACACCGCACGGAATATAATTGCGCCATTTACACCATATGGCTTAACAAAAGTTAATTTCCATTTACACTGCATGGAAATAACAAAGACTTCTCCGTCTACTTTCCGTTTTCACTGCACGGACTACAGAAATTGCTCTGTTTACACTGCATGGAATACAATTGTGCCGTCTACACTGCATGGCTTAACGAAACTTCACTTCCGTTTACACCGCATGGAACAACAAACTACGCCATATGACTTCTCCGTTTACACCGCACGGAATACAGAAACCCCTCCATTTCCAACGTACGGAATACAATTGTGCCATTTACACCACATGGCTCAGCAAACGTTATCTTTTTATTTACACCCGTGACACCGCCTGGAAATAACTCCTCCCTATCACTGCATGGATTAACTAAATTTAGATCCGCTTACTGAACATTGGCTTGTCCACTCGTCAAGGGCATAGGCGCTGGAGCAGCAGGTGCCACCACCTGGCGACCAACGGCAAAAGCTGGCCGGACGATCGGATAACTCGATGGAGCCACTGCGGATGATGCCGCCACCTGGCGATCAACAGAGGCTGACGCAACCGCGTCGTGACCTGTTGCAGCGCTACACGCAACAACTCCCGCATCACGCGCATCTCATGATGAAGTTGCTCCGTTGCTGTAACATTTACTGTTCCAGTTGAACACTGCATCCGATCGTAGTAATGTGAACCTTATGTACGCTGTGTCATTACAAACTAGGGACCATGGTTAACCCTTGACCAACATTATCCACTCACATACTACAACGATACCCGCTCCGGTAATCCAACTGTATGGTGGAATCAGACAAAAGAAAATAATTTTTAATAAAAAAAATGCCCTGCACACCATAGGGCCAAAGATTATACACCGACCATTTACACCGTATGGCGGAATTTAATAAAAAAAATGCCCTGTACACCATAGGGCCAAAGATTATACACCGACCATTTACACCGTATGGCGGAATAAAAAAAAAAATGCCCTGTACACCATAGGGCCAAAGATTATACACCGACCATTTACACCGTATGGCGGAATTTAATAAAAAAATGCCCTGTACACCATAGGGCCAAAGATTATACACCGACCATTTACACCGTATGGCGGAATTTACTTTAAAAATGCCCTGTACACAATAGGGCCAAAGATTATACACCAACAATATACACCGTATGGCGGAATAAAATAAAAATTGCCCTGTACACCATAGGGCCCTTCCTCTAGTCCGACCATTTACACTGTATGGCGGAATACAGAAATAAAAAATGCCCTGTACACCATAGGGCCAAAGATTATACCCCGACCATTAACACTGTATGGCGGAATAAAATTACAAATGCCCTGTACACCATAGGGCCAAAGATTATACACCGACCATTTACACCGTATGGCGGAATAAAATTAACAATGCCAAGTACAATACAGGGCCAAAGATTATACCCCGACCATTAACACTGTATGGCGGAATTTAATTAAAAATGCCCTGTACACCATAGGGCCATCCCTCTAGTCCGACCATTTACACCGTATGGCGGAATACAGGAATTAAAAATGCCCTGTACACCATAGGGCCAAATATTACATCCCGACCATTAACACTGTATGGCGGAATAAAATTACAAATGCCCTGTACACCATAGGGCCAAAGATTATACACCAACCATTTACACCGTATGGCGGAATAAAATTAACAATGCCAAGTACACCACAGGGCCAAAGATTATACACCGACCATTTACACCGTATGGGGGAATTTAATAAAAAAATGCCCTGTACACCATAGGGGCAAAGATTATACACTGACCATATACACCGTATGGCGGAATGAAATTAAAAAAGCCCTGTACACCATAGGGCCAAAGATTATACACCGACCATTTACACAGTATGGCGGAATTTTAATTAAAAAATGCCCTGTACACCATAGAGGCAAAGATTATACACCGACCATATACACCGTATGGCGGAATGATATAAAAAATGCCCTGTACACCATAGGGCCAAAATTCATTCACCGACCATTAACACCGTATGGCGGAATAAAGTTAAAAATGACCTGTACACCATAGGGCCATTCCCCCAATACAGCTGATGTTCGCTGAGAAGGGACTATGCTAACCATCACATAAGATGTGCGCCGGGTGAGGAACGAACGCACAACCTCCGCATATCTCAGTCTGCCACGCCTGTTGCCAGGCGGTACTGTTTATAAGTACGGCGCGCTAACCGACTGTGCCACCGGGGCCAAAACCCGGTTCTGTTCCATAGTGGTAACTGTACCGCCCCGATAGCCTTCGAAAGCGATCCGACAATCCAAACCCTCGCGGAAAGAACCTGGTGCAAAATCTACCTCCGATGCGACAAGACGCTCCAACCAGTAAATGTGGCTAGCGCCCAGAACTAAAACCAAAGGTTTAGTAGCCATCGTCAGGATAATAATAACAAATTATGCGTAAACGACTGACGATTACCTTTCGCAGTCCAAGGGTCGGAGGTAACAAAATGGCGGATAAACGGCGTCCGTCTTTGCAACAGAAACTCACCTGAACACACTAGCGAAAAATATCCGATAAGATTCAAAACAATAAACCGAACAACAAAACTGATCTTGCAATAAAATCAACAAATTCAGCGATAACGAATAATCAGTAACAATAGAAATTCGGAAATATTTGCAGCGCAAAGGTCTCACAACGACACAAGCTAACTTGGAAATCGAGAGAGGCTGGCTCTAGGTCACGTGGTTGGTGTATCCATACGCGTGAGCGAGTAATTAGGCCAATACTCTCTCTACCATAAAAGGTCTAACCTCAAATCGCCTTCATTGCCATGTCATCTCGCATAAAATCCTTTATGCGCCGCTGTCACATAAATTCATTTATGCATACGTCGTCTCGCCATCGTCACGTCGGGCGGCAGGTCGTGAATTGCTGATATGTCGTACGGATCGAGAATCACGTTTAGTTTCTGACCAACGAAGTTGAACAAGTCTGTTGACATTGCCGAACTAACAGTGATTGAGGGTGGCTCGTCGTCTGTTGTGTGTGAGGAACGCACGTTCTTCTTTGATTTGGCAGTGGTCGCGGTGTAACTATGGAGGTTCGCTACTGTAATGATGGTGTTCATTTTTATCTTGGTATGTTCAAGTTCGTTAACCTGAGCTTCGTGTTTGTTAATGTGATCGTCTATTGCTTTGATGATGTCGGTGAGTTTTGGAAATGCGCTTAACAAGACATAACAAGATTGCCATCCAAGGCAAAGACCCAGATGGCAAGTTGACAAGGAATCCATTGGATTATCGAGAATCCAACATTTTGAAATAATTATGTGTAATTCGCCCTCCTGATATATGTATCAAACTTGTTTAAACATATTCACGCTGCTAGCTGTTACACAATCTGTAGATAACTTGTTTAAACATATTCACGCTGCTAGCTGTTACACAATCTGTAGATAACTTGTTTAAACATATTCACGCTGCTGTTACACAATCTGTAGATAACTTGTTCCATTAGTTGATTTTCCTCTGAATTAACCAATACTTCCTGATATCCAACTTACACTGATCCTTTATTAATGTTACCTCGTATAATCTAGTTATGTTATCTTTCTTGAGTGAGAAACAAATTTAATATTTCAATCAATATGTTCATACCCATTCAATATCTTAACATGTTGATCTCCTCTTATCCGCCTTGTATCTAAATGTATATTAAACCGCATTCTTTCATTTGTTCGTCTTAACTAAGGTATCTCCGTTCTGGAATAATTTTAGTCGCTGTCTTCTGTATTCTTTCAAGCGTATGTATATTTTTCTTACGATATGGTCTCCAAGCTTGTATACATTGCTGTAAAGGAAGCCTAACTATTGTTTTATACAGAGGTATACTTAGCTTTTTTCCTTGTGTGTTATTGTTCTTTTTAATCCACCCAAGAATTTTATTACCCTTTGATGTTGTAATACATCACTGCTCTGAAACTTTCATATCAGCATTGTAACACCTAAATGTTACAGTAATACCTCGTCCGTGGTCTTGTTTCGTTTGTTTTATTTTATTCGAAGGATTCGCACAATAAATCAATATATCGTCTGGTTTCTGCTAGCTCTAACTTGCCAGTGGCACTGGCAGTGCGTTTTCCCACTTTCGGCATGGTTGGCGTTATTGTGTTTGCGCGACTTTTGTGGCTAATTGTCAGTGCATGCTACCTAGCTTTGCTTTGCGCAAAGCTGCATCGAATGTCATGATTCACTTCAGTTGCTAATGTTCTTCGTCGGAGCGATCAGGTGAATCTAAAGATGTCGGGTCAGCGAGGATGAGTGTGTTCGCTCTATACTGTTCAGATGGGCGATATTCCCAGTAAAATAGCAAAGCGTTCGACATAAAAACACGTTTTTGGCACGTGTTTGGCGGTAGAATTCGCGAATTTCTTCGTTGACGTGACGGTGCACTTTCTCTTTTTAACCGAGATGAATCGTCATTTCGACTGTACACGTAAAACCCGAAGGAATAAAAAAATTATTGCGGAGCTCGTGACAGCCCCGTCCAATACACAATACATGATTTGGTATCGGTATTGCAGTGCCTGGTTCCCTGTCAGTACCGACGTCGTTGTTACTTTCATAGTACTGTTCGTCTTTATAAAGAGAACCTTCAGATGTGTCGGGAATGGAATCACTGATGTCGCTGTAGAGTGGATGGATATGTACTGCTCTCTCGAAATAACACTCTTCTTTCATGTACAGAAGGAGGAGTCGTATCGTCGTTGATGTAGACTACAGCTAATCCTATTCCATGGTATCAGAATGTAATGAAAATGTTACGCGAACAATTTAATATATGTAATTGAAAAGTAAAGATGCCTTCAGTAAAGCAACTTAGGTACAAGTAAAAATACTTTGTAAAACTAATTCTCACGATACGGCCTCCATGCTTTTCAATAATGCCATCAATCTCATATTTTAAACGAGTCCAGCATTATGTTGCTGTCTTGTTCTTCAGCAAGTTATTCTAATCTATATTTGCTAGATATGTTCTCATCTCTTTATATGTGCCTTTGTTGAAGTTCCTCCTCCATTGTTTTTATATGTATATTTTTACTTTTATATTGAAATGAATTTTATTATATTCACTTGAACCCAAAGGTTCGTGTACTTTTACATTGTCAACTAATTCATTTTGAGAAGACAAAATTAGATCTAACACATTCCCACCTCTGGTTGGTCCAAGACATGTTGAAATGTGGTGTAACTATTGCTTTGTACAGGGGTACAATTAGCTGTTTCTCCCTATACGTGATAGTTCTCCTAATTAACCCTAGAATGTGATTTCCTTTCGAAGCAACAATCCCACATTGCTCTGAAACTCTTATGTCAGCACTAAATGTTACACCTAAGTCCTTTTCTTGTGTGGTCCCCCATTTTATATTCTTCTTTCATGTTTCCATGTCCTATGTGTATGCATTTACACTTCCCAAAATTGAATAACATTTGCCATTTCTCTGATCATTTAACTAATTTATCTTGATCATACTGTAAACTTTGTTTATCTGTATCATTAGAAACCGTTCTGAATAATTTTGTGTAAAATAACGTCTGAAATTATGTTTCCACTGTCGTTTTCCAGTGGTCCGACATTATCTCGAACTTTCTGTTTACTCCTTACATAAGCATAGAAACTCTTGCTGTCATTTTTATATCACCTGCCAATTTTTTTCAAAGGTTCTTTTAGATGTTCTAATTTCAGTTGTAGCTAGGTTAAGTGCCTCTTTGTAGTTTGTGTAGTTGTCTACATTTCCAATGTGTTTATATACCCTCCAAAGCATCTGTTTTTTTTCTAATAGCCTGTAAATTTTTCTAATAGCCTCTTTTGACAGGTGTTTCTTCCTGGACCTTTTCCCTTGTTTTCTTAATGGAACAAGTTTTTCAATAATGCCATCAATCTCATATTTTAAACAAGTCCAGCATTATGTTGGTGTCTTGTTCTTCAGCAAGTTATTCTAATCTATATTTGCTAGATATGTTTTCATCTCTTTATATGTGCCTTTGTTGAAGTTCCTCCTCCATTGTTTTTTTATATGTATTCCCTGTTTTTACTTTTATATTGAAATGGATTTGATTATATTCACTTGAACCCAAAGGTTCGTTTACTTTTACATTGTCAACTAATTCATTTTGAGAAGACAAAATTAGATCTAACACATTCCCACCTCTGGTTGGTCCAAGACATGTTGAATAAGGAAAAAAATCCTGTGTTACAATCTGTCCAACCCGTGCCTCTTTGAGTGTCTTGATCAAACTCCTGTACTTACCAATGATGGCTGACGTTCCCTCCTTCTCGGCACTGTTCGTTCCCACATGCATGAGAACAGCACCTCCCATGCCACCAGCCATGACTTGTCCTGCCTTCTCTGCTATATCCTCTATTTTTTCCCTGGTAGGCATACTGTTATGTCATCTCCTCTGTTTGCAATTTTATCCACTTTCGTAATGATGAAATCCCCCATAAATACCCGGGCTTTCCTCGCCTTCCCTTGTGATACTACATCAGCAAAGCTCCTTTCCTGTCGCACACTATGTCCCCTTTCTCTTCTATCATGACCCTTTACTGTCTTTCCACCTGGCAATCCATCTCCACTCATCCGCTTACCTCTCTTTTGGTGCATACTCTGCCTCCTGCCATCGTTCGTCTTCTGAAGAGAGAAGACAAAATTAAATCTAACACATTCCCACCTTTGGTTGGTTCCAAGTCATGTTGAGTAAGGAAACAATCCTGTGTTAGAAGTAGAAACTGCGGAACGCTGCACTTGTTCAACTTTCCGAATGTCTGTCTTGGTGTGGGGTGACCAGGCGCAAGTAGCATACCAAAACGTACACATACGTAAACTACAATAAATTGGAAAATAAAGATGAAAACGAGTGTCTGGACAACTTGCCCTATCAGGACAACGTCTAACCTCACAGTGGCTAATGGCAGACACGATGGCATGTACCCTGTGTATACCATGACGATTGAAGATCCGCCATCCAAACACTGGGTCTAGTGCCGCCACTGAATCGAATGACGGCAATATATCAGATCTAGTTGCGAACGACAGAGGGTTGTTAACGCACACTAATTTATAATAACTGATTCGATTTTGCTTTTTATTGTCAACCTGCTCCAGCATGACAGTCATTTTGTCCCCAGCGTAGGTGTGAATCTTGGGTAATTAATTTAACAAATTTATTTGTTATCATCTCGAAAGAAAATATATATGTTCCTTCTTAAATTATTTTGTTACCCAATAACTTATATTACTACAAAACGGCGATTAAAACTTAACGGCGTTATAATGTATTGTATTTTGTTGAGACACATACCGTATGATGAATAGTCATACGGAATAGTCATAACTCTACTATGTTTACGACGGCCCTGTTATGTTTTTTGTGCAGGCGAGTGTACCCAGCCTTCGCGTCATTGTACATTGACCTTTCACTGTGGCACTGCACACCGTTTGGTGACTATCGATCCTTCGTTGTGTTGTTCTGCTAAACACTGTCGTTGCAACAGCCGAACATCAGTTGTGATAACACGTATGTATTGTAATCAAATATATCGTCCTCTAACGGATATTGTTTCAATTAAAATTGAAGCGCCCGTGGCGGATAGGTATACAACTATTAATCTCGGAAGACCCCATAGCGACTAGTTGCAATAATATGACACATAGAGTATGAGTGCCTACTTGTTTCCTAATGGTGCGCTCGGGCGCACTGTTTCGCACCAAGGTTTCCTCTCTGTTAACAATGGTGAGATAACTTTCACCTAAAATAATCGCGCACCCACTTCATGACCTCTAGCAACAAAATTGCTCGGGCACACTCTGTTGCATATACGTTTCACTTCATTATGCGCCGACGTTTCCTATCTGTTAGCATTGCGAAGTCACCTTTCGGAGGAAGGATGTCTTATTGTTCTTTTTAAAACTCCACCCTCAACTAATTTCGCCCACAGCCAATCCGGTTCGTTGATGTCCAAATATGCAGTGTGGGAATAAATTAAGTAACATCCCCTGTCGATTTTATAAAAAAAGTGCATAAGTTTTGTTAAAATCATCGAAAGAGTTGACTTTGGTTGTTAAATTTGGTAACTTGAAAATTCAGTACGGAGCCTTCATTGTCGATGACGTACTTTCACGGCAGGTAGAGTCAACAAACAGTGAAACACGTGTTGTGGTATACAATCGCACTAAGTACGAAGTCCGTGGGTTTTCATTTGTCGCTTTAATTAATGTTTGACTAAAAGCAATTCATATGTCTACACTGTAAATAACGTCTACACTCTAACTATGATCACATCCTTTAACACTGCAATGAACATAATAATTATTAAAAATCGAATGAGGAGTGTCATATGTAGCAAAACATAAGTGACATGGCAAAGATATCCCAAACTGCTATTTCCATTATCCATATTGGTGGAATCTTGTCCACTTTTATTTTTATCTGAAACCTCAAATAATTGCCCTTTGTATCCTGATGTATCTTGCTTGTTGACGTGATGAACATACACGTATTTTCCAGAACTGTCTGGTTAACATACACCATGTAAACGTATATGTGTTCTTCGATATATTTGGATTTTGTAAGTAATGTACGAACGATACTGTATTTGGTTAGATTGAAAAGCTTGCTATGTCGCTATTGTGGAAATACATATAACATATATCATACGTATTTTGTATCAACATTACTGTATATGCTATATACAGGATCCAACGGCAACACCGGTTTTTACTTGGCTACCGTATCGTGGGACTGTATTGTAGCATATTCGCTTTACGTGTTTGAGTGTACATACCATGTTCTTCCCATTGTGGATGCCTTACTATATCCACGTATAATACACACAGAAACAATGGAATTAAATGAAACGGTGTATTAAAACTAATTAGAACTAGTTCATTGACACTGAATCGCACAATCTTTGCCCACAGGGTTCATTCGCAACAGCCACTGCCCTCTGGCGACCGGCTCATTCATCAAGGGAGCCGTCCGCAGCTACTTCAATAACTTCGATTATCCCGGGAGGTTGGACTTAAAAATAGGTGGAAGGTCGGATTGGTAGGAGGTGGACTCTCAAAATTGGTTGGAGGTGGGAGGATGGCCCCAGACACATATCTGACTGAGGTCGATACTATTGATTCACCTCCCTAGTGTAATAATTGGTACACATGCACAAATACACACTTTGTGAGGAGTTTGTTCGCTCTAGTGTCCATCATTTATATTGTACAGCCTGTACACAAGTTTTCCCCATTAAAGCAACACGTTTTTTTCTGATTGGTGTCACCACAGTTGCCGTCACGCAAGGTGATGCGCGCGTCGAAGTTAGTCTGGGATTGCGATAGATTCGCTCTGAGTACTTAATCCAGAGTATCGTCCGATGACGTCACAGCCTCGCACGTGGTGCGGTTATAGTCAGAGAGGACGGTGCAGTCCCTAAACTTACGAAATTCCTCAGCAGAGGCAAAGACCGGTGCTGCAGCTGCACATCAGTAAGCGAACACAATGATACATTATATATGTATAGAGCGATACTTTATATAATTATTTAATTCCAACGTGTGGACGTTTGGGCATAATATTGGTTTTGTCTTAGAGATTTCTACGTGGCAAGGCCGTACTGCAATATATCGTCCAATGCTTCAGCTTCAGAAAGAACCTGTCATTAATGGTATGTCGATTGGTGTTAATTTGTAAACTGGTAAATACACTATGCAATGAACACGTGTTTAATTATACTTCAACCAACGCTGGAACTTGACGCAACTGTAGAACCAACATTGTCTTCAGCCATCAGTGTCAGTATGAAAATTCTTCGTATTCTATTCAACTGGCTTCATCAACAAACATAATCAAAATTGTCGAAGAACAGTCAGTTTGTATTGGATAAATAAAATAGCATCATTATCACCAGCAGCAGCATCAGCTTTATCATCGCCACCACCAACGCCACCATCACTGGTTCCGTTCAAGCCAACTTCACCGCCACCATCATCATCGTGAGCACCATACGTTATGGTCGCACAATATTTAGTTTAGTTTAGTTTGCTGCTACATATGATGCTGCTGCTTCTAATGATGTTGCTGCTACTGCTAATGCTGCTGCTAGTGCTGCTGCTACTGCTACTGTGATTTCATTCTCGTTATATATTTTGTTTGGTACAATGAACGTGCAACAGAATGAGTAAGAATTTTTGTAATTTCCCCTCCGTTAAATTATTCCTGGTACAAACTGTAAACTATAAAATTATATCAAATGTTCTTTTATTCAACACCTAAACCTCTTTAGTACACCACCAAATCATCTATTTGATGATACTTCAGGAGCAACCAAACTCCTGCTTTATATTGACATTATTATCTTTACTATATTCATCCTCAATGGTTTTCACAATTTATTATTATATTACCTGAACAATGAGAATAATACGTTGATATTATTTGTTTATTCTACTCATGATATGTGTGTTCATAACAAAAAACAAGATGTCTATATTAGCCTACTCACATAATAATACGTTGATATTATGTGTTTATTCTACTCATGATATGTGTGTTCATAACAAAAAACAAGATGTCTATATTAGCCTACTCACATAATAATACGTTGATATTATTGGTTTATTCTACTCATGATATGTGTGTTCATAACAAAAAACAAAATGTCTATATTAGCCTACTCACATAATAATACGTTGATATTATTGGTTTATTCTACTCATGATATGTGTGTTCATAACAAAAAACAAGATGTCTATATTAGCCTACTCACATAATAATACGTTGATATTATTGGTTTATTCTACTCATGATATGTGTGTTCATAACAAAAAACAAGATGTCTATATTAGCCTACTCACATAATAATACGTTGATATTATTGGTTTATTCTACTCATGATATGTGTGTTCATAACAAAAAACAAGATGTCTATATTAGCCTACTCACATAATAATACGTTGATATTATTTGTTTATTCTACTCATGATATGTGTGTTCATAACAAAAAACAAAATGTCTATATTAGCCTACTCACATAATAATACGTTGATATTATTGATTTATTCTACTCATGATATGTGTGTTCATAACAAAAAACAAAATGTCTATATTAGCCTACTCACATAATAATACGTTGATATTATTTGTTTATTCTACTCATGATATGTGTGTTCATAACAAAAAACAAGATGTCTATATTAGCCTACTCACATAATATAACATTGATATTATTGGTTTATTCTACTCATGATATGTGTGTTCATAACAAAAAACAAGATGTCTATATTAGCCTACTCACATAATAATACGTTGATATTATTGGTTTATTCTACTCATGATATGTGTGTTCATAACAAAAAACAAGATGTCTATATTAGCCTACTCACATAATAATACGTTGATATTATTGGTTTATTCTACTCATGATATGTGTGTTCATAACAAAAAACAAGATGTCTATATTAGCCTACTCACATAATAATACGTTGATATTATTTGTTTATTCTACTCATGATATGTGTGTTCATAACAAAAAACAAAATGTCTATATTAGCCTACTCACATAATAATACGTTGATATTATTGGTTTATTCTACTCATGATATGTGTGTTCATAACAAAAAACAAAATGTCTATATTAGCCTACTCACATAATAATACGTTGATATTATTGGTTTATTCTACTCAT
Organism: Lamellibrachia satsuma; assembly: GCA_033239005.1. Classification (NCBI taxonomy): domain Eukaryota; kingdom Metazoa; phylum Annelida; class Polychaeta; order Sabellida; family Siboglinidae; genus Lamellibrachia; species Lamellibrachia satsuma. The sequence goes on from BSQZ01000130.1 coordinate 892,468, forward strand.
GATATGTGTGTTCATAACAAAAAACAAGATGTCTATATTAGCCTACTCACATAATATAACATTGATATTATTGGTTTATTCTACTCATGATATGTGTGTTCATAATAAAAAACAAGATGTCCATATTAGCCTACTCACATAATAATACGCTTAAAACTACACTGCTAAATTTGCAAAAGACACTGCCATATATAGAATTAATCAAGTGCTTATATCACTAAGTATATTCGGGGAAAAAGCGTGAAGGTAAATACAAAATGATATTAGGAGGTATTCAAAACAACGATTTATTAAATGTATTAGATATTAATGATGTTGAATGAAAATAACGAACCTCAACGCATACGTCGTTCAACTTATTATTATTTAGAAAAATAGATTATATTAGCTCAGAGTAAACCTAAATATCTTAGTATATTATGCACACATATTCAATCTATAAATGTTAAATTTGACGAATTTGATGATTTTGTAGAAGTACTTATCACTAGCAATTTCAAATTTAATTCAGCGAGTGATAAAAAGGTGTTTTCTACAGTTCGTCAATAAAGTCCTTAGTTTATTCAAAGGAAAAAACTGATTAAAACCACACATCAGTTGAGTAGAGAGATAATTAATAAATTAACTATTGACATATATAAAAAAAACTATTTTAAGTAGACCAGCGCAGTATCTTAGAGTCCCAGAAATGTGGTCTTGGTCCAGTTTGACGTATTTATTTTGGTGTCACAAACTATCGTTTACGTTGTTGAATACATATGAGATCAGGGGATACATTTATATATATTGCATACGTTAGGTAATATCTGACATAACTGAAGTAAACCTTTCGGTAAAAAAAATCTGCATGATCTTAGCGTAAGTTGTTTCACACGGAGTCTTATTATTGTGCTTATACAGTGTTCTGCGTATTTGCAAGGTGGCAGGCTTTTGTGAGCTTTGCAGATGGAACACAGTTAGCAAGGATATTATTCAAAAAATTAAATTCACATCTAAATAATCCAGCCAGAAGTGGTCTTTTGAACACAGAATACAACCATATCCAAGGAGAGAACATTGTAAACAACACTAATCTAACACGATATAACTAAATAAAACATTTACGATGGTTCCGTGCAAACGACAGGTAAAATGTGCGAGATCAAGTCTGGTTGAGAGAAGTTCTGGACTGAAGCGAAGACGAAGGGATTAAATGTGGGGATGGATGGGAAGGGAATAAATTGGTTGTGCCAGTGGTTCCGGCGGGGGGGGGGTGTTACGTGGATAACGTGGGGGAGGCAATGATACCTCACCTCAGCCCGGGAGGAGCCGGAGAGGAGGTAAGGTGACAGGGCAGAAAAAGACATGATGGATGGAGACGGGAAGCAAGGGGTCGGGAGGGAATGAGTTGGAAGCGAAGGAGTCGGGAGCATAGGCGAAGGGAGCGAAGGCGACAGGAGCGCAAGATGACCGGGATACAGGAGGGAAAGGTGACATGTTGATGTGCGAGAAGGCGATGGACAACAAGCTGCTGGACAGAATATGACTGAAGGGAACCGAGGCAATGGCTACTCTGGGGTTGCTATAGAAGGGATGAGGAGGAAAGCGAAGCGAGGGTGTATGTGGGGACTCAATAGTTAGGAAAACAGACAAAGCGCAAAATAGTGTGCGACGTTGTAGTTTGCTTTCTATGGTAAAAAATAGAGGCTAACACAGAAAGGGTGGATAAAATCATGGGTCTTGACAAGGGAGGATTTATTCTAATACACTAACAAAGCAGAGAGGGAGTAAAGACACACGGCCAGTTAGTCAGAACACTTAAGGAGACACAGGTTGAGCAGATAATTATGTCAGAGAATTTACCAGTCGTTGGAAGTTGGGTCCAGAGTTATCGAAATTGTCGGAGGATGTCAATTAACACGCTATGGGTGAAGATGTTCATCAGACTGGATGGTTCAAATGGCCGCGGGGGCACACACCAGAGTGATAACAATTAACAAGATGGCGCCGGTGTATGGCGACACGTTGTGGCGATGCGTGATTGTATGTGGGATTTCACTTGCTGTTTTGGCGGCTAGTACAGCTACCATGCACAGGTATGAGCGTGAACATTTGCTGAATATTCTGGATTCAATGCATAAGGATTGTCGACCTAACTTTGCCTCTGAAAAAGTTTTTTCCCGTCATCAATTCTACCCGACCTACTTCTGTAATCCACCACGCCACGCTTCATCGCGCTCGCAAACGGGGCAGACGAGGCGGGGCACTGTGCAGATTTCGCCGGCGCAGCTCTAGACCACCACGTCCTGCTATTGTTCTCGCTAACGTGCGCTCGCTCAAGAACAAAACAGACGAACTGTTCCACCTATTGTCTTTCAAACGTGAATTCAAGGACTCTTCCATTTTGTGCTTTACTGAGACATAACAAGATTTAACAAGATTGCCATCTCGAACAACAAGTTCCAGATGGCAAGTGGACAAGGAAGCCATTGGCTTATCGAGAGTCCAACAATTTTCTCATCTATGTGTAGCCCGCCCTTATCAGATATCTGTCAATTCTATTTTTAAACATATTCACACTACTAGCATTAACACAATCGTTTGGCAGTTTGTTCCATTCATTTATCACCCTCTGTGAGAATGAATACTTTCTCATGTCCAACCTACACTGCTCCTTAACTAATGCTGCTTTATGTCCTCTGGTTCTACTGCCTTCTTTAAGTTTGAAGAACATTTTCCTATCAACATCCTCATAACCGTTCACTATTTTAAACACTTCTATTTGGTCTCCTCTTAGTCGCCTGGTCTCTAGTGTTGTCAAACCACATTGTAATAAGCGACTTTCGTAACTAAGGTCTCTTAATTCTGGAATCATCTTAGTTGCTCTTCGTTGTATTCTTTCTAGCTTATCTATGTCTTTTTTACGTTATGGCCTCCATGCTTGAATACAATATTCCAAATGTGGTCTAACTATTGCTTTGTACAGGGGTACAATTAGATGTTTCTCCTTATACGTGATAGTTCTCCTAATTAGGCCTAGAATTTGATTTCCTTTCGAAGCAGCAATCCCACATTGCTCTGAAACTTTCATGTCAGCATTAAATGTTACTCCTAAATCCTTTTCTTGTGTGGTTCTACCTAGTACAGCGTCCCCCATTTTATATTCCTCGTCCATATTTCCATGTCCTATGTGTATACATTTACATATCAAGCGAACTGTCAGGCAAGGAAAGGGGTGGTGGGATATGCTTCCTTGTCAACCATCGGTGGTGCAATGACTCAACTATTGTGTCCTCTTCCTGTTCTCCTGAACTTCAATCACTCACAGTTAACTGCAAACCGTTCCACTCGCCGAGAGAATTCTCCAGTGTTGTTTTATTGGGTGTTTACATACCCCCGACGCGAATGCAACCAGTGCAATTAACCAGTTGACTACCCGCGTGTTGGCAGCAGAAACAACCTACCCTGATAGTGTCATCATCATCCTGGGTGACTTTAATCACACTAATCTGAAGAAAGTTCTACCCCGATACAAACAACATGTTAATTGATCCACTCGTAACAATAAAACTCTGGACCACTGCTACACCATCTTCAAGGACGCTTACCGGGCCACCACCAGGGCTCCATCGGGTGAGTCAGATCACGCTACAGTCGTATTGATCCCACATACAGTCAGACGTTATAAACAATAAAACCGACTACCAAAACAGTGAGAAAGCGGACTGCTGACTTGACGATTGCTTTGAAAGCTTGCCTTGACAACACGGACTGGCAAATGTTTAAAGATTCCTGCCTTGACCTCGACGCGTACACTGACACAGTTACTGCCTACATCAGCTGGTGTGAAGAAATCTGCTACGAGAGTAAGTTAGTTACAGTATATGGCAACGACAAACCATGGTTTACCAGGGACATTAAACAGAAACTAGCCATGACAAACTCAGCGTTCATTAACGGCAACAAGGAAGAGTTTCTGAAAGCGAAGTACGCAGTGCGCAAGGCGATTAGTTCGGCCAAGTACACTTACAAACGCAAACTTGAAAACCAATTTGCTTCCACCAACACCATATCTGTATAGCAAGGGTTACGTCAAATTACACAGTACAAACCAAGCGCTTCAGCCATTTACAACGCAGATCCGTCCTTCCCCAACTAACTAAACGACTTCTACAGCAGATTTGACAAGTTAAACGCATCGCCGGAACAGCGCCACCTATCCACATACATTCCTCTGTCACCACCTTTCACCGTTAACGTTGCTGACGTGCGGACATTGTTCAAGCGACTGAGTACGCGCAAGGCTTCTGGTCCTCACAACATCTCATCATATACATTCAAGAATTGCGCCGATCATCTTGCTCCAGTATTCGCTGACATCTACAATTCATGTAGTATAGTTCCAACGTGTTTTAAAACTTCTGTGATTATACCTATTCCCAAGAAGGCTAAAGTCTCTACCATGAACGATTACCGTCCAGTGGCACTTACCTCAGTTGCGATGAAAGTTTTTGAACACATTATGCTCCGTTATCTGAAATCTTCCACGGCCGGTCTATTGGATCCTCACCAGTTTGCTTATCAAACTAACAGATCTGTGGACGATGCAGTTGCCTTAGGTTTACATTATGTTATGAAGCACCTGGAACAACCGAGTACTTATGGGAGGATTCTTTTCGTGGACTTTAGCTCGGCTTTTAACACCATAATTCCTGTGAAGTTGTTTGATAAACTTGTATCTCTGAATGTGCATCCTGCCATCTGTCACTGGACTCTCAACTTTTTTCTTCACAGGCCTCGATCTGTCAAGGTCAACAACTCTCTCTACAAACCTGTTATTCTTAACACTGGCGCCCCACAAGGCTGCATGCTTTCTCCTTTCCTTTTCAGTCTCTTTACAAACGACTGTGTATCTGGTAACCAATATGTTCGCGTGGTTAATTTCTCGGATGACACCACTGTAATTGGTTGTGTCAACAATGCTAACGATTCTCTATTTAGAGAGGAAGTTCAAAGACTGGTTGGCTGGTGTAAGAACAACAACCTGGTACTAAACATATCCAAAACGAAGGAAATGATCATTGATTTTCGCAAAAAGAAAACACCCATCCACCCCCTTTTCATTGACGGTGCTGAAGTCTTACAAGCCGACTCTGTAAAATTGTTGGGTCCAACTATTTCAAAAGATCTTTCCTGGTGTAATAACTCGATTGACATCATTAAAAAAACACAAAAACGCATATACTTCCTTAGACACCTCAAACGATTCGGCACATCTCAAGCAATATTAACACGTTTCTACCGCGCAGTTATTGAAAGTGTCTTGTCATTTTCTATTTCTGTCTGGCTTGGTCGCGCCAGCCAAGATGAAATTAATCAAATTGAATAAGTCGTCAAGAACGCTTCTAAACAAATCGGGATAAATATGCCGTCCATCGGATCTCTTTATCTATCTCGCAGTTTGCGCAAATCCAAGCGCATTGTACAAGACGCATATCATCCAGCCAACCATCTCTTTGAACTCCTTCCCTCCGGTAAGCGCTGCCATTGCATAAAAATTAAAACGACGCGATTCAACAATAGTTTCTATCCTCAAGCGCTGAGATTTTTAAACGGAGGGCCAGCATAAATGTCTTGCCTCTGGCAGGTAGTGTAAATTTCGCGTTTTTTATTTTTTTATCTTTTAATTTTTTATTTTATTTTGCAATTTATTATATTACGCTCGTTTTTTTCAACAGATTTTAGTATTACGATTGTGATATGTGTTGTTTAGTTCCGTGTGTTATTGGGTGCATGAGTGTATGTTTGTGCTAATGCCACAACACTACGAATTCCTTGTACTTGTTACTTGGTAATAAAACGTATGTTATCTTTTCTATTTTTGTTATCTTATCTTATCTGATCTCATCTCATCTCATCTCATCTTATGATACGTCTGCGTAGAATGACTACCGTGTCGCCATATAGCGGTAGTTGCCTGAAGAGCATACATATATATGTATATATATATATATATATATATATATATATATATATATATATATATGCATACATGCATACGTACATTAATACATTATTCCATCCAACCACATATCCACCCGTATTGGCTATATGGGTGGATATGTATACACATATATATATATATATATATATATATATATATATATATATATATATATATATATATATATATATATATATATATATATATATATATATATATATATATATATATATATATATATATATATATATATATATATATATATATATATATATATATATGTATATATATATATATATATATATATGTATATATATATATGTATATATATATGTATATATATATATATATATATATATATATATATATATATATATATATATATATATATATGCATACATGCATACGTACATTAATACATTATTCCATCCAACCACATATCCACCGTATTGGCTATATGGGTGGATATGTATACACACACACACACATATATATATATATATATATATATATATATATATTATATATATATATATATATATATATATATATATAATATATATATATATATATGTATATATATATATATATATATATATATATATATATATGTATATATATATATATATATATATGTATATATATATATATATATATATATATATATATATATATATATATATATATATGTATATATATATGTATATATATATATATATATATATATATATATATATATATATATATATATATATGCTTTACATAAGGGTGTTTCCTATTCCTAATTTGGTGGATGAGCGTGTTTCCCGCTTTATTGAAGGAGGGTGTCTACCGCATTAGTGGAGGAGGGTTTCTCCCGTTTTATTGGAGAAAAGTGTATCCCGCCTTAGAGGAGGAGGGTTTCTCCCGATTTAATAGGGGAGGGTTTTTCCCGCTTTAGTGGAGGAGGGTGTCTTCCGATTTAGTGGAGGAGTGTGTATCCCGCTTTAGTGGAGGAGGGCGTTTCCCGCTTTCGAGGAGGATGTGTATCCCGTTTTAGCAAAGTAGGTTGTTTCCTGCTTTAATGTCTCCCGCTTTAATGGAAGAGTTTGTTTCCCTCTTTCGTGGAGTAGGGTGTCTCCCGCTTTAGTGGAGGAATGTGTTTCCCACGTTAGAAGAGGATGGGGTCTCCTGCCTTAGTGGATGATGGTGTTCCCCACATTAGAGGAAGAGGGCGTTTCCCGTTTTAGTGAAAGATGGTGTATCCCGCTTTAGTGGATTATGGTTTATTCCCGCATAAGTGGAAGATGTCCCCCGATTTAGTGGAGGAGGGCGTGTCCCGATATAGTGGATTAGGGTATTTCCCGATTTAGTCTAGGAAGGCGTATCCCGTTTTAGTGGAGGAGGATGTCGCCAGCCTTAATGGATGAGTGTGTCTCCCGCTTTATTGCAGGAGGGTGGTTCCCGCTTTAGTGGAAGAGGTTGTTTCTCGGCTTAGTGGAGGAGGGTGTCTCCCTCTTTTGTGAATGAGTGTGTCTCCCTATTTTTACGTGTTTCTTCGTTGTCACGTGTTGTTTACGGATCCATGTCCAAAACGTGGGAAAGCTGGACGCGTGGGAAAGCTGGACGAAAGAAAATAGAGTATTTCACACCCGAAAGCAGTAATGTTGACACCTGCGTGCGACACAATGACGGTCAGAGCACAACAAGACTGCTTTGTCTCTCCGTAGACGTATTAATGTGTTATACGAATAATTGTCCACGACAACACAATACAATACACACAAGTTCCATAGCTGGAACCCCAGCTCAGAAGAGGGTCGATATACACGGGTAGTCAAAATCAATAATGAATAATCAATTCCATGTCGTTAATAGTTGGTTGGGGATGCTAAGTAACTATGCTGTTAGTCATCAATGTCGGATAGTGTAAACATGTTATCATATAAGCTACTAATACATCGAAATACCGAAATATTGATTAACTTGCCGTAACATATCAACAACTTAATATAGACCTGCGATTTCAGTTTTGAATTGCTATGCGATGGACATCGACTCATCTAGTTGTCCGGAGGACTGGTTCCATAAACTTTGTAAACGATACGCTATGTTGGTGTCTATTGAACTCGTACTAGGGAATGTATATATAATATGTGAAACATCTCAGTCTATTCGGAGGTGATTACAACCTCCATAAAAAATGGCGCGGAATTGCGAAATAAAACACTTACCACCAGGGCTTAACCTGTTAGCAGTTGTTTGTTTTGTTGTTGCGTGTGCGTGAGTGTGTGCGTGTGTGTGCGTGTGTTTGTGTATGCATGGGTGTATGTTTGTTCGTGCGTGCGCGTGTGTAAAATAATCACAGTTTGTTCTGATGACTTCAGTTTTGGAGGCATTGATGAAAAGTCCGCCTTGGTTTTGCTCACGGTTTGTTTAATATTGACTACACTAGTTCACGAAGCTTGGATTATGGTTGCACCGAATGCAATCTCGCTGAACAATATGTATTTCTAAAGGTTATTGTATTGTTTCACAGTTGTAGGTTTGGCTTGATAATATGCGACGAGCTAATGGACATGTACTCGTTAGGTTCAATGTGGGTATTTGTACAACTACGATAATTCAACAACACAGATAAAGGGTAAAATATGTTCCTTTTAATAACACACAATGGAAAAACTAGTATTGTTACAATCCCACATCAATAATAATTTACACTCCTATATCAAGAAAGATGTACAGTCCTATATCAAGACAGATTTACAATCCTATCAAGAAAACTTGTTCGGCGAGTGCAGTCTTGCGTTACGGTGTGCTCGGCGTGTGCAGTTTTGCGTTACCCGTGTTCATTGAGTGTTGACTTGCGTTCATCGTGTTCGGCGAGTGTTGATTTGCGTTCGGCGTGCTCGGCGAGTGCTGTCTTACGTTCGGCGTGCTCGCCGATTGCTGTCTTACGTACGGCGTGCTCGGCGATCGCTGTCTTGCTTACCGCGAGTGCTCGGCGAGTGCTATCTCGCGTGGCAGGTAGCAATGCGGCAGTCAACGGCAAGTTGGTAGCGGCTAGCGAGGGTGGAAGGCGGCGGAAGTTAGCGTCTACGGTTCATCGATTCTATGCCGCCGGTGCGTCGCATCCTCCAACGTCCGCGAACCGTTGTGCGAGCAGGGTTATTCTGAGAGGAACCATATACGTTCTTAGATGTTATTTGCAAACTGGTTGTCACATGGCTGGAGTTCCTCTGCTGCTTCGACGCCCGTAACTAATTTATACTTCCACTATCGTTAACCAATTAACCAATCATGTTAGTGCATACAAGAGCCCGTACACCACATAAAGGCTTGGTTGCCTATGCAAATTTCAGGTTAACTTAGTTGAATAGTTATGCAATGTTTATTTATGTCATAGGAATCTCTACAATACACTTATTACGATGGTATGCATCGCAATGCATCTGCTACCAGATTTGTAACAGAAAACTACTTGAAGCATTCCTTTAGCTCCGTCTATTATTCGAGTGTGTGAAAGTAAAGATGTTTACCTGGCCCTATGCTGTCACCAACACAAAGCAACAACCTCGACTCTATCTGAAATTATTCGTATTTCCATATAATTAGGTTCTAAAACAATGATAAACAGTATCAGTAAACAAATAGTTTTCCAACAATACCAAACATGATAACATTTCGTTGATATGTTAGTCAGTGGGAAACAAATACATTTATGATTTACGGACGCAAACGTAGGCGCCACTGATTGCCCAAAGAAACGTTACAACGTTATTGATGTGACTATGGCAAGCACAACGCCGTGGTCAATCAAACGTTAGCTTAGCACTAACTATAACATACTAGTGACATAACACGCATCACAATTAGGGTTGCTTATTACAGTCATACAAATATATGCGATAAGGAAAGACGTGTTCAATGGTGTAACGACGTTCCATCGGCCTACTCAACGAGGTTGTTGTTGGTGTACCATTAAACAACGACACACACCTGTCACGGTATGTGTTATATCGACTGCACATGTAAAGCCGTTATATCGTGGTTAGTCTGGATACAATATCTAATTGGCGAGAGTTTATAAGATGTTGCTTTGTTCAAGCTCCCAGTGCCTCATCCAGTAGCGTTTGGACCGGTTGGCCCACTGTGTGTGAAAGGTGAATGTAGCCGGTAAACAGTAGAACACTTGTTTTAACCTCACGTTCCAGTTGTTCCCCCTGGATTCCAATACCGTGTAGTTGTGGGCAAACGAAGGAAAAAACGAATATAAGGCTACCTGATCTAGAGTTAGTTTCTTGATTTCCTTTGTTCCATTTTAAATATGTTTTGATTCGTTATAAATATATTCATGTTTATTACCTTGTTTGTGTCGTTTCTCATTTGTGGAAACTTCATACACTCATATGTTAAGCTTAATTTAAGTACGGCCCGCCCCTAGATTTTGAGCCACTTTACGCGGACCTCCACCGAAATCTGTGACATATTTGGGGGCTCGTTCAAGGATTGGATAAATTCGGTGGTATATTTAGTACTTTGCTCAAAGCTGTGTGTGTATATATGTGAATGGTTTCACAAATGATGAAGGTAACACTTGCCAATAAAATTAGCTGTGCTTTCCATCTATAAAGCATACGTTTCTTTATGTGGCTTGAGAGGAACCAACATATATTTGGGGATTATAGGGTAGGGTAGCTCTCCGCACCCCGTGTCATTTCAGCCCAGATCGAATTTG
>BSQZ01000131.1:0-307500 GCA_033239005.1 Lamellibrachia satsuma
TTGTGCTAAAAGATAGCGTCACTAATCCTCAATTACTACAAATTCACGAATTATATTTGTGTAATCTACTAATACTACGTTGTGCTCCAGGTGCAACATAACAGCACCACATTCTTCCTTCTTAAGATAGCGTCACTAATCCTCCATTACTACCAATTCACGAATTATATTTGAGTAATCTACTAATACTACGTTGTGCTGAGGTGCAACATAACAGCACCACATTCTTCCTTCTTAAGATAGCGTCACTAATCCTCCATTACTTCCAATTCACGAATTATATTTGTGTAATCTACTAATACTACGTTGTGCTGAGGTCCAACATAACAGCACCACATTCTTCCTTCTTAAGATAGCGTCACTAATCCTCCATTACCACCAATTCACGAATTATATTTGTGTAATCTACTAATACTACGTTGTGCTGAGGTGAAACATAACATCACCACATTCTTCCTTCTTAAGATATCGTCACTACTCCTCCATTACTACCAATTCACGAATTATATTTGAGTAATCTACTAATACTACGTTGTGCTGAGGTGCAACATAACAGCACCACATTCTTCCTTCTTAAGATAGCGTCACTAATCCTCAATTACTACAAATTCACGAATTATATTTGTGTAATCTACTAATACTACGTTGTGCTCAGGTGCAACATAACAGCACCACATTCTTCCTTCTTAAGATAGCGTCACTAATCCTCCATTACTACCAATTCACGAATTATATTTGAGTAATCTACTAATACTACGTTGTGCTGAGGTGCAACATAACAGCACCACATTCTTTCTTCTTAAGATAGCGTCACTAATCCTCCATTACTACCAATTCACGAATTATGTTTGAGTAATCTACTAATACTACGTTGTGCTGAGGTGCAAACATAACAGCACCACATCCTTTCTTCTTAAGATAGCGTCACTAATCCTCCATTACTACCAATTCACGAATTATGTTTGAGTAATCTACTAATACTACGTTGTGCTGAGGTGCAACATAACAGCACCACATTCTTTCTTTTCTTAAGATAGCGTCACTAATCCTCCATTACTACCAATTCACGAATTATATTTGTGTAATCTACTAATACTACGTTGTGCTGAGGTGCAACATAACAGCACCACATTCTTCCTTCTTAAGATAGCGTCACTAATCCTCAATTACTACAAATTCACGAATTATATTTGTGTAATCTACTAATACTACGTTGTGCTCAGGTGCAACATAACAGCACCACATTCTTCCTTCTTAAGATAGCGTCACTAATCCTCCATTACTACCAATTCACGATTTATATTTGAGTAATCTACTAATACTACGTTGTGCTGAGGTGCAACATAACAGCACCACATTCTTACTTCTTAAGATAGCGTCACTAATCCTCCATTACTACCAATTCACGAATTATGTTTGAGTAATCTACTAATACTACGTTGTGCTGAGGTGCAACATAACAGCACCACATCCTTCCTTCTTAAGATAGCGTCACTAATTCTCCATTACTACCAATTCACGAATTATGTTTGAGTAATCTACTAATACTACGTTGTGCTGAGGTGCAACATAACAGCACCACATTCTTCCTTCTTAAGATAGCGTCACTAATCTTCCATTACTTCCAATTCACGAATTATATTTGTGTAATCTACTAATACTACGTTGTGCTGAGGTGCAACATAACAGCACCACATTCTTCCTTCTTAAGATAGCGTCACTAATCCTCAATTACTACCAATTCACGAATTATATTTGTGTAATCTACTAATACTACGTTGTGCTGAGGTGCAACATAACAGCACCACATTCTTCCTTCTTAAGATAGCGTCACTAATCCTCAATTACTACAAATTCACGAATTATATTTGTGTAATCTACTAATACTACGTTGTGCTCAGGTGCAACATAACAGCACCACATTCTTCCTTCTTAAGATAGCGTCACTAATCCTCCATTACTACCAATTCACGAATTATATTTGAGTAATCTACTAATACTACGTTGTGCTGAGGTGCAACATAACAGCACCACATTCTTCCTTCTTAAGATAGCGTCACTAATCCTCCATTACTTCCAATTCACGAATTATATTTGTGTAATCTACTAATACTACGTTGTGCTGAGGTCCAACATAACAGCACCACATTCTTCCTTCTTAAGATAGCGTCACTAATCCTCCATTACCACCAATTCACGAATTATATTTGTGTAATCTACTAATACTACGTTGTGCTGAGGTGAAACATAACATCACCACATTCTTCCTTCTTAAGATATCGTCACTACTCCTCCATTACTACCAATTCACGAATTATATTTGAGTAATCTACTAATACTACGTTGTGCTGAGGTGCAACATAACAGCACCACATTCTTCCTTCTTAAGATAGCGTCACTAATCCTCAATTACTACAAATTCACGAATTATATTTGTGTAATCTACTAATACTACGTTGTGCTCAGGTGCAACATAACAGCACCACATTCTTCCTTCTTAAGATAGCGTCACTAATCCTCCATTACTACCAATTCACGAATTATATTTGAGTAATCTACTAATACTACGTTGTGCTGAGGTGCAACATAACAGCACCACATTCTTCCTTCTTAAGATAGCGTCACTAATCCTCCATTACTACCAATTCACGAATTATGTTTGAGTAATCTACTAATACTACGTTGTGCTGAGGTGCAACATAACAGCACCACATCCTTTCTTCTTAAGATAGCGTCACTAATCCTCCATTACTACCAATTCACGAATTATGTTTGAGTAATCTACTAATACTACGTTGTGCTGAGGTGCAACATAACAGCACCACATTCTTCTTTCTTAAGATAGCGTCACTAATCCTCCATTACTACCAATTCACGAATTATATTTGTGTAATCTACTAATACTACGTTGTGCTGAGGTGCAACATAACAGCACCACATTCTTCCTTCTTAAGATAGCGTCACTAATCCTCAATTACTACAAATTCACGAATTATATTTGTGTAATCTACTAATACTACGTTGTGCTCAGGTGCAACATAACAGCACCACATTCTTCCTTCTTAAGATAGCGTCACTAATCCTCCATTACTACCAATTCACGATTTATATTTGAGTAATCTACTAATACTACGTTGTGCTGAGGTGCAACATAACAGCACCACATTCTTTCTTCTTAAGATAGCGTCACTAATCCTCCATTACTACCAATTCACGAATTATGTTTGAGTAATCTACTAATACTACGTTGTGCTGAGGTGCAACATAACAGCACCACATCCTTCCTTCTTAAGATAGCGTCACTAATTCTCCATTACTACCAATTCACGAATTATGTTTGAGTAATCTACTAATACTACGTTGTGCTGAGGTGCAACATAACAGCACCACATTCTTCCTTCTTAAGATAGCGTCACTAATCTTCCATTACTTCCAATTCACGAATTATATTTGTGTAATCTACTAATACTACGTTGTGCTCAGGTGCAACATAACAGCACCACATTCTTCCTTCTTAAGATAGCGTCACTAATCCTCCATTACTTCCAATTCACGAATTATATTTGTGTAATCTACTAATACTACGTTGTGCTGAGGTGCAACATAACAGCATCACATTCTTCCTTCTTAAGATAGCGTCACCGATCCTCCATTACTACCAATTCACGAATTATATTTGTGTAATCTACTAATACTACGTTGTGCTGAGGTGCAACATAACAGCACCACATTCTTCTTTCTTAAGATAGCGTCACTAATCCTCCATTTCTACCAATTCACGAATTATATTTGTGTAATCTACTAATACTACGTTGTGCTGAGGTGCAACATAACAGCACCACATTCTTCCTTCTTAAGATAGCGTCACTAATCCTCAATTACTACCAATTCACGAATTATATTTGTGTAATCTACTAATACTACGTTGTGTTGAGGTGCAACATAACAGCACCACATTCTTTCTTCTTAAAATAGCGTCACTAATCCTCCATTTCTACCAATTCACGATTTATATTTGAGTAATCTACTAATACTACGTTGTGCTGAGGTGCAACATAACAGCACCACATTCTTCCTTCTTAAGATAGCGTCACTGATCCTCCATTACTACCAATTCACGAATTATATTTGTGTAATCTACTAATACTACGTTGTGCTGAGGTGCAACATAACAGCACCACATTCTTCCTTCTTAAGATAGCGTCACTAATCCTCCATTACTACCAATTCACGAATTATATTTGTGTAATCTACTAACACTACGTTGTGCTGAGGTGCAACATAACAGCACCACATTCTTCCTTCTTAAGATAGCGTCACTAATCCTCCATTACTATCAATTCACGAATTATATTTGTGTAATCTACTAATACTACGTTGTGCTGAGGTGAAACATAACATCACCACATTCTTCCTTCTTAAGATATAGCGTCACTACTCCTCCATTACTACCAATTCACGAATTATATTTGAGTAATCTACTAATACTACGTTGTGCTGAGGTGCAACATAACAGCACCACATTCTTCCTTCTTAAGATAGCGTCACTAATCCTCAATTACTACAAATTCACGAATTATATTTGTGTAATCTACTAATACTACGTTGTGCTCAGGTGCAACATAACAGCACCACATTCTTCCTTCTTAAGATAGCGTCACTAATCCTCCATTACTACCAATTCACGAATTATATTTGAGTAATCTACTAATACTACGTTGTGCTGAGGTGCAACATAACAGCACCACATTCTTCCTTCTTAAGATAGCGTCACTAATCCTCCATTACTTCCAATTCACGAATTATATTTGTGTAATCTACTAATACTACGTTGTGCTGAGGTGCAACATAACAGCACCACATTCTTCCTTCTTAAGATAGCGTCACTAATCCTCCATTACTACCAATTCACGAATTATATTTGTGTAATCTACTAATACTACGTTGTGCTGAGGTGAAACATAACATCACCACATTCTTCCTTCTTAAGATATCGTCACTACTCCTCCATTACTACCAATTCACGAATTATATTTGAGTAATCTACTAATACTACGTTGTGCTGAGGTGCAACATAACAGCACCACATTCTTCCTTCTTAAGATAGCGTCACTAATCCTCAATTACTACAAATTCACGAATTATATTTGTGTAATCTACTAATACTACGTTGTGCTCAGGTGCAACATAACAGCACCACATTCTTCCTTCTTAAGATAGCGTCACTAATCCTCCATTACTACCAATTCACGAATTATATTTGAGTAATCTACTAATACTACGTTGTGCTGAGGTGCAACATAACAGCACCACATTCTTTCTTCTTAAGATAGCGTCACTAATCCTCCATTACTACCAATTCACGAATTATGTTTGAGTAATCTACTAATACTACGTTGTGCTGAGGTGCAACATAACAGCACCACATCCTTACTTCTTAAGATAGCGTCACTAATCCTCCATTACTACCAATTCACGAATTATGTTTGAGTAATCTACTAATACTACGTTGTGCTGAGGTGCAACATAACAGCACCACATCCTTCCTTCTTAAGATAGCGTCAATAATCCTCCATTACTACCAATTCACGAATTATGTTTGAGTAATCTACTAATACTACGTTGTGCTGAGGTGCAACATAACTGCACCACATTCTTCCTTCTTAAGATAGCGTCACCGATCCTCCATTACTACCAATTCACGAATTATATTTGTGTAATCTACTAATACTACGTTGTGCTGAGGTGCAACATAACAGCACCACATTCTTCTTTCTTAAGATAGCGTCACTAATCCTCCATTTCTACCAATTCACGAATTATATTTGTGTAATCTACTAATACTACGTTGTGCTGAGGTGCAACATAACAGCACCACATTCTTCCTTCTTAAGATAGCGTCACTAATCCTCAATTACTACCAATTCACGAATTATATTTGTGTAATCTACTAATACTACGTTGTGTTGAGGTGCAACATAACAGCACCACATTCTTTCTTCTTAAAATAGCGTCACTAATCCTCCATTACTACCAATTCACGATTTATATTTGAGTAATCTACTAATACTACGTTGTGCTGAGGTGCAACATAACAGCACCACATTCTTCCTTCTTAAGATAGCGTCACTAATCCTCCATTACTACCAATTCACGAATTATATTTGTGTAATCTACTAATACTACGTTGTGCTGAGGTGAAACATAACATCACCACATTCTTCCTTCTTAAGATATCGTCACTACTCCTCCATTACTACCAATTCACGAATTATATTTGAGTAATCTACTAATACTACGTTGTGCTGAGGTGCAACATAACAGCACCACATTCTTCCTTCTTAAGATAGCGTCACTAATCCTCAATTACTACAAATTCACGAATTATATTTGTGTAATCTACTAATACTACGTTGTGCTCAGGTGCAACATAACAGCACCACATTCTTCCTTCTTAAGATAGCGTCACTAATCCTCCATTACTACCAATTCACGAATTATATTTGAGTAATCTACTAATACTACGTTGTGCTGAGGTGCAACATAACAGCACCACATTCTTCCTTCTTAAGATAGCGTCACTAATCCTCCATTACTACCAATTCACGAATTATATTTGTGTAATCTACTAATACTACGTTGTGCTGAGGTGCAACATAACAGCACCACATTCTTCCTTCTTAAGATAGCGTCACTAATCCTCAATTACTACCAATTCACGAATTATATTTGTGTAATCTACTAATACTACGTTGTGCTGAGGTGCAACATAACAGCACCACATTCTTCCTTCTTAAGATAGCGTCACTAATCCTCAATTACTACAAATTCACGAATTATATTTGTGTAATCTACTAATACTACGTTGTGCTCAGGTGCAACATAACAGCACCACATTCTTCCTTCTTAAGATAGCGTCACTAATCCTCCATTACTACCAATTCACGAATTATATTTGAGTAATCTACTAATACTACGTTGTGCTGAGGTGCAACATAACAGCACCACATTCTTCCTTCTTAAGATAGCGTCACTAATCCTCCATTACTTCCAATTCACGAATTATATTTGTGTAATCTACTAATACTACGTTGTGCTGAGGTCCAACATAACAGCACCACATTCTTCCTTCTTAAGATAGCGTCACTAATCCTCCATTACTACCAATTCACGAATTATATTTGTGTAATCTACTAATACTACGTTGTGCTGAGGTGAAACATAACATCACCACATTCTTCCTTCTTAAGATATCGTCACTACTCCTCCATTACTACCAATTCACGAATTATATTTGAGTAATCTACTAATACTACGTTGTGCTGAGGTGCAACATAACAGCACCACATTCTTCCTTCTTAAGATAGCGTCACTAATCCTCAATTACTACAAATTCACGAATTATATTTGTGTAATCTACTAATACTACGTTGTGCTCAGGTGCAACATAACAGCACCACATTCTTCCTTCTTAAGATAGCGTCACTAATCCTCCATTACTACCAATTCACGAATTATATTTGAGTAATCTACTAATACTACGTTGTGCTGAGGTGCAACATAACAGCACCACATTCTTCCTTCTTAAGATAGCGTCACTAATCCTCCATTACTACCAATTCACGAATTATATTTGTGTAATCTACTAATACTACGTTGTGCTGAGGTGCAACATAACAGCACCACATTCTTCCTTCTTAAGATAGCGTCACTAATCCTCAATTACTACCAATTCACGAATTATATTTGTGTAATCTACTAATACTACGTTGTGCTGAGGTGCAACATAACAGCACCACATTCTTCCTTCTTAAGATAGCGTCACTAATCCTCAATTACTACAAATTCACGAATTATATTTGTGTAATCTACTAATACTACGTTGTGCTCAGGTGCAACATAACAGCACCACATTCTTCCTTCTTAAGATAGCGTCACTAATCCTCCATTACTACCAATTCACGAATTATATTTGAGTAATCTACTAATACTACGTT
Organism: Lamellibrachia satsuma; assembly: GCA_033239005.1. Lineage (NCBI taxonomy): Eukaryota > Metazoa > Annelida > Polychaeta > Sabellida > Siboglinidae > Lamellibrachia > Lamellibrachia satsuma. The sequence goes on from BSQZ01000131.1 coordinate 7,998, forward strand.
GTGCTGAGGTGCAACATAACAGCACCACATTCTTCCTTCTTAAGATAGCGTCACTAATCCTCAATTACTACAAATTCACGAATTATATTTGTGTAATCTACTAATACTACGTTGTGCTCAGGTGCAACATAACAGCACCACATTCTTCCTTCTTAAGATAGCGTCACTAATCCTCCATTACTACCAATTCACGAATTATATTTGAGTAATCTACTAATACTACGTTGTGCTGAGGTGCAACATAACAGCACCACATTCTTTCTTCTTAAGATAGCGTCACTAATCCTCCATTACTACCAATTCACGAATTATGTTTGAGTAATCTACTAATACTACGTTGTGCTGAGGTGCAACATAACAGCACCACATCCTTTCTTCTTAAGATAGCGTCACTAATCCTCCATTACTACCAATTCACGAATTATGTTTGAGTAATCTACTAATACTACGTTGTGCTGAGGTGCAACATAACAGCACCACATTCTTCCTTCTTAAGATAGCGTCACTAATCCTCCATTACTACCAATTCACGAATTATATTTGTGTAATCTACTAATACTACGTTGTGCTGAGGTGCAACATAACAGCACCACATTCTTCCTTCTTAAGATAGCGTCACTAATCCTCAATTACTACAAATTCACGAATTATATTTGTGTAATCTACTAATACTACGTTGTGCTGAGGTGCAACATAACAGCACCACATTCTTCCTTCTTAAGATAGCGTCACTAATCCTCCATTACTACCAATTCACGATTTATATTTGAGTAATCTACTAATACTACGTTGTGCTGAGGTGCAACATAACAGCACCACATTCTTTCTTCTTAAGATAGCGTCACTAATCCTCCATTACTACCAATTCACGAATTATGTTTGAGTAATCTACTAATACTACGTTGTGCTGAGGTGCAACATAACAGCACCACATCCTTCCTTCTTAAGATAGCGTCACTAATTCTCCATTACTACCAATTCACGAATTATGTTTGAGTAATCTACTAATACTACGTTGTGCTGAGGTGCAACATAACAGCACCACATTCTTCCTTCTTAAGATAGCGTCACTAATCTTCCATTACTTCCAATTCACGAATTATATTTGTGTAATCTACTAATACTACGTTGTGCTCAGGTGCAACATAACAGCACCACATTCTTCCTTCTTAAGATAGCGTCACTAATCCTCCATTACTTCCAATTCACGAATTATATTTGTGTAATCTACTAATACTACGTTGTGCTGAGGTGCAACATAACAGCATCACATTCTTCCTTCTTAAGATAGCGTCACCGATCCTCCATTACTACCAATTCACGAATTATATTTGTGTAATCTACTAATACTACGTTGTGCTGAGGTGCAACATAACAGCACCACATTCTTCTTTCTTAAGATAGCGTCACTAATCCTCCATTACTACCAATTCACGAATTATATTTGTGTAATCTACTAATACTACGTTGTGCTGAGGTGCAACATAACAGCACCACATTCTTCCTTCTTAAGATAGCGTCACTAATCCTCAATTACTACCAATTCACGAATTATATTTGTGTAATCTACTAATACTACGTTGTGCTGAGGTGCAACATAACAGCACCACATTCTTTCTTCTTAAGATAGCGTCACTAATCCTCCATTTCTACCAATTCACGATTTATATTTGTGTAATCTACTAATACTACGTTGTGCTGAGGTGCAACATAACAGCACCACATTCTTCCTTCTTAAGATAGCGTCACTGATCCTCCATTACTACCAATTCACGAATTATATTTGTGTAATCTACTAATACTACGTTGTGCTGAGGTGCAACATAACAGCACCACATTCTTCCTTCTTAAGATAGCGTCACTAATCCTCCATTACTACCAATTCACGAATTATATTTGTGTAATCTACTAATACTACGTTGTGCTGAGGTGCAACATAACAGCACCACATTCTTCCTTCTTAAGATAGCGTCACTAATCCTCCATTACTATCAATTCACGAATTATATTTGTGTAATCTACTAATACTACGTTGTGCTGAGGTGAAACATAACATCACCACATTCTTCCTTCTTAAGATAGCGTCACTACTCCTCCATTACTACCAATTCACGAATTATATTTGAGTAATCTACTAATACTACGTTGTGCTGAGGTGCAACATAACAGCACCACATTCTTCCTTCTTAAGATAGCGTCACTAATCCTCAATTACTACAAATTCACGAATTATATTTGTGTAATCTACTAATACTACGTTGTGCTCAGGTGCAACATAACAGCACCACATTCTTCCTTCTTAAGATAGCGTCACTAATCCTCCATTACTACCAATTCACGAATTATATTTGAGTAATCTACTAATACTACGTTGTGCTGAGGTGCAACATAACAGCACCACATTCTTCCTTCTTAAGATAGCGTCACTAATCCTCCATTACTTCCAATTCACGAATTATATTTGTGTAATCTACTAATACTACGTTGTGCTGAGGTGCAACATAACAGCACCACATTCTTCCTTCTTAAGATAGCGTCACTAATCCTCCATTACTACCAATTCACGAATTATATTTGTGTAATCTACTAATACTACGTTGTGCTGAGGTGAAACATAACATCACCACATTCTTCCTTCTTAAGATATCGTCACTACTCCTCCATTACTACCAATTCACGAATTATATTTGAGTAATCTACTAATACTACGTTGTGCTGAGGTGCAACATAACAGCACCACATTCTTCCTTCTTAAGATAGCGTCACTAATCCTCATTACTACAAATTCACGAATTATATTTGTGTAATCTACTAATACTACGTTGTGCTCAGGTGCAACATAACAGCACCACATTCTTCCTTCTTAAGATAGCGTCACTAATCCTCCATTACTACCAATTCACGAATTATATTTGAGTAATCTACTAATACTACGTTGTGCTGAGGTGCAACATAACAGCACCACATTCTTTCTTCTTAAGATAGCGTCACTAATCCTCCATTACTACCAATTCACGAATTATGTTTGAGTAATCTACTAATACTACGTTGTGCTGAGGTGCAACATAACAGCACCACATCCTTTCTTCTTAAGATAGCGTCACTAATCCTCCATTACTACCAATTCACGAATTATGTTTGAGTAATCTACTAATACTACGTTGTGCTGAGGTGCAACATAACAGCACCACATCCTTCCTTCTTAAGATAGCGTCAATAATCCTCCATTACTACCAATTCACGAATTATGTTTGAGTAATCTACTAATACTACGTTGTGCTGAGGTGCAACATAACAGCACCACATTCTTCCTTCTTAAGATAGCGTCACCGATCCTCCATTACTACCAATTCACGAATTATATTTGTGTAATCTACTAATACTACGTTGTGCTGAGGTGCAACATAACAGCACCACATTCTTCTTTCTTAAGATAGCGTCACTAATCCTCCATTTCTACCAATTCACGAATTATATTTGTGTAATCTACTAATACTACGTTGTGCTGAGGTGCAACATAACAGCACCACATTCTTCCTTCTTAAGATAGCGTCACTAATCCTCCATTACTACCAATTCACGAATTATGTTTGAGTAATCTACTAATACTACGTTGTGCTGAGGTGCAACATAACAGCACCACATTCTTTCTTCTTAAAATAGCGTCACTAATCCTCCATTACTAACAATTCACGATTTATATTTGAGTAATCTACTAATACTACGTTGTGCTGAGGTGCAACATAACAGCACCACATTCTTCCTTCTTAAGATAGCGTCACTGATCCTCCATTACTACCAATTCACGAATTATATTTGTGTAATCTACTAATACTACGTTGTGCTGAGGTGCAACATAACAGCACCACATTCTTCCTTCTTAAGATAGCGTCACTAATCCTCCATTACTACCAATTCACGAATTATATTTGTGTAATCTACTAACACTACGTTGTGCTGAGGTGCAACATAACAGCACCACATTCTTCCTTCTTAAGATAGCGTCACTAATCCTCCATTACTATCAATTCACGAATTATATTTGTGTAATCTACTAATACTACGTTGTGCTGAGGTGAAACATAACATCACCACATTCTTCCTTCTTAAGATAGCGTCACTACTCCTCCATTACTACCAATTCACGATTTATATTTGAGTAATCTACTAATACTACGTTGTGCTGAGGTGCAACATAACAGCACCACATTCTTCCTTCTTAAGATAGCGTCACTAATCCTCAATTACTACAAATTCACGAATTATATTTGTGTAATCTACTAATACTACGTTGTGCTCAGGTGCAACATAACAGCACCACATTCTTCCTTCTTAAGATAGCGTCACTAATCCTCCATTACTACCAATTCACGAATTATATTTGAGTAATCTACTAATACTACGTTGTGCTGAGGTGCAACATAACAGCACCACATTCTTCCTTCTTAAGATAGCGTCACTAATCCTCCATTACTTCCAATTCACGAATTATATTTGTGTAATCTACTAATACTACGTTGTGCTGAGGTGCAACATAACAGCACCACATTCTTCCTTCTTAAGATAGCGTCACTAATCCTCCATTACTACCAATTCACGAATTATATTTGTGTAATCTACTAATACTACGTTGTGCTGAGGTGAAACATAACAGCACCACATTCTTCCTTCTTAAGATAGCGTCACTAATCCTCCATTACTACCAATTCACGAATTATATTTGTGTAATCTACTAATACTACGTTGTGCTGAGGTGCAACATAACAGCACCACATTCTTCCTTCTTAAGATAGCGTCACTAATCCTCCATTACTACCAATTCACGAATTATATTTGTGTAATCTACTAATACTACGTTGTGCTGAGGTGAAACATAACATCACCACATTCTTCCTTCTTAAGATATCGTCACTACTCCTCCATTACTACCAATTCACGAATTATATTTGAGTAATCTACTAATACTACGTTGTGCTGAGGTGCAACATAACAGCACCACATTCTTCCTTCTTAAGATAGCGTCACTAATCCTCAATTACTACAAATTCACGAATTATATTTGTGTAATCTACTAATACTAACGTTGTGCTCAGGTGCAACATAACAGCACCACATTCTTCCTTCTTAAGATAGCGTCACTAATCCTCCATTACTACCAATTCACGAATTATATTTGAGTAATCTACTAATACTACGTTGTGCTGAGGTGCAACATAACAGCACCACATTCTTCCTTCTTAAGATAGCGTCACTAATCCTCCATTACTTCCAATTCACGAATTATATTTGTGTAATCTACTAATACTACGTTGTGCTGAGGTGCAACATAACAGCACCACATTCTTCCTTCTTAAGATAGCGTCACTAATCCTCCATTACTACCAATTCACGAATTATATTTGTGTAATCTACTAATACTACGTTGTGCTGAGGTGCAACATAACAGCACCACATTCTTCCTTCTTAAGATAGCGTCACTAATCCTCAATTACTACAAATTCACGAATTATATTTGTGTAATCTACTAATACTACGTTGTGCTCAGGTGCAACATAACAGCACCACATTCTTCCTTCTTAAGATAGCGTCACTAATCCTCCATTACTACCAATTCACGAATTATATTTGAGTAATCTACTAATACTACGTTGTGCTGAGGTGCAACATAACAGCACCACATTCTTCCTTCTTAAGATAGCGTCACTAATCCTCCATTACTTCCAATTCACGAATTATATTTGTGTAATCTACTAATACTACGTTGTGCTGAGGTGCAACATAACAGCACCACATTCTTCCTTCTTAAGATAGCGTCACTAATCCTCCATTACTACCAATTCACGAATTATATTTGTGTAATCTACTAATACTACGTTGTGCTGAGGGTGAAACATAACATCACCACATTCTTCCTTCTTAAGATATCGTCACTACTCCTCCATTACTACCAATTCACGAATTATATTTGAGTAATCTACTAATACTACGTTGTGCTGAGGTGCAACATAACAGCACCACATTCTTCCTTCTTAAGATAGCGTCACTAATCCTCAATTACTACAAATTCACGAATTATATTTGTGTAATCTACTAATACTACGTTGTGCTCAGGTGCAACATAACAGCACCACATTCTTCCTTCTTAAGATAGCGTCACTAATCCTCCATTACTACCAATTCACGAATTATATTTGAGTAATCTACTAATACTACGTTGTGCTGAGGTGCAACATAACAGCACCACATTCTTTCTTCTTAAGATAGCGTCACTAATCCTCCATTACTACCAATTCACGAATTATGTTTGAGTAATCTACTAATACTACGTTGTGCTGAGGTGCAACATAACAGCACCACATCCTTTCTTCTTAAGATAGCGTCACTAATCCTCCATTACTACCAATTCACGAATTATGTTTGAGTAATCTACTAATACTACGTTGTGCTGAGGTGCAACATAACAGCACCACATCCTTCCTTCTTAAGATAGCGTCAATAATCCTCCATTACTACCAATTCACGAATTATGTTTGAGTAATCTACTAATACTACGTTGTGCTGAGGTGCAACATAACAGCACCACATTCTTCCTTCTTAAGATAGCGTCACAGATCCTCCATTACTACCAATTCACGAATTATATTTGTGTAATCTACTAATACTACGTTGTGCTGAGGTGCAACATAACAGCACCACATTCTTCTTTCTTAAGATAGCGTCACTAATCCTCCATTTCTACCAATTCACGAATTATATTTGTGTAATCTACTAATACTACGTTGTGCTGAGGTGCAACATAACAGCACCACATTCTTCCTTCTTAAGATAGCGTCACTAATCCTCAATTACTACCAATTCACGAATTATATTTGTGTAATCTACTAATACTACGTTGTGTTGAGGTGCAACATAACAGCACCACATTCTTTCTTCTTAAAATAGCGTCACTAATCCTCCATTACTACCAATTCACGATTTATATTTGAGTAATCTACTAATACTACGTTGTGCTGAGGTGCAACATAACAGCACCACATTCTTCCTTCTTAAGATAGCGTCACTGATCCTCCATTACTACCAATTCACGAATTATATTTGTGTAATCTACTAATACTACGTTGTGCTGAGGTGCAACATAACAGCACCACATTCTTCCTTCTTAAGATAGCGTCACTAATCCTCCATTACTACCAATTCACGAATTATATTTGTGTAATCTACTAACACTACGTTGTGCTGAGGTGCAACATAACAGCACCACATTCTTCCTTCTTAAGATAGCGTCACTAATCCTCCATTACTATCAATTCACGAATTATATTTGTGTAATCTACTAATACTACGTTGTGCTGAGGTGAAACATAACATCACCACATTCTTCCTTCTTAAGATAGCGTCACTACTCCTCCATTACTACCAATTCACGAATTATATTTGAGTAATCTACTAATACTACGTTGTGCTGAGGTGCAACATAACAGCACCACATTCTTCCTTCTTAAGATAGCGTCACTAATCCTCAATTACTACAAATTCACGAATTATATTTGTGTAATCTACTAATACTACGTTGTGCTCAGGTGCAACATAACAGCACCACATTCTTCCTTCTTAAGATAGCGTCACTAATCCTCCATTACTACCAATTCACGAATTATATTTGAGTAATCTACTAATACTACGTTGTGCTGAGGTGCAACATAACAGCACCACATTCTTCCTTCTTAAGATAGCGTCACTAATCCTCCATTACTTCCAATTCACGAATTATATTTGTGTAATCTACTAATACTACGTTGTGCTGAGGTGCAACATAACAGCACCACATTCTTCCTTCTTAAGATAGCGTCACTAATCCTCCATTACTACCAATTCACGAATTATATTTGTGTAATCTACTAATACTACGTTGTGCTGAGGTGAAACATAACAGCACCACATTCTTCCTTCTTAAGATAGCGTCACTAATCCTCCATTACTACCAATTCACGAATTATATTTGTGTAATCTACTAATACTACGTTGTGCTGAGGTGCAACATAACAGCACCACATTCTTCCTTCTTAAGATAGCGTCACTAATCCTCCATTACTACCAATTCACGAATTATATTTGTGTAATCTACTAATACTACGTTGTGCTGAGGTGAAACATAACATCACCACATTCTTCCTTCTTAAGATATCGTCACTACTCCTCCATTACTACCAATTCACGAATTATATTTGAGTAATCTACTAATACTACGTTGTGCTGAGGTGCAACATAACAGCACCACATTCTTCCTTCTTAAGATAGCGTCACTAATCCTCAATTACTACAAATTCACGAATTATATTTGTGTAATCTACTAATACTACGTTGTGCTCAGGTGCAACATAACAGCACCACATTCTTCCTTCTTAAGATAGCGTCACTAATCCTCCATTACTACCAATTCACGAATTATATTTGAGTAATCTACTAATACTACGTTGTGCTGAGGTGCAACATAACAGCACCACATTCTTCCTTCTTAAGATAGCGTCACTAATCCTCCATTACTTCCAATTCACGAATTATATTTGTGTAATCTACTAATACTACGTTGTGCTGAGGTGCAACATAACAGCACCACATTCTTCCTTCTTAAGATAGCGTCACTAATCCTCCATTACTACCAATTCACGAATTATATTTGTGTAATCTACTAATACTACGTTGTGCTGAGGTGCAACATAACAGCACCACATTCTTCCTTCTTAAGATAGCGTCACTAATCCTCCATTACTTCCAATTCACGAATTATATTTGTGTAATCTACTAATACTACGTTGTGCTGAGGTGCAACATAACAGCACCACATTCTTCCTTCTTAAGATAGCGCCACTAATCCTCCATTACTACCAATTCACGAATTACATTTGTGTAATCTACTAATACTACGTTGTGCTGAGGTGCAACATAACAGCACCACATTCTTCTTTCTTAAGATAGCGTCACTAATCCTCCATTACTAACAATTCACGAATTATATTTGTGTAATCTACTAATACTACGTTGTGCTGAGGTGCAACATAACACCACCACATTCTTCCTTCTTAAGATAGCGTCACTAATCCTCAATTACTACCAATTCACGAATTATATTTGTGTAATCTACTAATACTACGTTGTGCTGAGGTGCAACATAACAGCACCACATTCTTCCTTCTGAAGATAGCGTCACTAATCCTCCATTACTTCCAATTCACGAATTATATTTGTGTAATCTACTAATACTACGTTGTGCTGAGGTGCAACACAACAGCACCACATTCTTCCTTCTTAAGATAGCGTCACTAATCCTCCATTACTACCAATTCACGAATTATATTTGTGTAATCTACTAATACTACGTTGTGCTGAGGTGCAACGTAACAGCACCACATTCTTCCTTCTTAAGATAGCGTCACTAATCCTCCATTACTACCAATTCACGAATTATATTTGTGTAATCTACTAATACTACGTTGTGCTGAGGTGCAACATAACAGCACCACATTCTTCCTTCTTAAGATAGCGCCACTAATACTCCATTACTACCAATTCACGAATTATATTTGTGTAATCTACTAATACTACGTTGTGCTGAGGTGCAACATAACAGCACCACATTCTTCCTTCTTAAGATAGCGCCACTAATCCTCCATTACTTCCAATTCACGAATTATATTTGTGTAATCTACTAATACTACGTTGTGCTGAGGTGCAACATAACAGCATCACATTCTTCTTTCTTAAGATAGCGTTACTAATCCTCCATTGCTACCAATTCACGAATTATATTTGAATAATCATGGTATGTAGCATTTACATTGGCGTGCCGCATGTATGTACCTGTTTACTTAACAGCACTCAGAGTCATTCACTCACTATTTCATGATGCGTTACGTTATTAGGACATAATGGGTTTTACATTCTTGTCCATGATGTACATATAGAGAAATGTCATTTCATTTGCAATATAATTAACCACCATGTTATCTGACAAAACTACTATTCTATAAAGCTTTATATACGTAAAGACTAAACAGGGATCTAAAGGTTATTAAATCTCTGTGCGAACCATAATGTTCATACGTTGCATAAAACATTATGCCAAGCATTCACATCTTGTTACCACTTTCCTGCCACATTGTCCAAACTTGAGAACCGTACAGTACACAACAGTATTGATGAAACAATGTGTTTTTGCTACCAATCTATTAACACTACACTTAATGTATTGTTACAATGACACACCATTTCATACTTACTGGTTGTGCTAAATACATGAGTGAAGATGTTCATCAGAATGGATGTTTCAAATGTGAAATATTGTTACTTATATCACAGTCAGTTTACCTTTTTCTTCCCGTGACGTTTCGACTGCTATCAGCAATCTTCTCCATATGACTACCGCTAAATGGCGACACATTAGTCATTTTATGCAGACGTAGATATTTAAGAGTCGATATCGGCCTTCATCTCGATTGATGCTGTCTTTGTTTTTTCTTTTCCATATCGCTTCTTTGATGCCTCTTGTTCTCCAGTCTAAAAATTTGGCTACCGTGTCGCCATCTAGCGGTAGTCTTCTGAAGAAGATTGCTGATAGAAGTCGAAACGTGTCGGGAAGAAAACAGGTAAACTGACTGTGAAATAAGTAAAAATATAACTCACTTTTGCTAAGTTCATTTCCCAGTTGGATACTTTACTCACGTGTAGAAACATTCGTGCAATTTACTTCAACATGCGGATCAGTATCCTTTTTGTTGTAATATTTTACGATTTGACCCATAACACCAACACATCATGTAGTTCGGAATATTTTTTACACAACTCATCATCTTTCTCAAACCAAAACTGGTACGACATAGTAAAAACTGGCGCGACATAGTAGAATAATATCATCTGTATATCCTGCAGGTCCACATAAATGTTGCCGAATAAGGTAGTCTATACGAAAGTCTTTATGTAAGTTGCAGACGTTACGTTCTGGTCTGCACGCACGAGAGCATTTGCATCACACGCGTTGCAGAGCACGACATTATCGTTGCTTTTAGCACCACACGTATGTTACTTTACTCGTCCGATATGTGGGTGGCGGTCTCACGATACGGCAGAATGCGATTGGCGCCAGGTCATGGCGGGAGGGGATTGGAGAAACAGAGCGAGATATGTGGGAGTGGATACGAGTGGTGGAGACGGCAGTGAAATGGAAACAGTGACGAAAGAAGAAGGAAAACAACAATCGACGACCAGTATTGATGTCAGCCTCACTCCGGACTTGAACGACCAATATTGATGTCAGCCTCACTCCGGACTTGAACGACCAATATTGATGTCAGCCTCACTCCGGACTTGAACGACCAATATTGATGTCAGCCTCACTCCGAACTTGAACGACCAATATTGATGTCAGCCTCACTCCGGACTTGAACGACCAATATTGATGTCAGCCTCACTCCAGACTTGAACGACCAATATTGATGTCAGCCTCACTCCGGACTTGAACGACCAATATTGATGTCAGCCTCACTCCGGACTTCAGGAGTAAAGGGAGAGCAACAACATCAACATTTTAATCGAGTTTCCTCGCAGAACGGTCATGTAAATATGGCAGAAATTTGGTGCAATACAACTTAATCAATTATGTTGGGCCGTCACTTGCCAGAAATCCCCATTTGATGGGATGGCTATAGCTGTCCCCACCCAGGGAATTCGTCTTAACATACTTCCATGGCTCCATTTTCATTTTGCCCCACCGTTCCTTTCCGATGAGTGGTTGTACGTCCTTTGATGCTACCAAGCATCGTACTATTGTTGGAACGGCAATTTCTATTAACACCTTATGGTGCAGAAATAGGTCAGCAAGTTCTTTGAAGTGTTGCGAAAATTGGCTTGGAATGTAATATATGTCGGTGATAGCGCCATTTGCACGTTCTATCGCTCCATTCTCAAACAATAATCGCTGGTAACACGCGTTCATGACAGTAGATGAGCTTCTTCTGCTCGCAATCTCTGCTAGAGCATTCTGGTACATCGCCCACCAGTTCCACTTGTGCCACACGGGTGCAGGCAGCCCACACACGCCTCGTTTGCACTCGCTAAGTTTACTGATTTCACCAATCTGAACGTGCGGCACAAACCACACCGCTTTCCTCGAAAGTTTTGACAGCGTATGCACAACAAGAAGCAGATCGTCTGATGCTACTAAATAGCCCTGGACGGCGAAGTCTATCTGCAAAGCCATCGTCATGCACTTACTCTTCTGTACACAATAAAATATGTTTTAAAATGTATAGCTGCTTTGGGTCCAAAATGTAGGATGACATTGTATTTTAGAGATAGAGCGTTTTCACATGCCTATTTAATCTTGCACATGGCCAACAGTACTTATTCGGCTGTTTTGGGTTATCATGTTGCCAACACTATAACTACATTTGTATACAATATACGGACATAAATTTGGTATCAAACTCTAAATAATAAACATATGTTTCACATAAAAATAGGTAATAATTACAATACTACCACCACAATTTTTTTAGCAGCTTATATAAAATTATGCTATGATTTGTGTGACTCATTTTGGAGTTTCGGTTTAACAATAGGATCGTTGTCATTATAGAGTTCTTATTTCACAATTACTCAAGTACTCATGCCACATGTCACCAGATGTAGTGGATGTTTAGCTTTCATTAGGCAGTCCATTTGTCTACATATACAATACACCGAGATTTCCATGGAGTAATATGTGCAGTAGTCAGTACGTTCCCTGACGCAAGTTGTTTAGCTTTCATTAGGCAGTCCATTTGTCTACATATACAATACACCGAGATTTCCATGGAGTGATATGTGCAGTAGTCAGTACGTTCCCTGACGCAAGTGGCGGAAATTGTCAATTTAGGGCATCCTTCTTAAAATAAAATTTTCGGAGGTTTCGCAAGAGATATGGCAGAGCAGGCCCCGTGATTACTCATCTAGATGCACCAATCTAACACCAAGATTAGGTCTGATTTCCACACTAAGTTATATCCACTCCATTCCCCAAACCTCCCCCGTATTTCCCCGTCTATTATTAGTCAGTCAAATGTTTGTTTTATACAATAATTTTAATTGTAATTTCCACATGCACATTGAGCAACACAGCGACATTTACGCAAACTACAAGCGGTAAAATTCGCAGTTGTTTTCTCTTAACATTGGTCAACTGTTTTGGTTAATGCATTTAATACCTGATAGTACTGGTGTCTAAGAAATTCCAGGCATATCCACCATTTAACGCACACATTGGCCTGTAAACTAGGCAATAATTAATGTATGTTTGTAACATATTTCACTCGGGAAATGCAATAACACACGTACAGTCACCACATAATATTTTACAAATGTACGTCAAGTGAATTGTCTGACGGAAAGTCATTTCTTCATATGCGCATGTCAAATGGCCACATATGCAAGGGGACTCATGCGACGCAGTAATGGAGAGTTTCCCTTGCCTACCCCGATAGACCAGGGCCTCGATGCTTTCTGGACTGCAGTGGCAAAGCCTTCAGGCCTGCAGACCATAATCTGTTCACCACGTTTTCAAAACTAACAAAACTGTATCTAGGCATTGTCGACACTGAGCACCGAGTTGCCCACGGAGACCACTGATTATCGTCTCTCGGTAAAAGTGAACTATCATCATCGACTACAACGGTATGCATAGTCATTTAATAGAATGATTAATTTGTCCATATAAACACTGCCATGGGCAACAGGTGAACGTGTGCAACGATTGGTCGGGCACATGCGAAGAGACCACGTGCGAGGCAGCCGGGCATGCGCGGGGTAGCATCGACCGGCTAATATCCCATTCATGTTGATCCTCGCAGGCTAACATGTATGAGAACATCAAGCTTGACATCACGTATGTGTTTCGATTCCTGGAAGCGTATCTCTGAGTTCAATCTCCGTCTCCGTGTTCGATGATCGCCGTGGTCGCCTTTTCTCCTTTCGCCGTTGGCCAATGTGATCGCGAAGGCGTCTACTGCTTCGAAGAGGATTAAGACGCTCGCGCCATTGAGTAACCCCATCGAACCTCCGATGTCACCTGTAACACGCATGCGCAACTGTACTAATATCTGCCCCATGTGGTATAAAATCTGCCAATCCGTAAAATAAAATAAACGTCTGCCTCGAAACAACTAACTTACGATACAATATTCGACATCATCAATACGAGCAATCACACTGGTCACATAATTAATAGACACGTCAAACCCATAGCTACACCAATATAAAACGATTTACGGGCTGACACCTATATAGTGCATGTCTAGAGACCTAAACTCTCACCATGTCGTACTACGTAAAAGTTTCATATTTATGCATTCATAGCAGTTGCTGAAAGACAATGTACGTAAATGATCGACAACGCCATCTGCTGCTTCCGTTGGGAACCAGACTACAACACCATTAGGAAAAACAATAGAAAATGTAACCTTAGGATAAGATGGTAATGCCGCATTGTAGTGTACGGATATTATAGCATTTCTGCTATTGTTTGTATCATAACATTATTATTTCCTGTTTCTTAATTTATTAGTTAAACCTTTCAAGGATGAATGAATGGATCAACCTTTGTTGAAGCCGACCAATGTTATTTCATTTGTTTGCACAAACATGCCAGTGTCCTTGTCCACGGTGTGGGATTGTTTATCTTAGAGAATGATGCATATTAAGTAGGCAAGGATCAGAGAATTACCCAATGTTATGGGTGTTTTCATAGTGGATTAGACCAGGAGACAGTGATTGGTGAACTAATGGTATGTGTTATCTCAGAAACAAAGAGAATAAAATGAGACTGGATACACGTGTGAAGCATCTCGTACAGCAGGTTTCGATGAAGTAGAGAGGACACAGAAAGGTCGTGTAGCCCAGCATGGGCGCCCGGGTGTCAGACAAAGGACACGTGTGAGTCAACAGCGTGTAAGGTATAACTTTGAGCGAAGAGGTAGAAGTGTCTATGCTCCCCTCAAGTTAAGAAGTAGAGTATGAAACGTGTGAAATGAAGTGACTGAAAAGACAGCCGATATGCGCAGCGAATATCGAAGCGGCGTGGCGATGTCAAACGTCACTAGCGAGACGACACCCCTGATGCGAAGGAAGACGGTCGCGACAACCGTAGCAGTACGCCTGAACGACGGCAGAGCATCGAATCGTCTCTACACAACGTTCGCTGCACGACGGCCAGAACAGTACGCCAGAAAGACGACAGACAACAGAATCGTCTCTAGACAACGTTCGCTGCACGACGGCTGGAGCAGTACGCCAGAAAGACGACAGACAACAGAGTCGTCTCTACACAACGTTCGCTGCACGACGGCCAGAACAGTACGCCAGAAAGACGACAGACAACAGAGTCGTCTCTAGACAACGTTCGCTGCACGACGGCTGGAGCAGTACGCCACAGCGACAGCAGACAACTGTATCGTCTCTGCACTACGTTCGCTGTGCGACGACCGTAGACGGCCACCTCAGATGGAGAAACTCGAGTGTTCCGCGACCCGCCATCGAGCGCCTGGGGCAGAATGAACGGTTCATGACAACGTAGAAAAGGGACTGAACTGTTATTCAGGCATAGAACCCCCGGAACTGACTTTGTTGCTCTTATAACAGGGTTGTGTGATAGTAAGACATGTCGAGGTACGTAAGCAAACACAGCTGCGTTTTATCTTTAGCCATGATGAATATAACGACATAGTTTACTTTGGGTTGATGTTTGGATAGCGATGGGTCATGTTAGATGCTATTAATAGTTATTTCGCAGGTTGAATAATTCCCTGGTCAATTACTACAGAATCGGAGTTATATGCATATAATAATTACATACACCCAGGAGTCTACTTGTTTCCTTGTAAACTTAGTAACTATTGTGTATTAAATGTTTATTTTTCTTTCACTTGTCTTTGTTGTCTTGTTCATTTGTGCAACAACCATTCACGAGCGTTGAATTATAGAAATGAGACTTTCCAATTAGACCTGAGCGAAACCAATGAGCGGAAACCCCGCCAATCCGTGATATATATGCATCGCGTATTATCATCCACGAAAACGAAGTCACTCAGCGTAGAAAGTGAATTGTACTGGTCGTTGCTCCTGCCGTTGTTAAAAGGGGCGACTTCCAATTCGCAGAAGCCGACAAAGCCATGCGCCATACGGAACAATACCGAACAAAGCCTGTCATTCAAAACCAACCAGTTATCGTAGATGACGTCAGCACCGGCGAACAACCTGATGATCTTATGGGTGGTAACAATTAAATATGTAGGTCCCCTATTATTACAACGCCCCAGACATGCCCCACCTTCCCCTATGCTTGCAACATGTTAATGATCTCACTTCCTAAGTAGCGAGTTGGTAATACGGGACGTGCGGTATTAGAAGGGTGTGTAGTTGTCGGAGTTAGTTGTCGGAGTTCTCCGAATCTTTACGTTCCATTAGGATCCACCAAGTAGCGAGTTGGTAATACGGGACGTACGGTATTAGAAGGTTGTAGTTGTCAGAGTTCTCCCAACCTTTACCTTCCATTATGATCCACCAAGTAGCGAGTTGGTAATACGGGACGTACGGTATTAGAAGGGTGTGTAGTTGTCGGAGTTAGTTGTCGGAGTTCTCCGAATCTTTACGTTCCATTAGGATCCACCAAGTAGCGAGTTGGTAATACGGGACGTACGGTATTAGAAGGTTGTAGTTGTCGGAGTTCTCCCAACCTTTACCTTCCATTATGATCCACCAAGTAGCGAGTTGGTAATACGGGACGTACGGTATTAGAAGGGTGTGTAGTTGTCGGAGTTCTCCCAATCTTTACGTTCCATTAGGATCCACCAAGTAGCGAGTTGGTAATACGGGACGTACGGTATTAGAAGGTTGTAGTTGTCGGAGTTCTCCCTATCTTTACCTTCCATTATGATCCACCAAGTAGCGAGTTGGTAATACGGGACGTACGGTATTAGAAGGGTGTGTAGTTGTCGGAGTTCTCCGAATCTTTACGTTCCATTAGGATCCACCAAGTAGCGAGTTGGTAATAGGAAGGTTTTTGTGCAAAACATTACATGTGGCGAAATGCATGATTATCTCGCCGAATACATGTCTTATTAGAAGTGTATGTATGTAATGCATGTTGCAGCTGTACGTACATAGGTGCAGACGCGAAAAGGTTAATATGAGAGCAAAATACCTGAAACACTTTCCGTCCAATCGAGTCGTTTCAAGGAAAGATTCCAACCTTTTCATGAACGATATAAAGTTCTGCAACGAATCACTTCTGAAGCCGGTCCACGGTGGCAAAACGTTTGTTATACATACGAAACCAGTCATCTCACCACGAACTAGCTTCCCTCGAAATGATTTGGTTTGTTTGTCATCCTCGAACTTGAAATACTCGCGCATAGCAGCTTTCTCGGAAGCGGTATCAACTTTGTAGTGGCCGTATAGTTTAACTAAGACTGCCCGGAGAATAGGTTCGTCTTCCGCTTCGATAAAGCACGCGCTGTTGACCCGATAAACACTTACTGCGTCAACCCATAATTTAGCGGTAGTTTCTCTCATTCTAGAAATGGATTCTTGATACTGTACAACAATCGGCGTTATTCTGACCGACGTAAGTTCGCCGGCGAAGTGTAATTTGCTGATGTTTATTCCGTTCTCCAAGTCGTTCTTGTATTTTGTAATTTTAGGGAGTATGCCTGTCTTGTCAAACTTATCCGTGATGTCCCACATTTTGACAAAGTCAAAATAGCCAACGTTACTCTGAAAATAAGTTCTTATGGCAACATCACGTGCTTTATAGTCTTCGAATCTTTTCCGTGCTTTTATAATACGCTGGAGAGGTTGTCGTATGACGAACGACTCGTATTCTGTGAGTTCTCTGTCGAATTCGATTGAAGCCTGCCAGAACCTGTTTGTATAATTGAGAACTGTGCTTTTTTTTTTTCTATTTCGTGGCCATCGGCTGTGTAGATATGAAACAACCCCTCGATGTTTTCTATATATTTGTTAATGTGTCCTCTGAGCCGTGTGTGCGTGTCATTCATTTCCTTGCTTTGCTTGAACAATTCTGCGGTTAGATAGAACGAGTCATAACTGCCGTTCGGCATAACTGTATAGTTCGTCAATGGGACAGCATTGCAGTATGCGTCGTGCGCTCTGTCTAGGTTGTATAACACTCTCTTCGAAGTGGTCAGTTTGTCTCCCAGACGTAACTGTATAGTTCGTCAATGGGACAGCATTGCAGTATGCGTCGTGCGCTCTGTCTAGGTTGTATAACACTCTCTTCGAAGTGGTCAATTTGTCTCCCAGACGTAACTGTATAGTTCGTCAATGGGACAGCATTGCAGTATGCGTCGTGCGCTCTGTCTAGGTTGTATAACACTCTCTTCGAAGTGGTCAGTTTGTCTCCCAGACGTAACTGTATAGTTCGTCAATGGGACAGCATTGCAGTATGCGTCGTGCGCTCTGTCTAGGTTGTATAACACTCTCTTCGAAGTGGTCAGTTTGTCTCCCCGACGTAACTGTATAGTTCGTCAATGGGACAGCATTGCAGTATGTGTCGTGCACTCTGTCTAGGTTGTACAACACTCTCTTCGAAGTGGTCAGTTTGTCTCCCAGACGTAACTGTATAGTTCGTCAATGGGACAGCATTGCAGTATGCGTCGTGCACTCTGTCTAGGTTGTATAACACTCTCTTCGAAGCGGTAAGTTTTTCTCCCAGACGCAGTCGAAGGCTGTTCGCAAGTATTCTTTGTCAATCAATCCTACTGAATCTCTGAGTGTTTTTGAAAAACTCCAACGAGTCAGAGGTACAATCATGCAAATTCATTTTATCCCAACCGACAACAAAACGATTGTGTAAGATGTCCTGCATTTTCTGAAATCCTAATTCATTTACATAGTCATAGCATACAAAAGCCATCATATCGTTTATTACATATTGTTTATAGTCTAATATTTTCCGCAGTGTCTTCCATTTTGGTAGCCCTCTTTGAATTTGTTCAATCTCCTTTATGTTAGCTCGCCGTTTGTCCGGCAACAGGCGCTCCTGGATGTCGATAGATTCACCCATTTGCTCTCTCACATTCTTGAGGTATTTCTCAGACAACTCGAATTGTTTTTTTCCGTAGCGTAGCTAATGGACGTTTTGTAATGTACTATATCGCACTCTTTAGGGCATACGCAGGTAGTATTGGTCAGCTTCTGTCTCGTAGTGTCCACGCGCATGGCTGACTAGTTTCTGTTAAATGATTCTGAAAAACAAACTATGTCTTAGACATCAATGCAGTTCATCAAATGGTCAGTGACGTATCGAGGATCTTGTAAAGGGGGAGCCGGGGGGCAAGCTTAGTCACCAATTAGTTTACCACGCTACCATGTAGATGAACAACTCGTTATATACGGAACAGAATCAAAATAAACATGGGATGCTGACACTTGATGACTACGCGACCAAACACTCAATTAGTTCTTGGAAATCGTTGCAGCTGAGACTTGTTAACACGCTGCGAAGTGTTACGTGCCTCCCCCCAGATCGAAGGTCCGACTGGTATACACTGAAGCAAAGCAAACTCTCAATCAAGCGAGCTGCTAAGTCGAAACGGGATCAGTTTAATAAACAAAAGCCAAAATATGTTGCATCGGTTGAGTTTACACAACATGGCCATATCCTATTGGCAAGTATAAAACTAAGTGTATACAAATACATTTTCATGTCGTGAGCGAATATTGCTAGATTACAGGTACCCGTAACGTAAGGTATGGCTCGGCTCATGAAATTAAAATGCTATGAGTTCAACAAGGTTTTTCTGTAGTAAACCACTGGCATGATATTCTTGATTGTAGTTGAAAATAGTTATATTTCATAAATTGTTATGCGTGCATAGGTCCAAAACCGTGACTTTTGTTTTCCTTTAAGTATCATTCAGTCGTTGACATATCACCCTAAATTATTTCAATAGAGGCTTACCTATTGCTGGCAGCAGGCAGCTTGTATATCGGGATACGTTACACACGGGCGGTTCGTCTATGATCAATAATGCAACAGATAAGTATTTAGTGTATACGTTGCTTCGTCTAATACTACGCAGCAGAAGGGGGATGTGTAGTGCCATTTGCATAGGAACTATTTTGATTTTGAATAATTTCAACATATTGTTTATATGGAGTATATGGTCGAATCTCATGAACCATTAACACACGGTGTTCGAGGGTCTTGTTCGTGGGAAAAGGTGCTTAAAAGCTATCCCTGTGGTTGTTCAAGCCATATAGCATTTTCTATAGGTTTGACAGACATTGTGGGCTGTACGATTTAATAAAGGGTTCAAGTTGCCCCACCACTAAGAACTGCAGCACACACCCATAAGAATGTCACAGTAATCAAACCGTCGATGTTCAAGGATTTAATAAAGGGTTCAAGTTGCCCCACCACTAAGAACTGCAGCACACACCCATAAGAATGTCACAGTAATCAAACCGTCGATGTTCAAGGATTTCAAAAACTTAGACACTGAGTCCAAATGTGATTTTTCACTGATTTTATTTCCTTTGGCTATTTTTCCTCCTCACGAATCCCGAAAGTAGGGCTGACAAAAGTTTTAAAATATCGACATGTATAATCAGTATCAAGTTCCACGTGACCCTCCATATATACACTACGATGATATAATTAAGAAACTATTATGAATTAAGTGATGTCTGTACCAAAATTAAAAAAGGAATTGAAAGTAAGTTGTGGTCAATAAAAGCTTCAGCCTCTTGAACCCATTTACGTCAATAATTACAAAAGTTAAGGTGATTAATGACATATACTTTATTATGATTACGTACCTTTGGTAAGGTATCTTCATAAAATACTGGTACCTTTCTGGACACAATTTCTTCTGAGTGGAAAATTAATTGCATGATTTCTGACTCAATAATCATCTGCCTCACGAATCCACAGTATTTAAAAAAATTACCATCCACCCCATTATTACCATCCACCCCATTATTACCATCCACCCCATTATTGTACATTAGAAGGACCACGAATGAAACATCCAGTGTTAGAGTTTTGTGGGACTCATATAGGATCCACCCCATTATTGTACATTAGAAGGACCACGAATGAAACATCCAGTGTTAGAGCTTTGTGGGACTCATATAGGATCGAATTCACACCGTTGCAACGGCACATTCGTTTCCAAACAAGGTCATACCACAAAACTAGATACACTACACATCGGATTCATCCAGCAGCTATTACCGTAATAAACCACAGGAGCGACTTTGTATTAAATGCCTCCTTCATCTCCATGGAAAGTAGACGTGTGAAAGCTTGAAACACCAGAAATTTTTTTTAACATGATGCCGAGGAGTAGTATATGACCATCATATGAAAACATTGCTCGTCAGCTGGACCAACAACTATCAAAAGGTGTCGGCCGGAACACATTTTAAGAACTTAGAACTTGAAAAAATATAATAATCAATATATTTGGTCTTCATTTGGTTTTTATTTCCTGTTTACATATCAATGAACATAGGAGGTGATAGTTTATAAATGTACGGCAATCTCCGTGCCCTCAAAAACTATCGGAATCAGCCGAGTTGAATCACTCTAGTCCAATTCAACTGCTGCTACACCCTCATCCTGATGTTGTTATATCACCCCATGAGCTGTCCGTTTAGTTGTAACAACAGGACGAATAGTTACGGGAAGCTTGTCCTCCGTCTTCTGGCCTGGTCGACTTTTGTGTTTTCTAACTATTTCTGCCTGACGATTCACGTTTGCCACTTGTCACTGGACATTTAGTACGTTGGACATTCACATTTACAGATACACAAAACAACGTTTGTCACTTGTCACTGGACATTTAGTACGTTGGACATTCACATTTACAGATACACAAAACAACGTTTGTCACTTGTCACTGGACATTTAGTACGTTGGACATTCACATTTACAGATACACAAAACAACGTTTGTCACTTGTCACTGGACATTTAGTACGTTGGACATTCACATTTACAGATACACAAAACAACGTTTGTCACTTGTCACTGGACATTTAGTACGTTGGACATTCACATTTACAGATACACAAAACAACGTTTGTAACTTGTCACTGGACATTTAGTACGTTGGACATTCACATTTACAGATACACAAAACAACGTTTGTCACTTGTCACTGGACATTTAGTACGTTGGACATTCACATTTACAGATACACAAAACAACGTTTGTCACTTGTCACTGGACATTTAGTACGTTGGACATTCACATTTACAGATACACAAAACAACGTTTGTCACTTGTCACTGGACATTTAGTACGTTGGACATTCACATTTACAGATACACAAAACAACGTTTGTCACTTGTCACTGGACATTTAGTACGTTGGACATTCACATTTACAGATACACAAAACAACGTTTGTCACTTGTCACTGGACATTTAGTACGTTGGACATTCACATTTACAGATACACAAAACAACGTTTGTCACTTGTCACTGGACATTTAGTACGTTGGACATTCACATTTACAGATACACAAAACAACGTTTGTCACTTGTCACTGGACATTTAGTACGTTGGACATTCACATTTACAGATACACAAAACAACGTTTGTAACTTGTCACTGGACATTTGGTACGTTGGACATTCACATTTACAGATACACAAAACAACGTTTGTCACTTGTCACTGGACATTTAGTACGTTGGACATTCACATTTACAGATACACAAAACAACGTTTGTCACTTGTCACTGGACATTTAGTACGTTGGACATTCACATTTACAGATACACAAAACAACGTTTGTCACTTGTCACTGGACATTTAGTACGTTGGACATTCACATTTACAGATACACAAAACAACGTTTGTCACTTGTCACTGGACGTTTAGTACGTTGGACATTCACATTTACAGATACACAAAACAACGTTTGTCACTTGTCACTGGACGTTTAGTGCGTTGGACATTCACATTTACAGATACACAAAACAACGTTTGTCACTTGTCACTGGACATTTAGTACGTTGGACATTCACATCTACAGATACACAAAACAACGTTTGTCACTTGTCACTGGACATTTAGTACGTTGGACATTCACATTTACAGATACACAAAACAACTATATTTTTGATTAAACAATTCAATGAATGCCTAGTCGGTAAGCTATTACCATAACCATCTCGATCCCTGATAAATATGAAAAATATAGTTGCTAGGTGTTTTGATAGCACCAGTTTGTTTTCTACCAGTCATACTCATCAAAATATGAATATATAGTAATGGTATTCATTAAACACGCATTCTAAATAAAGGTATTGTTTGGATTTATGAGGCAGGAGTGAGTAAAACATCTTAAAGCGACATGGTCTGCTCGTTTTTTATCGTAAAATCAAGTTATATGATATAAATTATACATTCTAACATAATACTGACCACCTAAATAAAGTAGAAGCAATTTTGAAACCAATACTTAGATGTTAAAAAAATTAGACGTCGCAGGAAGAGGCGGAGCTTAGAAATGTCAGCGCTTGTCACTTATAAACGACTTCTGTGGCAACTGATAATTCATCGAGACAGCAGATCACCCGACACGGAACTGGGGGGTACGGCGAATAACGTTCAGTGGGGCTCTATATAATTAAGTTTTGATTGTTCTCTGCTAAAATACGTCGGAACTAATTCGTAAGTTATTTCGTCGACTAATGACAATCGAAAATAATAACCTGGAGATGAACAGCCGAAAACGTATATCATCAATTGACACACGTCGTACGAAAGTTGGTTAAACATTAAAAACGATAATAGGTACAATCGATAATTATTTCACTTCTTCTTTCTACCAATCTCAAAGCATTGTTTTGGGAATGCACATATCCCGTGCCACTTGATATTGCGATTCACCGTGCACCAATACCATATTTTCCGGTCCGCAGCCGATGTGCTGGGTTTAGGTAGCCTACCTACTGTAATAATCTTACTACGAACTTTTTCGTGTACAGGGCTAAAATGCATTAGTACTATCTTATCTATAATGCCATAACATTTGTATATCTGTCGTAATAGTTATTTTTGAAGATATTTGCATTATTTGGTTTTGCATACATTAACGTGGTCGGAGGATTAAGCCCCGCCTCCTCTGTAGCCGGTTCGCGGGCTCACCGATTTCGACCGTTTCTGGCAAAATACCAACCAAAGTTTCGGCCTTATTATACGTGTTTTGGCGGGTTGTATACTTTGAACATATTTATTCTAGTATCAAGAATATTATATTAGTGAAACATAAATAAACGAGGACCAGAACAACTCGTTTTAACGGTTAAAGTCATACCACAGGGAACTTATTCGGACTTAATGATCGACATATTTGTTTCAAGACCCTCAATATGTCTACTGTGTGCAAGCAAAACATAAAAACAATATTCAAATATGTTTTGGCACATCTGAAAACACCACATTCCAACGGTTCACGAGATTCGACCAAATGTAGTTTAGACACAAGATTGCATTTGTGTAAACATCGGGTAGCGGGGCTGTGTTTTATGTCATTCACTTTGTGTAAACATCGGGTAGCGGGGCTGTGTTTTATGTCATTCACTTTGTGTAAACATCGGGTAGCGGGGCTGTGTTTTATGTCATTCAATTTGTGTAAACATCGGGTAGCGGGGCTGTGTTTTATGTAATTCACTTTGTGTAAACATCGGGTAGCGGGGCTGTGTTTTATGTCATTCAGTTTGTGTAAACATCGGGTAGCGGGGCTGTGTTTTATGTCATTCAGTTTGTCATTGTCGGCATGATAATAATAATATTGAAAATATTCACGCTGGGAGACAACTCAGGCAAGGTACAGTTGTAGAAATAATGACTAACACTAGGAAATCATTTTATTCAACTATATCGTTCCTCAAATAATACTCCATGCAGTATCGTGAAATTATTGGCCTTATTTAAGGAAAGCCTTAAATATTTAAATATTAGACATATGTTGTTGAAGCTCTGTGTTATACGGTTGTTGTATCTACCGTTATAAAACACCAACTTGCATGCATTTTACATATAGTGACAAGAAATTAAGTTAGCACGTTGTATCATAATGAACTCTGTTTACCTGAATGGACAGATGGCATATAGTAATCTCTGCAGCCACAAGTGTCGACAACGAAGTTAGTGATGCATTCTCTGTAGCAGGCCGCCTGCGAGTAGCGATCGAAGTAGCGCAGCTTCCGGTGTTTCACGCATTCACCGTGTGGTGGCGGCAGGTTGGTCTCCTACAATATCGACATTCAACAGACAACTATGAGCATCAACACAACCTCTCGTCATGATTCTCGCCGTTTGATCGATGGTCTCTGACATTTTCCACTTTTCTATATATAATTAGTTCAGCATCATTTAAGCATTAAGCATTAAGCAACTCTGACACAAGTACAGAACAATGAGTACGGTTAATTTTGCTATTTGTTGGCCAGATTCTAGTATTGTTGCTGCGCCACCATTGAAAACAAACAAGATGCTACTAACTTTCGAAACGCTTACTGCAACAAATGTGTGCATTCCTGCTGGGACGTGATCTCCAAAGTCCTGCACCAGTGGTATGTCATCTTGATGGTGGAGAAGAAACTTCAGTGCCACTGCGTTGTGTGGACCCTGCATGTATTCGTACTGTTCAATGTTCACGACCAGTTCCAGTCCATTATTGACTCCTACAAAACATCGACACTTTCTGGAGTGAAACTGTTGGCATCATACAAATGGATGTAGAAGAAAACAATTATAGTTTAGTTATTAAATATTTAATGTAATATTTAGAAACCAGCAGAGCATCAGGCTAATCTGTTGAAAAAGGAGCTGTAAGTTTCAAGTGTACAACATTTATCCATATATCTTTATACCTATTATTTGATAGTCGTCATCTGATATGGTTTACAAGCCTAAAGGTGCACATGTAATTGTTGCATAAGGCATCATTATTTACCAGTTGCATTGATCGTGGAGTTGGTGTTGTTCCTGGCGTTGAACGTGTAACACACTCCAGCATCAGTTACGGTCACCTGGAAATCTTCGTGACTGCATGGCGTTCCCTTCCACCGACAACTAACATGACAGTGTACGTGTACATGTACGTGACTGCATGGCGTTCCCTTCCACCGACAACTGACATGACAGTGTACGTGTACATGTACGTGACTGCATAGCGTTCCCTTCCACCGACAACTAACATGACAGTGTACGTGTACATGTACGTGACTGCATGGCGTTCCCTTCCACCGACAACTAACATGACAGTGTACGTGTACATGTACGTGACTGCATGGCGTTCCCTTCCACCGACAACTAACATGACAGTGTACGTGTACATGTACGTGACTGCATGGCGTTCCCTTCCACCGACAACTAACATGACAGTGTACGTGTACATGTACGTGACTGCATGGCGTTCCCTTCCACCGACAACTAACATGACAGTGTACGTGTACATGTACGTGACTGCATGGCGTTCCCTTCCACCGACAACTAACATGACAGTGTACGTGTACATGTACGTGACTGCATGGCGTTCCCTTCCACCGACAACTGACATGACAGTGTACGTGTACATGTACGTGACTGCATGGCGTTCCCTTCCACCGACAACTAACATGACAGTGTACGTGTACATGTACGTGACTGCATGGCGTTCCCTTCCACCGACAACTAACATGACAGTGTACGTGTACATGTACGTGACTGCATGACGTTCCCTTCCACCGACAACTAACATGACAGTGTACGTGTACATGTACGTGACTGCATGGCGTTCCCTTCCACCGACAACTAACATGACAGTGTACGTGTACATGTACGTGACTGCATGGCGTTCCCTTCCACCGACAACTAACATGACAGTGTACGTGTACATGTACGTGACTGCATGGCGTTCCCTTCCACCGACAACTAACATGACAGTGTACGTGTACATGTACGTGACTGCATGGCGTTCCCTTCCACCGACAACTAACATGACAGTGTACGTGTACATGTACGTGACTGCATGGCGTTCCCTTCCACCGACAACTAACATGACAGTGTACGTGTACATGTACGTGACTGCATGGCGTTCCCTTCCACCGACAACTAACATGACAGTGTACGTGTACATGTACGTGACTGCATGGCGTTCCCTTCCACCGACAACTAACATGACAGTGTACGTGTACATGTACGTGACTGCATGGCGTTCCCTTCCACCGACAACTAACATGACAGTGTACGTGTACATGTACGTGACTGCATGGCGTTCCCTTCCACCGACAACTAACATGACAGTGTACGTGTACATGTACGTGACTGCATGGCCTTCCCTTCCACCGACAACTAACATGACAGTGTACGTGTACATGTACGTGACTGCATGGCGCTCCCTTCCACCGACAACTAACATGACAGTGTACGTGTACATGTACGTGACTGCATGGCGCTCCCTTCCACCGACAACTAACATGACAGTGTACGTGTACATGTACGTGACTGCATGGCGTTCCCTTCCACCGACAACTAACATGACAGTGTACGTGTACATGTACGTGACTGCATGGCGTTCCCTTCCACCGACAACTAACATGACAGTGTACGTGTACATGTACGTGACTGCATGGCGTTCCCTTCCACCGACAACTAACATGACATTGTACGTGTACATGTACGTGGAGTTGAATACACATCGACGAAAAACATATATCGAACTATTATATAATCATATTCAACAATGTTTGATGGGTGATATTGATCACAATACCCAATTAGTATAAATATCATTAAATCACAACCATTGCAATTACTGTCATAATCTATATCTTCAAAGTCATTATTGTAAGTAATATACTGCAATATTTATCTGCATGAGTCGGCAGGCTGTGAAGACACTCACGACGCAATCATGTCTTCCTTGCGGTGGGCGTGCTGCAGGTAGACATCAAGCATCGATTGGTTGCCGACGCCCCACCTGTTTTTTCACGTGGTGGATATGTTTGTCCGAGTGTACATGTCGTACAACCAATGGAACGAGTCACTTTTCGCCGCGGCCGATATTCTGCAACATTCGCCGTCAATGTCCAGTGTGTGTACCAAAGAAAGCAACTATTCTTGGCATATGGCACAAGTACACATACATAAGTTCTCACTGAAACATTAATGTTCCAGCTTGTGTGATTCTAGTCGATGTAGATAGAGCGCTTTCGTGACCTTTCTTCTTAATTGGTATACCCCATGTCCCTTGAAGCGTTCGAACGCTATAGCACATATTTTTTCTTTTAGTGTTATGTAACTGACAACCCATCCTCGGTTTACGGTCATCTCACTGGTACGGTCACCCCGCCATTACGGTCACCTCACTGGTACGGTCACCCCGCCATTACGGTCATCTCACTGGTACGGTCACCCCGCCATTACGGTCACCCTGGTTCAGTCCCAAATGATTTCCCGTAGTAAAGAATAGGACGTTGGTCCCGCTAATAAGGTCACCTCGTTATTCAGGAATACGGTCAGTAACCAAGTGCGAAACTGGCCCGGTGTTACGGTCAGTCACGGCCGAGCAGCCACGATCTGCTTCCAGGCCGGGCGGCCGCCAAAGACAAAGGTGACGCCAGCAGTACGAAGCCAAGCACTTGTAAACTTCGGAACCGATGAAAGAAGCAAGACCCCAGTCATCTTAAGTAACACTGTGAGCTTCAATTCTTAGCGGATGAGTAGATTTTGAATTCCAATTCTTAGCGTGCGAGTAGATTTCACAGAAAAATACGACGGCTGTGGCTTCGACGCTGAATTATTTATGTAATTATATATTTTAACAACTGTTTTATTATTATCGGTATATGCGAAAGGAAGCGAAGGCGAAAAGACTTGTCAGGAAATAGCAGATTTTAAAAGCGAAAAAATCGATTTGATCAGAGATGGCGAGCCTATTGCAAATGCCGTTTACATTGGTTGAATGGTACAATATCGGTTAATCCAAAATGGGGATAATTTAGAAAAACGAGGAAATTCATCGAGGTGTGCGAGAGCAACGAACTGGCCAGTAGGAAGCTATCAACGCATTCTTCCGTCAACGGCGACGCTGACCATGTAAGTGACAATACGAAGACGCACAATGCGTGTGACTTACGTAGTGTCTTCGATAAACAATACAAAAGCAAGATCCCCATTCTTCTTAGATAACACTTTTAACATAATTTTGAAATTAATGAGTAGATTTTACAGAACAACACAGTGGCAAGGTCTTTGACGCTAACAGTAAGGTGCCACGAAATTGGCGCTTGATTGTTTGTTTAACGCCCGAGGAGCTCGGCTGGAGTAGCAGGCCTAGTGGTTGGAAAAGGCAGCCGGGCTGTGAGACGGGGCAATCTAAAGCCTTTTAACTGGTAGATGATCTTGTGCATTTTGCACCCCTGTATGTACTTAGCATACTTTAGGAACGCAAGTACATAACTCTACTCATCAATAATACATACACAACATTACACATGATATACAGTGTATTTGCTAAATATGCATTGGTGTTAAAATGACGCATGTGTAAAACAACTTTCCCAATTCCCATGATGCTTCAGTGCCCATATTCACTATTAAAGCCACCTCGATATTAAGGTCACTTTTGCCCAGTCCCGTGGGTGACCTTAATAGTAGGGTTCCACTATAATTCGTTCTTCTGCCATTATATCACATGCTTTGCTCTCAACAATTGTATTTATTTCATGTCTGACCATTTAATCTTTTCACTTTTCTCTTCCATAATCTTATGATTTAGATGCTCTCTTTGGCAATCTCCCAACACCAACACATTTGTTCAGAACGTGTCCTCTCCGGTGAAGTCTGCTGTTCCCAAGAAGTGTTACTTTCATATCCATGTATATTCATTCCAATATTTGGGTATTTTGTCATACAAGCATTACGTACCGAAGCAGATGTCTTCGACTTCGTAGATAGGATGACTTGAGTTGACGTGGGCATCACCATACTTTAGTTATTACAATCAATATTGAACTAACGGAACACGTATAATTTGCCTATGCGTTTTTTGGCAAACATGTATATAAAAACAATAATAATAATAAACTTCTATAGCTCCAACATCATCAAGAACCTGAGCTCAGAGGCGCAAACAAAAACACAATCATTAAGTGTATTCATGAACAGGGACGCACAAAAGCTGTTATCAATATATAGCTAATGTTGTAAGTTATCAGTATATAGCTAATGTTGTCAGTTATCAGTATATAGCTAATGTTGTAAGTTATTAGTATATAGCTAATGTTGTAAGCTATCAGTGTATAGCTAATGTTGTAAGTTATTAGTATATAGTTAATGTTGTAAGTTATCAGTATATAGCTAATGTTGTAAGTTATCAGTATATAGCTAATGTTGTAAGTGAGAACGTGTAAACATCGATACGTCTAACCATGGAGGGCCCTAGCGGCTCTACCCGGAATGAAACCGTTTACATTAGAACGTTCGCTACCACTAATTTCGACTTTGTCACAACATACCTAGACAAACACATAACGAAATATGGCGGCAACGGTGAAGAAACGTGAATAAGTATTGACAGAACAGAGTATGCTAAACATTAAATAAGTATCACCGCATTAAGGCAGCTTGTCGGCTAAACGCCAGTGAGCGATAAAACGTGTCAGATCCGGACACACAAGCGAAGGTGAAGTAGCGCTAGTGCGCGCCAGCAGTAGCAGTAGCATCACAGCTGTGTCAACGGTCGTACAGAATGTTCCGTGTCCACACAAGCGAAGGTGAAGTAGCGCTAGTGCCCGCCAGCAGTAGCAGTAGCATCACAGCTGTGTCAACGGTCGTACAGAATGTTCCGTGTCCATCCAAGCTGATAATGGACGCAGGTCAACTCACCAACAACTGGAAGCGCTTCAAGATGGCAAGGCCAAATTATGAAATACCTTCCTACATGAAGAATCGACCGGCAGAGCTGCCACACTCAATTGCTGCCTAGCCTAGGGGAGTAGGCCATGGATGTACTACCTTACCTTTTTTTACCTTACCTTACCTTTTTTTACCTTACCTTACCTTATTTTACCTTACCTTACCTTATTTTACCTTACCTTACCTTAGGATGTTCTGGTCGTAGGATTCTTGTATTTTCTTCATCATCTAACAACATCTTAAGAGTTCTGGTTCCAGTTATTAATGTGCTTCAAAGGTACATAAAATTGCCTGGTTGGACCAGCATTTTTCAGGCGTGTGTTTATGCATTTTGTCTGTAGTTCTGATTCAGTACGGGATTGATTGCCGCTCGCATCCGGACCTGAACGGACGACTGCCTGGGAGAAGCAAATGAGACGTACGAACGATACGTATTCTTTACAAGAGACCAACAAATCGGCGAGAAGTGTTACTCATGTTTGGCAGCGCTCCACAATATCGCTAATAAGAGTAACTTCAAAACAATGGAAGACAGCCTCGTACGATATATGATTGTCCTGGGAGTTGTCAGCAAAGACAGCCTCGTACGATATATGATTGTCCTGGGAGTTGTCAGCAAAGACAGCCTCGTACGATATATGATTGTCCTGGGAGTTGTCAGCAAAGACAGCCTCGTACGATATATGATTGTCCTGGGAGTTGTCAGCAAAGACAGCCTCGTACGATATATGATTGTCCTGGGAGTTGTCAGCAAAGACAGCCTCGTACGATACATGATTGTCCTGGGAGTTGTCAGCAAAGACAGCCTCGTACGATATATGATTGTCCTGGGAGTTGTCAGCAAAGACAGCCTCGTACGATATATGATTGTCCTGGGAGTTGTCAGCAAAGACAGCCTCGTACGATATATGATTGTCCTGGGAGTTGTCAGCAAAGACAGCCTCGTACGATATATGATTGTCCTGGGAGTTGTCAGCAAAGACAGCCTCGTACGATATATGATTGTCCTGGGAGTTGTCAGCAAAGACAGCCTCCTACGATATATGATTGTCCTGGGAGTTGTCAGCAAAGACAGCCTCGTACGATATATGATTGTCCTGGGAGTTGTCAGCAAAGACAGCCTCGTACGATATATGATTGTCCTGGGAGTTGTCAGCAAAGACAGCCTCGTACGATATATGATTGTCCTGGGAGTTGTCAGCAAAGACAGCCTCCTACGATATATGATTGTCCTGGGAGTTGTCAGCAAAGACAGCCTCGTACGATATATGATTGTCCTGGGAGTTGTCAGCAAAGACAGCCTCCTACGATATATGATTGTCCTGGGAGTTGTCAGCAAAGACAGCCTCGTACGATATATGATTGTCCTGGGAGTTGTCAGCAAAGACAGCCTCGTACGATATATGATTGTCCTGGGAGTTGTCAGCAAAGACAGCCTCCTACGATATATGATTGTCCTGGGAGTTGTCAGCAAAGACAGCCTCGTACGATATATGATTGTCCTGGGAGTTGTCAGCAAAGCGACTAGAAATAGATTACTGGCTGCAGATAAGCTAACGAAGAAATCGTGCGTACACATCTGCAGAGGTGGTGAGATAATGTGGTCACAAATAACCTCGCTATTACCCGCTAACATTCCACCAGATGACGTGCACAGTGTGAAATCCAGAAGAGACCGAACTTAGCGTCTATATTTGCAACAAAAGAGCCGACGTCGGCGAACGACGTACGTGGCAGTGGTATAATCATCTGCATTAACGGCGGCGGAGACGATGCCAGAAAGAAAGAGAAGTGTCCAGCGTTGGGAGAACGGTGCTGAAAATGTGGTAGGAGGAATCATTTCGCTAAGATGTGCCAATCGAAAAACACGCGGAGGGTGCATACAGTCAACCGTCAATCAGAGGGCTCGGACACTGAATCAGACACAACCGTGGATGACAGAAATCCACATTTTCTGACCATTTCACAAGAACATGGACGATCTGTCCACGCGGTCACCTCAACAAGATACCTCATTTTACGTCGATTTCACAATCAAGCATAAACTAATTGTGTTCCAGATTGATTATGGTGCATCAGTGAATCTTATATAAGCGAAATTTATCTGACGCCCCAATGACGCCAACGACGAACACGTTTACGATGAGGAACAATTCCACAGTGACCCAGATTTGAGAGTGGAATTCTGGGGAATCCAACGATATACCAAACTTACAATGTGCCGTTTGTTGTAGTGGAGCAGGAAGACTTCACACATACCTTTCTTTGGAATTCGTGCTGCACAAGAAATGCAGATCATTACTATCGACAGAGAAAACGGTCAGTGCCCGTGGTAGCAAACCAACTGGACCCTCTGCCACAATACTAATATGTGTTTGGCAGAGAACTCGGTTGTTTACCCGCAGAAGCATACGTCTCAATTGACACAAATGTGACGGCAACAATATCGCGGATTCGTAAACTATCTTTCGATATTCCAATCCCGACTCAGCAGCTCACAAAGAAAGATGTTCATTGGAACTGGTCGACTGCACAAGAAGAGGCCTTCCTCGAAATCAAACGGCTCGTTAGTGCTGCGATATTATGACGCGGACAAAAATTAACAATTATGTGTGATGCATCACAACCCGTTCATGGAGCTGCATTGCTTCAGGATGGGAGACATGTCGCTTTTTTAAGTCGAGCTCTATCCGAAACCGAAGCACGATACCCGCAAATAGAGAGAGGCCGAGAGGTTTCACCAATGTACTTTTGACCGTGGGATCATCGTACTGTCAGACCACAAACCACCAGAGAACATTATGAAGAAACCACGAGAAAGGGCACCAAAACGATTTCAAGGCATGATGCTGCCGTTCCACCGGTATGATGTTGAAATGGTATATTTACAGGGGAAGCCAATGTTCCTGGCTGACACACTCTCCACATCACATATATCAGTGGTTAGACTAACGTCACATGAATAGTTCAACAACAATATTATTTTTAGAAGTGAACATGTATTGTTTGATTTTTTGTGTCGTAAAGTAAGAGGCAACCTGCTACCCTTCACAGGAAGGTACACAGACAAACATCGACATCCAGCGAGAACACAACCGGACTGGACCCTCAACCAACTGCTCATGAACGACAACCGCCAGATGACTATAACTTAAACGGTGGTACCCGCGTTGAGCAAAGTAGCAACTCACCTGTCGCTACCAGTTCTGGCCGAATCGTCAAGGTCCCTGCCCGACACAAAGAGTGACGTGCTGTACCAACGACTATGGATGATTCTTAACCGGTTGACATATGCGATCATCCAGGGGATCTGAAGGCATTCTACCGTCTCCCCAATTCACACACATTTTCTATTTTGTGTGCAATGACTTAATTTTCTTTAGGAAAGAGGATGTAACATTATCCATGTTGCGTCTAACCGTGGAGGGCCCTAGCGGCTCTACCCGGTTTGAGACCTTTTACATTAAAACGTTCGCTACCACTAACTTCGACTTTGTCATAACATATCTAGACAAATACATAACGAAATTGTAGCTAAAAATAACAGGTTTTCGTGGAAAAGCCCAATGTTTTTTAATCAGTGTTTTTGATGCAAAAAAACGGTACACCGTACAGGTAAGACGGTAAAACATGACATACGTTGAAATAGTATTTACAGTAAGCGTTGCAACGCGAACAAGCCTTCACGTAACTAAGTCGCGACTTTCGTCTAAATAAGAACATTTGTCGTTTGAGAATACAATTTACGAAATGTCGTCGCTACTATTCAACTATTCAATATGGACGAAACAAAACTCAATTGTTTGACCCGGGGTCTTTGACGGACATTCATTTCCACGTCATTCGGAGTCCAATTATTTTTTTAGGAAACGCAGCTTAAGGTGAGACAAAGTCATGGTTTTCTGGCTGTGCACCTAAAACAGGTAATACAGATTAATCATGTGCAACTAAAATTAACAATAGTGGTTTACTCAGAATGGGTTCTAATACAGCGATATTCTGTTCAATTCTCCCTTCAAGTGGGGGCTGACATGTTTACCAGCGCGACCGATAAGCGCTTACGCCGTTCTATAAAATCGGGTAACCTTGATTACCGTATTACGTATTAATCGCGGCAGGTATATACACAAGCAACGCAAAGTCTCGATGCAACAGGAAGTCATGTCTGAAAGTGACTAGTTTAGTAAACAAAGGCCGACATGTATTACTTAAGTTTAGTTTGGACGCAAGCAGCATGGCCATATCCTATTGACAAACATAGGAGTAGGTGTTTACAAATATATGTTCATTTGGGGAGCGAATAGAGCCAGACTATTGCACCAGTGACGTAGGATTATCGAACATTTGGGGAGCGAATAGTGCCAGACTATTGCACCAGAGACGTAGGATTATCGAACATTTGGGGAGCGAATAGTGTCAGACTATTGCACCAGAGACGTAGGATTATCGAACAGTAATTAAGATGTTGTGTGTTCAAAAATGTTTCCCCAACAAACAACTGGCCTCATATTTTAATTGTATTTGTAAATGGTTATGTTTTAATAAATTTTAATAAATGTTATATGTGCGTAGGCCCAAAACCATTACTTTTATTTCCTCTTAACATCACGACATTGCTGTATTCAGTTTAATGTTCAATACATGGAATATCGTGATTATACTTCTTTACTAAAATGAAGGTAATTTGATTGGTAATATGCGCATTATCTGAAGTCCCACAAAACGTATTGGGTTGGTGGTGGTTTGGACCCTTACTAAACACTGTACATGTTTGGGACTTTGATGATACCACCCCTAATGATATCACCCCTAATCACTGGTGCATAGATCAGCAACTTTACGAAATGTGACAAATAAACAATACGAACTACAATGTTTCCCTCAAAGCACGCACGCACGCACGCACGCACGCACGCACGCACGCACGCACGCACACACACACACACACACACACATACATACAGGTCGTCGTTTAAACATCCCCGGTCTTGACGAGACTCATTAGCAGGGCCAATTAGTGGCTCCGACTGTGTCGCAAAATTGGAACTGGTCCCAATTCTACAACAACCGGGTGCGATATTTCACGCAGTAGCCAATCGGCGACCGCTACGACCGACAGGCGGGACTAGATCTGAATCTGAAAACATTATCAACGCTCTGTTAGAGCCAAACGAGAAGGAATTGGACGCATAGGTTTAACGGAGCTCGTCGTGACCTTTCATAAAAACTCAACTGGTGATTGGCTGTAGTAAATAGGTCGTACTCGCAATTTCTAATAGTATCATGATAAGATCAAAATGTGATACGTATCGTTCATGTTGAAATTGGTGGGTCCGACTGCGTGGTAAAAGTGGAACTGGTTCCAATTGTACCACGATCTGGTGCGATATTTTACACAGTAGACAATCAGCGACCGCTACGACCAACATCTGATACAAATCGTTCATGTAACGTTAGACTTCAGGAACTGTCTCACCTGCGTGCGTTGCTTGTCGACTCAGTTACGTTTCGCAGCCCGTGAAAGGTGGTCTTTTCACAGAACGTCTTTAAGGCAGGACCCCACCGCTTCCTTCGTTCGTCTGTTTCCTCTCCGGCGCCACAGCGCTGCGGCGACGCCGCAATCATAGAGCTGGTGCTTTCCATGGCGACAAAAACGGACACGTCGCTACAAGATAGTCCGGGTGTCGTTGTTATGTCGATACAACTGAGCATACAGGGCGCAACTGCTACAGTAGTTCTATCACGCCGACTGAATTAGTTGACAGGTCGTTCGTTCTCCCTTCGGACCCTTTTCTAAGTGCCGTGCAATAAATAGAGCGACCCATATATTGCAATTACAATATTATGACATTGATAACAGCGTGGCATTTAATAGCTTTAAGCTATTTATGAAGCATGTTTATCGACATTTATCACCATTCAACAATAGTGTAGTTGTAGGTCTTTGTGTGTTCTTAAATGCCAGAATTGCAAAGGCAACTAGGTGGAAACATTACTAAACATGAAAACTGCAAAAAGAAGGAAACGCAACATAGGAAAGCATTTCAGTGAAAGAGTTTTGGGTTCAACACCCGGAATAGGCGTAGATTATCGTAGGAGTATTTGGTGTAAAAAATGAACATGTAGACATATATATTTTATAGATGCATTATAAATTTTAATGCATTTGTCATTCTTATTGTAAATTTAGAATGTGTTTTAACCAGCTTGTCTGTTTTTACACAGTTTATTCTCTTAACTACATATACATATTTAACATAAGCAAATTTTATGTAAAGCGCCCGAGAGCATTTTATTTTAACTGGATTCAGGCGCTATAGAGATTCATATTATTATTATTAGACGCAAACTAATTTTATATAATTTGTAGTAATCTATATAATATTATTTTTATAAACAGTTCTTCTATAAGGGGACCAGGGAGGAGCGGGCCACATTTTATCTTTCTGGCCATAAAATCTTGCTGTTTGATTTGATATAAAAAAGTTTGGGTACAAATGAAAGTCAGTGGCCTTGGCTATTGCTATTAGATCCACATGAAAACACAAATGAATCATGCGCGACCTGCGTGTGCAGGAATACGAGCAGCTTGAGGCCTACACTCTCATTTGACTTGGTAAGTAAGGCTTGTTTGCATTGTAACCTTTTTTGCTAAGTAAAGATCAGTTATTTTGTTGACAGATCATTGAGACGCTAAGCAAATAGTTTGTAAATGCCTGTCACGATA
The DNA here is from genome assembly GCA_033239005.1 of Lamellibrachia satsuma. Taxonomy (NCBI): domain Eukaryota; kingdom Metazoa; phylum Annelida; class Polychaeta; order Sabellida; family Siboglinidae; genus Lamellibrachia; species Lamellibrachia satsuma. The sequence continues at coordinate 45,696 of BSQZ01000131.1, forward strand.
ACAATATTAATCACAGATATATCCATCTATGCCTTGGTACTTGGTGTTGCCAGTCAATATCTCTCGAGATTGCGAGACATAATACTGGCAGTCATGCAACGGCTGGCCGTGTTGATATCCATTCGACGTTCACAAACGTATGTTTAACATAGGATTCTCAGAACGAGGCTGCTGTGCATTATCTGGATGGATACAGCACGGTAATAAGACAACCTGATTGGTCTAGAGCATTCATTTTACCGTGATATATCAACCCAAATAACAAAAGGCAACCTCGTTCTGAGAATTCGCCTGATGGTTGTATCATTTCGAACGCGACCGAATACGCGCGTTGGCCTAGACACGCGACTGTTCGAACGTCACGCCAGTTTTCTCTTGTTGTTGTGGTTTACGTAATCTGCGTCAAACGTCCGCATCAGTTCCTTCGAACGATCGGAATGCTTCATGAAACCGGCTCAGCAGCTAACTTACAACTGTAGGAAGTGAACAAGCACGATCAAGTGTTAATTAACCGTTATAATTAACCGTTATAACAGGAATAACATACTGTTTGTTGATGTCACTCGAGTGTAACCAGCCATATAACATCACATGTTATATGCCTGCGACATTCGTGATGGTATATGATTGTAACACTCGAGTGACATCAACAAACAGTGCATTATTCCTTAATTATGGTAACGTGCACAACGTTGTCAACAATTGTACGCATTTGTTCGGGTAGCGTTACGGACAGCTGTACTTAATGACAACAAAGAATAATTCGATTTTTCGTAATAGCGGGGTGAACTTCGATGAAAATAAAACTGAGACCGTGGGGCCGTAGATCGTAGAACCGCTGAAAGTTTGACGACCCAGAGCGGCTAGGAGAAGTAACATAGCAAACATACGTACTCACGTTCATTTTATTATGATTATTGCCAGACTAAACATTTGAATGTTACGACCCAGAGCGTCTAGGAGAAGTAACATAGCAAACATACGTACTCACGTTCATTTTATTATCATTATTGCCACACTAAACATTTGGACATCAACGAACCGGATGCGCGATGGGCTAAATCATTTGAGGATGGAGTTTTAAATATGATCCGCGGAAGTAGATACAATAGATACAACGAGTAGACGCCGGATCACGCGGCCAATATAACGAGTCATCGACCGACGATCGGGCAATCGAAATTAACGTCATTTAAGCGTCCTATATAATTAATTTGTAATTTATTACCATAGCCGTTCTCACCTAACCGTGCGTGGCTCGGACGGAATTTCGGTAACTCGACAAAGAGTCAAGCAATGAAGTGACATTTTGTGACAATGTTAATCGACATTAGGCCGATGTTACAAATGTCACGTCGTTGAAAGATTTGAATAGCAAGCGGAAATCGTAACGATCCTCGTAATGCCAAATTAATCAGGTGTGTAATACACAAATTAAACGACGACATTGTGTGTTACCTGGTGATAATAGATTAAAGTTGACAGTGAAATTGTGTTTAACAATATATAAGAGTATAAGTTTTAGTTAAGATAGAATGACCAACTACGTAATGTGTTTCCTTTAAATATAACGCGGTGTGGCCACAGGGAACAATGTGACATCTAAGCACACGTGGCCTCAAAGCTCAACTTGACCAGATAACTCGGAATGACGTAAGAATTCAGCATGACCCAAGAGCTCAAGCATGGCTTAAGACCTTCAAGTGACCTAACAACTCAGTGTGACTCAAGTGTGTAGTGTGACCTAAGATTTCAATTTGACCCAGCAACTCAGTGTGACTCAGGAGTTCCGTATGACCCAAGACCTCAGTGTGACCCACTGTGACTCAGTGGTGATTGCGCGTGATGAGTGATTTCTTTCCAAGCACGTTTACATCGGATACGTTTTTACGAAAAGTAGGCGTTGCTACTGAAGTGGTTTGCGATAATAACTATTGTAAGTTAAACATTCTAATAGTTACAATATAATAAATATAAATTGAATAACTAGTTCGAATTATTTGTAGGACAAAGTTAATAAAAACAAGAAGAAGAAGACAACTGAACTAAAACTCGGCTACTTCTGACACGGCAGCACGATTGATGGGATGAGGAAAGGTCACGTAGATGACTGCGCTGGTATTGGCGTATTACACAATGCGCAGTACGCATTTGCCTACTCCTTCATGGGCTACTATCACGGAATCCAATTTTATATCCATGTTTTTATTTTTTAATGATAACATGTATTCTTGTTAAATTGTTATCCACAATTTATTAAACTTATTTTGCACTACAAAGGTTTTGGAGGACACCGTCATCAAAGGATATTGGTTTTGATTCAAAAAGGTATTATCACACTTTTCGGTAACTAAGAATTGTGTGTGTGCGTGCGTGCGTGCGTGCGTGCGTGCGTGCGTTCGTGTCTCTAAATATATAATCAGCGCCTTATGAGGCAGCAAGTGATTTAAATTCTTTTTAGTCTTTAAAGTCTTTTAGTTTATTAGATATCTTATAATCTACCATTTAAGTAGAAAGTTTATGAATTATTTATGTAGCCGTTATTTGTATAAAGGGTAAGATGAAACTAAATTAAACGAGATTCATGCGATGTCCTTTGGTGTCAAGTCATTTCAAGTCAAGTCAAGTTTTAATCTCTATTAACATACAATGGTGTATGAGATAAATATACAATACCCAAGGTACCTGCAAGTACTCTTAACTTTTAAAGTAATAAGAACAGTCAATGTAAGTTAAACTTTCCTATTATAATATAATAATATATTATTTATTAAAACAACTAGCATTAAAATGTGACACTAGTAATACCAATGGTTTATTTTATAGTTACCTATAGCGTGTTACGGTGTGCACAACTTCGGGGCCGGAAGTGCATTACCTCGTCAACTAAAGCCTCGAAACGAGAATCACTTGCGTCGCCTATTATCGCAAATTAACATCTGCTTCCGAAATACTGGCTACGAGCGACAGGCATCCACCCGGAGGATGCCATTGTCACTAAGCAATCGTTGATTCGTTCATTCGGTCGATCATTTGTTAAATTCCATAAGGCAAACAAAATGCAGTACGGTCGTGCGTGTCTGAATCCTTGTACGGCTATATGCGCTCACCAAATGAAAATCTATCTGTAAACACCTGATCCCATACTTTCCAATAGGACATGAACATGCTGTTTGTGTCCAAACGCAACTTAAATCAATATAATATATATCACCCTTAACTCCTTCAGAGAGCATGGTTATTATAACTTATGACATTTATCTCCAAACAGCCATGTCTGGGGCTTATATATGAGTGACATATTGTCTCGCCTTGTACTTTGTATAATAGAAATGAGATTGGGGGTAAATTTCATCCATTGTTTCAATATGACATTCTAAGAGACCAAAGAAATACATTTCTGACTAGACATTTCATTAATCACCCCAATTCTTTCAAGTTCTTTCTGTGTAAGAATTTGTAAATTGATACAAATTATAATAGGAAAGTTTAACTTATATTGACGGTTCTTATTACTTTAAAAGTTAAGAGTACTTGCAAGTACCTTGGGTATTGTATATTTATCTCATACACCATTGTATGGTAATAGAGATTAAAACTTGACTTGACTTGAAATGACTTGACACCAAAGGATATCGCATGAATCTCGTTTCATCTAGTTTCATCTTAACCTTTATACAAATAACGGCTACATAAATAATTCATAAATTTTCTACTTAAATGGTAGATTATAAGATATCTAATAAACTAAAAGACTTTAAAGACTAAAAAGAATTTAAATCACTTGCTGCCTCATAAGGCGCTGATTATATATTTAGAGACACGAACGCACGCACGCACGCACGCACGCACACACACAATTCTTAGTTACCGAAAAGTGTGATAATACCTTTTTGAATCAAAACCAATATCCTTTGATGACGGTGTCCTACAAAACCTTTGTAGTGCAAAATAAGTTTAATAAATTGTGGATAACAATTTAACAACAATACATGTTATCATTAAAAAATAAAAACATGGATATAAAATTGGATTCCGTGATAGTAGCCCATGAAGGAGTAGGCAAATGCGTACTGCGCATTGAGTAATACGTCAATACCAGCGCAGTCATCTACGTGACCTTTCCTCATCCCATCAATCGTGCTGCCGTCAGAAGTAGCCGAGTTTTAGTTCAGTTGTCTTCTTCTTCTTGTTTTTATTAACTTTGTTCTACAAATAATTCGAACTAGTTATTCAATTTATATTTATTATATTGTAACTATTAGAATGTTTAATTTACAATAGTTATTATCGCAAACCACTTCAGTAGCAACGCCTACTTTTCGTTAAAACGTAACCGATGTAAACGTGCTTGGAAAGAAATCACTCATCACGCGCAATCACCACTTTCTTAGGAATTACCGTGCGTGTGCGTGCGTGCGTGCGTGCGTGCGTGCGTGCATGCGTGCGTGTGCGTGCGCGCGCACGCGTGCATACGTGCGTGCCTGCGTGCTCTTGGGTAACATTGAGTTTTTGGGTCACACTGAGCTCTTGGGTCATACGGAACTCCTGAGTCACACTGAGTTGCTGGGTCAAATTGAAATCTTAGGTCACACTACACTCTTGAGTCACACTGAGTTGTTGGATCACTTGAAGGTCTTAAGCCATGCTTGAGCTCTTGGGTCATGCTGAATTCTTAAGTCATTCCGAGTTGTCTGGTCAAGTTGAGCTTTGAGGCCACGTGTGCTTAGATGTCACATTGTTCCCTGTGGCCACACCGCGTTATATTTAAAGGAAACGCATTACGTAGTTGGTCATTCTATCTTAAGTAAAACTTATACTCTTATATATTGTTAAACACAATTTCACTGTCAACTTTAATCTATTATCACCAGGTAACACACAAATTCGTCGTTTAATTTGTGTATTACACACCTGACTAATTTGGCATTACGAGGATCGTTACGATTTCCGCTTGCTATTCAAATCTTTCAACGACGTGACATTTGTAACAGCGGCCTAATGTTGATTAACATTGTCACAAAATGTCACTTCATTGCTTGACTCTTTGTCGAGTTACCGAAATTCCGTCCGAGCCACGCACGGTTAGGTGAGAACGGCTATGGTAATCAATTACAAATTAATTATATAGGACGCTTAAATGACGTTAATTTCGATTGCCCGATCGTCGGTCGATGACTCGTTATATTGGCCGCGTGATCCGGCGTCTACTCGTTGTATCTATTGTATCTACTTCCGCGGATCATATTTAAAACTCCATCCTCAAATGATTTAGCCAATCGCGCTTCCAGTTCGTTGAAGTCCAAATGTTTAGTGAGGCAATAATGATAATAAAATGAACGTGAGTACGTATGTTTGCTATGTTACTTCTCCTAGACGCTCTGGGTTGTCAAACTTTCATCCGGTTCGTTGATGTCCAAATGTTTAGTGTGGCAATAATGATAATAAAATGAACGTGAGTACGTATGTTTGCTATGTTACTTCTCCTAGACGCTCTGGGTTGTCAAACTTTTATCCGGTTCGTTGATGTCCAAATGTTTAGTGAGGCAATAATGATAATAAAATGAACGTGAGTACGTATGTTTGCTATGTTACTTCTCCTAGACGCTCTGGGTCGTAACATTTTCAGCGGTTCTACGATCTACGGCCCCACGGTCTCAGTTTTATTTTTATCGAAGTTCACCCCGCTATTACGAACAATCGAATTATTCTTTGTTGTCATTAAGTACAGCTGTCCGTAACGCTACCCGAACAAATACGTACAATTGTCGACAACGTTTTGCACGTTACCGTAATTAGGGAATAATGCACTGTTTGTTGATGTCACTCGAGTGTTACAAATCATATAACATCACGAGTGTCGCAGGCATATAACATGTGATGTTATATGGCTGGTGACACTCGAGTGACATCAACAAACAGTATGTTATTCCTGTTATAACGGTTAATTATAACGGTTAATTAACACTTGATCGTGCTTGTTCACTTCCTACATTTGTAAGTTAGCTGCTGAGCCGGTTTCATGAAGCATTCCGATCGTTCGAAGGAACTGATGCGGACGTTTGACGCAGATTACGTAAACCACAACAATAAGAGAAAACAGGCGTGACGTTCGAACAGTCGCGTGTCTAGGCCAACGCGCGTATTCGGTCGCGTTCGAAATGATACAACCATCAGGCGAATTCTCAGAACGACGTTGCCGTTTGTTATTTGGGTTGATATATCACGGTAAAATGAATGCTCTAGACCAATCAGGTTGTCTTATTACCGTGCTGTATCCATCCAGATAATGCACAGCAGCCTCGTTCTGAGAATCCTATGTTAAACATACGTTTGTGAACGTCGAATGGATATCAACACGGCCAGCCGTTGCATGACTGCCAGTATTATGTCTCGCAATCTCGAGAGATATTGACTGTCAACACCAAGTACCAAGGCATAGATGGATATATCTGTGATTAATATTGTTATCGTGACAGGCATTTACAAACTATTTGCTTAGCGTTTCAATGATCTGTCAACAAAATAACTGATCTTTACTTAACAAAAAAGGTTACAATGCAAACAAGCCTTACTTACCAAGTCAAATGAGAGTGTAGGCCTCAAGCTGCTCGTATTCCTGCACACGCAGGTCGCGCATGATTCATTTGTGTTTTCATGTGGATCTAATAGCAATAGCCAAGGCCACTGACTTTCATTTGTACCCAAACTTTTTCATATCAGATCAAACAGCAAGATTTTATGGCCAGAAAGATAACATGTGGCCGGCTCCTCCCTGGTCCCCCTATAGAAGAACTGTTTATAAACAATGTGGCCGGCTCCTCCCTGGTCCCCCTATAGAAGAACTGTTTATAAACAATGTGGCCGGCTCCTCCCTGGTCCCCCTATAGAAGAACTGTTTATAAACAATGTGGCCGGGTCCTCCCTGGTCCCCCTATAGAAGAACTGTTTATAAACAAAGTGGCCGGCTCCTCCCTGGTCCCCCTATAGAAGAACTGTTTATAAACAATGTGGCCCGTTCCTCCCTGGTCCCCCTATAGAAGAACTGTTTATAAACAATGTGGCCGGCTCCTCCCTGGTCCCCCTATAGAAGAACTGTTTATAAAAATAATATTATATAGATTGCTACAAATTATATAAAATTAGTCTGCGTCTAATAATAATAATATGAATCTCTATAGCGCCTGAATCCAGTTAAAATAAAATGCTCTCGGGCGCTTTACATAAAATTTGCTTATGTTAAATATGTATATGTATATGTATATGTATATGTAGTTAATAGAATAAACTGTGAAAAGACAGACAAGCTGGTTAAAACACATTCTAAATTTACAATAAGAATGACAAATGCATTAAAATTTATAATGCATCTATAAAATATATATGTCTACATGTTAATTTTTTACACCAAATACTCCTACGATAATCTACGCCTATTCCTGGTGTTGAACCCACAACTCTTTCATTGAAATGCTTTCCTATGTTGCGTTTCCTTCTTTTTGCAGTTTTCATGTTTAGTAATGTTTCCACCTAGTTGCCTTTGCAATTCTGGCATTTAAGAACACACAAAGGCCTACAACTACACTATTGTTGAATGGTGATAAATGTCGATAAACATGCTTTCTAAATAGCTTAAAGCTATTAAATGCCACGCTGTTATCAATGTCATAATATTGTAATTGCAATATATGGGTCGCTCTATGTATTGCACGGCACTTAGAACAGGGTCCGAAGGGAGAACGAACGACCTGTCAACTAATTCAGTCGGCGTGATAGAACTACTGTAGCAGTTGCGCCGTGTATGCTCAGTTGTTTCGACATAACAACGACACCCGGACTATCTTGTAGCGACGTGTCCGTTTTTGTCGCCATGGAAAGCACCAGCTCTATGATTGCGGCGTCGCCGCAGCGCTGTGGCGCCGGAGAGGAAACAGACGAACGAAGGAAGCGGTGGGGTCCTGCCTTAAAGACGTTCTGTGAAAAGACCACCTTTCACGGGCTGCGAAACGTAACTGAGTCGACAAGCAACGCACGCAGGTGAGACAGTTCCTGAAGTCTAACGTTACATGAACGATTTGTATCAGATGTTGGTCGTAGCGGTCGCTGATTGTCTACTGTGTAAAATATCGCACCAGATCGTGGTACAATTGGAACCAGTTCCACTTTTACCACGCACTCGGAGCCACCAATTTCAACATGAACGATATGTATCACATTTTGATCTTATCATGATACTATTAGAAATTGCGAGTACGACCTATTTACTACAGCCAATCACCAGTTGAGTTTTTTATGAAAGGTCACGACGAGCTCCGTTAAACCTATGCATCCAATTCCTTCTCATTTGGCTTTAACAGAGCGTTGAGAATGTTTTCAGATTCAGATCCAGTCCCGCACCTGTCGGTCGTAGCGGTCGCCGATTGGCTACTGCGTGAAATATCGCACCCCTCGTGGGCATGACTGTTGGATGAATCGTCTCATCGACTTGGAGATGTACTTTTATTGGGAGTGCCCCAAGTCTGCCATCGAATGTATCGGGATGTTGCTCAACGGGAGAAACCGTAGCGACTTTCTCGATATTTTGTTCATTGATCTTCATCAATTTCATCTTCTTCGCAGGTTTGTACCCGAGTAGCGGTGTGTAGTTGTCACTCACAACCACGAATTCGATGGAGTACGTTTTCTTGTGATTTGGATTCTTTACCACTGTATGGCAGATCCCTAGTGGAGCAGCCTCTGTGTTGTTCCACATTTTAAGTGTGCGTTCACTGTCGTTTGACAGCGTGTGTATCGACGCATCGTCTGAGTCATCTGGTGCTGCCACCTGGTGGACGTGTTAACTTTACGTGCTTTCTCTTGTGCGGTACATTTCTTCACGAAATGATTCTTCCTCTTACACAGAGAGCACGTCTTGCCCCAGGCCGGACATTCTGCTTTGTTCACGATGTGCGAACGTCCACATATGTACAGTCTCTGTCCACGATGGGTTTCTCGCTACTACTTTTATCTTTCTTCCTGTGTCACGACTCGGTGCACTGTTTCTGGCCTTAGTTGTCGCCCTTGTGCAATAGCATTGTCTGCTGCCTTGCAGATTGTCACACACGTTTATAATGTCAGGTTCAGTTCCTTCAGTAGTGTTGTTTGTATTGTGGCATCTCTTATTCCAATGACAATACGATAACGGAGGATTGAATTGATGCACGCATCAGAGTAATTGCACGTTTTAGCCAGGGATCTGACAGCAGCGTGAAAACTTTCAATTGTTTCTCCTTCCTTCTGGTCCCTGTTGTAAGGTATTCCACATATATATATATATATATATATATATATATATATGTATATATATATATATATATATATATATATATATATATATATATATATATATATATATATATATATATATATATATATATATATATATATATATATATATATATATATATATATATATATATATATATATATATATATATATATATATATATATATATATATATATATATATATAAATCGCTGAACGTCAATAACAGACACATCAGTAAACCTTCACATTCGAAGATGAACTGTAGCGTTATACACTGGAAGATTTATTAGTCTGTCAAATTTCTGTTTTATAAACATTTATTTAATTATTTAATTGTAATTTTCATATGCACATTGACCAACACAGCGACATTCACAATTTGACCCAATCTACAAGCGGTACAATTCACAGTTGGTTTCCGTTGAAATTGCTGAACTGTTTTGATTAATGTATTTAAGTAGTAAACGTGTGTCTAAGAAATTCCAGGCATATCCACCATTTAATGCATACATAGGCCTGTAAACTGGACTATAATTAATGTATGTTTGTAACATGTTTCACTCGGGATATGCTATAATACAAACTATAATAACATAATAACTATAATAACATGGGCCTGTAAACTAGACTATAATTAATGTATGTTTGTAACATGTTTCACTCGGGATATGCTATAATACAAACTATAATAACATAATAACTATAATAACATGGGCCTGTAAACTAGACTATAATTAATGTATGTTTGTAACATGTTTCACTCGGGATATGCTATAATACAAACTATAATAACATAATAACTATAATAACATGGGCCTGTAAACTAGACTATAATTAATGTATGTTTGTAACATGTTTCACTCGGGATATGCTATAATACAAACTATAATAACATAATAACTATAATAACATGGGCCTGTAAACTAGACTATAATTAATGTATGTTTGTAACATGTTTCACTTGGGATATGCTATAATACAAACTATAATACAACGTAAAGTCACTACGCAATATTTTACTAACGTACGTCAAGTGCAGTGTGTGACGGAAAGTCATTCCTTCACACGGGCATGTCAAATGGCCACATATGCAAGGGGACTCCTGCGACGCAGTGCAGGGGAGTAATATGTGTCTTTTTGAAGGATAAAAAATAAGCAGATTTTGGGTAAGCTTCTGATTGGTCGAAATTTGAAATGGAGCGTTCTGATTGGTCGTGCGCTTCTTGCCGCCAGAGGGCGCCACTTGAAAAACACTATTATCGCTCACATGAGCAGATTTTGGGTAAGCATTTGATTGGTCGAGAGCAGTTTCACCGCCAGGGGCGCTACTTGTCAATTGTATCGACGGTTATGATTGGTCGAGAGCCGTCACCTGACCTATGACGTCACAGCTCATTTGCATAAATTAGCATGAATTAGCATAAATTACACCCCTTTGCGGTGAAACTGTCGCCAGAGGACGCCAAGGGTCATCCCCTATTATCGCTCAAATGTGCAGATTTTGAGGTTCTTTCTGATTGGTTGAGAGCAGTCACGTCACTCCTTTGCGGTGATACTGTCGCTTGGGGCGCTACGGTTCAAGTGTCGACTGTTCTGATTGGTCGAGAGCCGTCACGTAACCTATGACGTCACAGCTCCTCATTTACAAAAATTTGCATAAATGAGCATAAATTGCATCCTTTTGCGGTGAAAATTTCGCCAGGGGGCGCCATGGGGTAATCCTCTATTATCGCTCAAATGTGCAGATTTTGGGTAAGCATTTGACTGGTCGAGAGCCGTCACATAACATATGACGGTCACCAGGAGGCGCTGCTACGAGTCAAATGTGTTGATGGTTCTGATTGGTCGAGAACAGTCACGTGACTTATGACGTTACAGCTCTTCATTTGCATATCACGTGACTTCTCTATGGAGGCTGCCATCTTGTTTTGCATGTTGTTTTGCTCTGATACGATTACGAGACGGCGCTGCGGGGCGAGGTCGAAGGTCAAAGGTTACCGACCTTTTGCGTTGATACAATTGCCAGTTAGGGTTAGGGTTAGTAACCCTGATGAAAAATTCGAGAAAAAACTTATAAACTGTAGGAATAATTGTCAGTTAGCGTTAAGGTTAGGGTTTGTAACCCTAATGAAGGGTCAAAGGTCACCGACCTTTTGCACTGATACAATTGTCAATTAGGGTTATGGTTAGGGTTAGTAACCCTAATGGAAAATTGGAGAAAAAACTGGTAAACCGTAGGAATAAATGTCAGTTAGGGTTAGGGTTAGTAACCCTAATGATAGGTCAAAGGTCAAAGGTCACCAACCTTTTGTACATATACAATTGTCAGTTAGGGTTAGGGTTAGGTTTAGTAACCCTAACTGACAATTATTCCTACAGTTTACCAGTTTTTTCTCGAATTTTCCATTAGGGTTTCTAACCCTAACCCTAACTGGCAATTGTATCAACGCAAAAGGTCGGTAACCTTTGACCTTCGACCTTGCCCCGCAGCGCAATCTGGTAATCGTATCAGCGCAAAACAACATGGCAGCAAAACAAGATGGCAGCCTCCATAGAGAGGTCACGTGATATGCAAATGAAGAGCTGTAACGTCATAGGTCACGTGACTGCTCTCGACCAATCAGAATCGTCAACACATTTCACTCGTAGCAGCGCCTCCTGGTGACCGTATCAATGCAAAACAACATGGCAGCAAAACAACATGGCAACCTCCATATAGTGGTCACATGTTATGGAAATGAGCTGTGACGTCATAGGTCACGTGACTGCTCTCGACCAATCAAATGCTTAATCAAAATCTGCACATTTGAGCGATACTAGAGGATGAACCGTGGCGCCCTCTGGCGACATTTTCCCCGCAAAAGGATGCAATTTATGCAAATTGATGCAAATTTCTGTAAATGAGGAGCTGTGACGTCATAGGTCACATGACGGCTCTCGACCAATCAGAACAGTCGATACCTGACCCGTAGCGCCCCTAGCGACAGTATCACTGCAAAGGAGTGACGTGACTGCTCTCAACCAATCAGAAAGAGCCTCAAAATCTGCATATTTGAGCGATAATAGGGGATGACCCGTGGCGTCCTCTGGCGACAGTTTCACCGCAAAAGGGTGTAATTTATGCAAATGATCTGTGACGTCATAGGTCACGTGAGGCACATACTACTCAGGGGCGTTCAGGAAGTTTGCTCCGGACTGCCGCCGATCGACCAGGGCCTCGATGCTTTCTGGGCTGTCATGGCAAAGTGGACTACGTCTGCAGGCCAATACCTGTTCACCACGTTGACAAAACTAACAAAATTGTATATTGGCATTGTCGACTCTGAACGGGCCTTTTCGGTGGTAAACAAATTGACCACCGAGTTGCCTGTGAAGACCACTGCTTATCGTCTCTCAGTAACCATCCACTACAATGGTAGGCAGAGTCATTTAATACTATGATTCATTTGTCCATATAAAAACACATTTCTTTGTTGAGTTTACTTTGATGGGGTACATGTGAATGTGTGGAGCGATTGGTCATTCATTTGACAGGTGACCGAGGTGACCGAGGCAGCCGGACCTGCACGGGGCAGCATCGATCGGTTAATATCTCAGCCATGTTGATCCTCGCAGGCTAACATGTATGAGAACAGCAAGCTTTTACTTCACATATGCATATCGATTCCAGGACACATGTCTCTTATTTCATTCTGTGCCTCCGTTTTCGATGATCGCCGAGGTTGCCTTTTCTTCTTACACCGTTGGCAAGCCAGAGTGATTGCGAAGGCGTCTACTGCATCGAAGAGGGTTATGACGCTCGCGCCAATGAACCCCCGATGTCACCTGTAACACGCATGAGCAACTGTATTAATATTTGTACCGTGTGTTGTAAAATCTGCCACTCCTTAAAATAAAACTTATCGCTCGACACAAGTAACTTACGTTACAAGATACGTCCTCATTCATCAATACGCGCAATCACATTGGTAACATATTTACTGGACAAAGCAAACGTGTATAATGCAAGTCTGTGGGCCTAAGCTCCCACCATGTCGTACTACATAAAGTAATACTTGAATGGAAAGATTATCCGGTTTCTCGGTGATTAATATTAAACATAATTACCTCTCAAGAAACTTATTATTCCATCTGAATATTTCGACCGCATCCCGTGGTCTTCTTCAGCGGACTGAAGTTACGGATGTGTCACATGACCAATGTCATGTGAAACAAGCTGGAGCAGGACTCCGGTGGCAGAGGCGGTATCGGTGATTAAGGACCGACTAAACCAGGACACAACACTGAAAGACAGATCAGGACTATCAGTAAACCATATCACCACACTGTTAGACACAGAAGACAACATGCCATATGTCTGCCCTTCATTAGTAAACTATCAGAACAATTAGCATGGATCTTCAAGTCCTATGACATCCCAATTTACCTCAAACCTATCAACACCCTGCGGTCACTGTTGGTATACCCAAAAGACAGAACAGCAAAGGCAGCAAAGTGTGAGGTGGTATATGACATACAATGCCCAGAATGTGACCAAAACTATATAGGAGAAACAGCCAGGACACTTGGCACAAGAATTAAAGAACATCTATCTTGTCGCCAACACCAATCAGCTATAAGTGAACACAAACTGAACACAGGCCATCAGTGTTCTATGAAGGACATTAACATTCTAGACAATGAGGAGAACTGGCACAGCAGAAAAATAAAGGAGGCGACTAACATCTACAGAGAGAAACCTACTCTGATATGATACGTTTGCCAGGAGATCCTACCAGTCCTGCTCCAGCTTGTGTCACATGACATTGGTCATGTGACACATCCGTAAGTTTATTCTGCTGAAGAAGGCCCCAGGATGCGGTCGAAATATTCAGATTGAATAACAATTTCTTGAGAGGTAATTATGTTTAATATAAAGTAATAATTGATAAAAAATTATACAAAGTTTGTTCCTGGGTGGGTGGCAGCCCCACACATGTAGAGTCTGATCTGATCCATAGACATAGCACCATGGAAGATGTTCTAAAAGCACAAGACACAAGAACTGGACATCACTGTAACATAATCTGTGACGCTGAACATCACTGTAATATAATCTGTGATGACAGCAAATACAGCAGACAACTTGAACACAAGACATGATCTCAAAACATAGACGTAAGAGACTACACAAAATTGCTTTCATACATCGATGTATTTTTCCCAAACCCATCGTTTCTTTTCCGACGTTATGACGGCGGAAGTGCCACCTGGTGAATATGAATTACCGTAGCAACACCTATACGAGCAATGACATTGTCATGGTAATGCACACTGCCACAGGTAGATGTAGTTCAAAGTTTCATGTAGTGGGGGTAGAGGTCAGAGGTTAAACTACACCGATTTCTTGTAGTATGGTACATCATTGTTTTGAAATCACCCCTAGGGGGCCGTTTACAGTTGTCAACATTTACCTATTCCTACAAAGTGTACTAATTATCATACTTACCCCCCCCCGAATTAGTACTTTTCAATGTTGACAATGTTACACATTAAAGATATATCAATATAACAATGTTACAACACAGTGCACGCGCACAGAACATACAATAATTACCATTAGAATATGTTTACAAACATTTATCTCCAGATTCTCCAATAATTATGCTAAAGCTACGTGTTTTTCTAACAACTCTATGGTGTCATATTGATAACTGTTTTCCTCGAAGTTGTGAATTTCCAAGATGTCTGACTGTATTACAGCACCGCGCCATGATTGGTTACGCAATTTAAACCAATAGTAGTTATATAACACGTTAACCGCTCGGCGCTGCGTGATGTAATAATGGTCATATAAAACATTATTAAAACAATTAGTAGACGGGCCTTGACCCTCTTTAGTAGGTAGACCTTCACCCTCTCCCCCTTTAGTATGCAGGCTTTGACCCTCCCCCTTAGTACGCTTTGTACAAATACGTAAATATTGACAACTGTGAACTGCCCTAAGTAGATAAGTGATAGTTTATAACAGAATATATTTCTTTACATCTCCGTCCAATACGAATTTCAAATAAAACATTTCATTGCTTTTCTTCAAATGTTGATACAGGTGTAAAGAGTTAAAACACATTTAGTTTGTAATGTAGAATTTTACACACCATAATAGACACCCGACCACATAATACTCGATATCATCATTGTTCATTAAGAGGTTCATATTTTGAAATAACAAAACAGTTTAGCTGAAAAGAAAAAACAATCAGTGAATCATTTAAATTTGGAATTCCTTTTGCCCATCACGAATCAGGTTCACCGATGTTCAAGTATATAGTGTGTGAACAGTTTCAGTAACATTCAGCATTATTTTGTTACACATTTTGTCAGATTAGTTAATTTGCAAAAGTTTGAAAAGTCGAAGAGCATAATAAATAGAGCTGGATCACCGAAGCCCTTTTTTCGCTGAATTTTGACTGGATCCGGTAAAATATTATTTAATAGTTTGTCCGACGATTTCATCAAAGCTAGATGATACATTTGTACAAATGAGCTAGCGTCTTTTAACGGGTATTACATAAGTTTGATTTTTCGCTAAAAGACTCTGAAACATCGAGGAACAACTTTTAATGTTCATTCAGTGAGAAACTCCACTTCAGACTTAAAAAAGCAAACAAAAGAATAGATCTTTCAAATTACCTCTCCAGTTAGTCCAAAGATACGCTCTAAGTCTGTTGGTGTAAGGATGTCACACCCAACAATGCTCTCCTTGAAGCCTAGGGCATACTCCTCAATATTATCAAACACTGAAAACACAACAAGCAGCAAACATCAAATATAACTAAACTGAGATGCCCCAGTAAGCTTAGACCCTAAATAAAGCAATCTCATTAAAATTAAGCTAGACTATATGTGTATATTATGCTACACCTAGACATTTTGCATCTCGGGCGTCAAACTCCATGAAGGAGTCATCACACTCTTAAATAAAATTGTTTTTATAACTTTACCCCACTATTACCCTGAATCCTAGATTCTTCGCAACATTATGTGTGTTTTCTGCAATTGGTCCAAGTTACATACAATTGTCCACAATGCTATGCGCGTTTTCAATGATTGTTCCAAGTTAAACAATTTAGAGAATTTTTATAGTATTTGTCTATTTTTCTTCACTGTGTAACTAATCGACTAATAAAATATATTAGTTTTAAGGTAAAGTGGTTGTCAAAAAAAATTATAAAAACAAAATGGGTTTTTCTTGTGTGACAATCTGCACGGCCTTAGACAAACGCTGTGTGTGAGCGCTTGTGTGGGCGTGCATGTGACATAGTTGGGGTCAATTCCATTTTGTCAATTATAATTTTGTTCAATTCAAAAAGCTCAATTCCAATTCACGTGAAAAAATGTATTCCGACTCCAGTCAATTCCAATTGTTTTATTCCAATTCCATTCAGGAAGGGGTATCTAATCCTATTGTACCTCCACCACTCCAAGGTCTTCGCATCCTCAGGGAGTGGTGGCTGTGATAAGTAGTCAGCTATTTCAGTAGATGTTTCAGTGGTTAAAGTATGGTCCAGTTCACCATGAAACTGGTCAGTCTGCTTCGTTTTGGAGGGGGCCTCAATTCCAAAAAAAATCAAGTCAAATTCAAATTCCATAAAAATTAATTCCAATCCCGTTTCCACAAAAAATTCTTCCAATTCCGACTAATTGTTATAGTCTATTCCAATTACGGATTTAGAATTGAGGGTCAATTCCAAATCCGGAATGGAATTGTCCCCATGACTAGCATGTGAGTGTGCGTGTGTATTTTGTCTTAATATAAATAAATGTGGTTAGTCCCATAAATCACCTCTGTCTGCGAACGTCTCCTTCAGTTGTTCTGTCCATCGTTGGCCCCTGCGAGGGTGTAGGGTACGTATTGAACAAACAGCTGAACTAAATGACACCCTACAGGGGCGAGGGAATGGTCATCTCAGTGACTGGCCTAGATAGTCAGAAAAAACACTAATATAACGAACATTGGCTCTATTGATGCCACACATACTGTAATTCACTAAACAAAAACTATAGAAACATTAAACATTATTCTGAACATCGTCGATTTAAAAGTCTAAACAATAATTAAATTCTTTATATATTATATATATATATATATATATATATATATATATATATACAGTTGTCCGCAATGCTATGCATGTTTTCAACGATTGTTCCGAGTTAAATAATGTATAGAATGTTTATAGTATTTGTCTATTGTTGTTCACTGTGCTATATATATATATATATATATATATATATATATATATATATATATATATATATATATATATATATATATATATATATATATATATATATATATATATATATATATATATATATATATATATATATATATATATATATATATATATATATATATATATATATATATATATATATATATATATATATATATATATATATATATATATAGTTATGATTACATGCATGATTTTATAATTACAGCTATAAACAAGCTGTTCCCAGATATATGGCATTTCAGAAATTTTAGTAAATACATTAAAATATATAATAACACTTATTTTGGATTTCACATGTAAAATAAATATATAGCTTAGCATAATTAACATCCAATTTTAAGAGCATAAATGGTGCTCAAAACTTGAGAGCTTCAGAACCCCAACTAGTTTTCACCCCCAACAAAAAAATCCACTCTCATCCCTGGTTAACCCCAGTTTTTTATGTCAACATGATTGGTCAAAAATAGCTTAATGCATTTTTCAATTAATGGTATATATACCATATGGGGTATAAAGAATATGGCAAGTGAGGACAGCAGTTTGTGGGGACAGCAGTTTGTGGGGACAGCAGTTTGTGGGGACAGCAGTTTATGGGGACAGCACTTTGTGGGGACAACAGTTTGTGGGGACAACAGTTTGTGGGGACAGCAGTTTGTGGGGACAACAGTTTGTGGGGACAACAGTTTGTGGGGACAACAGTTTGTGGGGACAGCAGTTTGTGGGGACAACAGTTTGAAACGGGAAGCAGCAGAACAAATACACACAATTCAATAACATTTATATTGTTTTTTATGCAACCTTTTTTGGGCCCCAGTTTTTGTGGCGGGCCCCTAGATTTTGGCAAAGTGGGGGTCCGGCTGGCCCCCAATAATTTTAGGCTAAATTCTATCTCTGATAATAATAAATAATAACTAAACAATCATGGTCGGACCTGCTGTTTGAGAACAAATAAAATGTAGTTACCTGCGAGAACATCCTCCTTGCATGGCGTCCATACATGCCTCATGGATTAAGCTCATGTGTTCACAGTTCAAATGCACAGTGCCTCTGTGCTGGAGAAAAGGGTTGTCACTTCTCTCATTGGGGTTGGCCAGTTTGGAAGCTTGTTTACTGCAACTAACGCAAGAGAAAGTTTATCTGCCGCACCTGTTGACCGGTACACAAGGCGTTTTACTCAACCGCAGCAACAACTTCTGGGCTGGGGCAACCAATCTGGGTCTGTATGGTTCAGTACAGGTGTTCCACGGTTCCAGTACGTGTTAGTTGAGTTGTTTACTCTCCAAAGATTAAAACTGCTAAAATTGTTAAATGCACCAAATAGTGCTAAAACAGGTCAATGTCTCAACACCAATGTCACCAACTCGACTACAATTACTGTGAGAATGCTACTCATTCACATATATCCACCACTGTCTATACCAGGTACTCATTTAGCTGTGTGAACTGAGGCAATGTGGAGTAAAACAAATTGTCTGAGCTTCGAAACAGCAGCAAGTGGACACAAACCCGTCCTCTCAATTGGGTCTGATGTTCACATCACTGGGCTACTGCATCACTCATATTTATAATTTAGGGTTTATTATTTTTAACATGGCTGCTTCCTGTCTTCAGTGGGGATACATGCTCTTACCAAGTTTAAAGGAAATCCATCTGGTGAAACAAAATCTGAAAAATTGTCTACAAAAATTATATCTTGAAAAACAGTTTTATAAAGCTAATCAAAATGTGGAAAGGCATAAAGTATGAACAGTGCAGGTTGGATATGAGAAAGCATTTATTCTCACAGGGGGTGATAAATAAATGGAACAAACTGTCAAATGATTATGCTAATACTAGCAGTAAGAATATGTTTACAAATGTAACATTAATATATCTTATAAGGGTGGGCTATACATAGATGAAAACATTGTTGGACTCTCAAGCTAATGGCTTCCTTGTCCACTTGCCATATTGAACTTGTAGTTTTGGATGGCAAACGTTTGACTTAATTATTGTTAAACATTAAATGATGTGAATCGAGTTGCTGCTGATACATGCCATTGTCAGACATTTTATTTTATTATGCTGTGTTGTCACGTTGGGAGAACAGGCAGTCACTCCAAGAGTTTATTTTATTATGCTGTGTTGTCTGGCGTTGGGAGAACAGGCAGTCACTCCAAGAGTTTATTTTATTATGCTGTGTTGTCTGGCGTTGGGAGAACAGGCAGTCACTCCAAGAGTTTATTTTATTATGCTGTGTTGTCTGGCGTTGGGAGAACAGGCAGTCACTCCAAGAGTTTATTTTATTATGCTGTGTTGTCTGGCGTTGGGAGAACAGGCAGTCACTCCAAGAGTTTATTTTATTATGTTGTGTTGTCTGTCGTTGGGAGAACAGGCAGTCACTCCAAGAGTTTATTTTATTATGTTGTGTTGTCTGGCGTTGGGAGAACAGGCAGTCACTCCAAGAGTTTATTTTATTATGCTGTGTTGTCTGGCGTTGCACGGGAGAAAAGGCAGTCACTCCAAGAGTTTATTTTATTATGTTGTGTTGTCTGTCGTTGGGAGAACAGGCAGTCACTCCAAGAGTTTATTTTATTATGCTGTGTTGTCTGGCGTTGCACGGGAGAAAAGGCAGTCACTCCAAGAGTTTATTTTATTATGCTGTGTTGTCTGGCGTTGGGAGAACAGGCAGTCACTCCAAGAGTTTATTTTATTATGCTGTGTTGTCTGGCGTTGTTGGGAGAACAGGCAGTCACTCCAAGAGTTTATTTTATTATGCTGTGTTGTCTGGCGTTGGGAGAACAGGCAGTCACTCCAAGAGTTTATCACTTTGTGCACTCCCAGTCAAAGTTTGGCAAAGGCAACATCATGCCCAACTGCTGTTTAACGGAGCGTTCGTACCATATGTAGACGTTTGACGTAGATTATGTAACTCTGAACAATCATAGAAAACATGCATAGCATTGTAACAATTGTACACAACTACAAACGCCTATTGTTCTGAGATATGGAATCTACGTTAAATGTTCACATAGGTTCTTTCGTAATCTTAAATGTCGTAAAGAATTAAAACATGTTCTTAATGTACGAGCCATGCCTTTGGACTCAGCCCCATATTTGTGAAACTGACAGAGGACGTGGGACAAACTTACATACACAACCACAGTCTACTTCATAGTATAGAAATATAATAGTTCAACAGAATTAAAACATGTTCTTAATGTACGAGCCATGCCTATGGACTCAGCCCCATATTTGTGAAACTGACAGAGGACGTGGGACAAACTTACATACACAACCACAGTCTACTTCATAGTATAGAAATATAATAGTTCAACAGAATTAAAACATGTTCTTAATGTACGAGCCATGCCTATGGACTCAGCCCCATATTTGTGAAACTGACAGAGAGACGTGGGACAAACTTACATACACAACCACAGTCTACTTCATAGTATAGAAATATAATAGTTCAACAGAATTAAAACATGTTCTTAATGTACGAGCCATGCCTTTGGACTCAGCCCCATATTTGTGAAACTGACAGAGGACGTGGAACAAACTTACATACACAACCACAGTCTACTTCATAGTATAGAAATATAATAGTTCAACAGAATTAAAACATGTTCTTAATGTACGAGCCATGCCTATGGACTCAGCCCCATATTTGTGAAACTGACAGAGAGACGTGGGACAAACTTACATACACAACCACAGTCTACTTCATACTATAGAAATATAATATTTCAATAGTTTACCATTGAGCTTAGCCACTGGTGATGTGTAGTCTATGTGTGAGACGGACAGAAGACAATCTCGTGGTAAATTGGCACTGAACTAGAAAGAGAAAGCACAAATAGGAGCAACAGACACAAATTAAAACAAGATACGCACAAAGCAAAGAAAGAAGATGACACCAAAACTTTACTTTCTGAACTTTTCTGTATCACGTAAACCAACAACAACATTTTACTTTTTGAAGCTTCCATGTCACTTCACATAGCTTCTGTCACCGAAATTACAATGACATAAAAAAAATTTTTTAATGGAACATACTGAGGAGTACAAAAAAGCTTAATTATTACACTAATTTATTTTGTTCTGCACTGATAATTTAACAAGTTACAGATAAAAAAAATCCAATAAGATTAGCATCGTTATTACCATTAATCTAATTACTATGCGTGAAAGAATGGAAATCTAAATAATCATATGAGGACACATATATTAAATAAAACCTGTAATATTTTAGAGTGGAATATCCCTTATCTATTTTTTATCTATTTCACAATCGTTGACTTTTCTTAAGACGTTTTGAGCACAGTTGCAATTAGTATCCTACAACTGTTCAAAACATTTAAAAGTTATGTTGAATTTGTAAGTAGAATTACCTTTTCCTGTAAGTCTGTAAATGTATCCTTCGCCGTAGCATTTGATAGAATGACGTTGCTGCATATCTTTGTCATCTACATCTACAGCTATATCTGACACTTTCTACAAACATCATAACATTAAGTTTTATCAGGCTTCAGAGACAACATTCCACCTTCAGAAACAACATTCCAGTCTTCAAAGACAACAGTACAATCTTCAGAGACAACATTCCTCGCTTCAGAGACAACATTCCTGGCTTCTTGAAAACACTGAAATCTTCGCTACTGCGCACGTCTTCAGATAGGGAATTCCATAGTTTAGGTACCGATAGATACTGTGGACCACGACCATTTAGTGCATTAAAAGTCAGCAAGCATATCTTGTATTTAATGCGAAACTGGCAACCAATGAAGTCATGTGGTCATACTTACCAACTCTACACAACATTCTGGCCGCAGTGTTTTGCACCGTCTGTAATTTCTCTATTAGGTATTTTGGCAAACCGACCAGAAACGCACTGCTTGCAGTAATCAATGTGGCTATGGGCCAAAGCATGAATAATTTTTTCTGCACTTTGATGATCAAGATATTTTGTGATCTTTCCAATATTATACAGTTGTGCATAAGCTGCCCAACATTTGGATTTGATATTCTGTTCCATGGACATGTGCTTATCGAAATAAGCACCCAAATTTCGCACACAACCTGATGCATGTGCTACATTGCCCCTGATGTTAATAGACGTGTTGGTGCATTTTGCGAGTTGTTGTAGAGTACCGATTAGGATGTACTCAGTCTTGGAATCGTTCATTTTCAGTTTCATGTTCTGCATCCAGCTGCTGGTATCACTGATGCACCGTTCCATTGACTCATAGTCACTGTCCACAGAATCAGGGTGGAAACAACAGTATACTTGATGGTCATCAGCGTAGGCATGCCCAATTTTCCATGCTGATTAATGATATAGAAAACGGGGCTAGAGTACTCCGTGAATTCAACAGGACCTGGGCATGATCCTTGCGGTACTCCCTGGTCAAGGACAAACTGGTCAGACACCATACAATTGACAGTAATACACTGCGATCTTGATTGCAGATAGGATGAGAACCGATTTAGTGCGGTGCCTGATACTCCAAAAGTGCAATTCATGATATTAAGCAAAATGTCATGGTCCACGGTATCAAAAGCCGACGACAAATCAGTTAAAACCAGTTGTGTTACCTTCTGTTGGCCCATGTTTAAAAGAAGGTCAAACTGGACCTTATCAAGAGCAGTTTCGGTAGAATGCCCTGCTCTGTAAGCAGACTGACAAGATGGCAATGGAAATCCACATTCTGAATGAAGACAAAGTTGGTTTACGCCAGCCCGCTCAGTTAGTTTGGACACATATTGGAGATTTGACACAGGGCGATAGTTTTTCAGAATAAGATCCATTCCTGCTTTTTAAGCAGCGGCACTACAAGTGCAGTCTTCCATTCGTGTGGAATTTTCCCATTGGCAATAGAGCGATTGATGATGTGTTTAGGACAAATGATGTCTTTGAATCACCCTTAGCTTCCGACATTAAGTGAGAAAGATGGCAGGTTCGTTTGTTAGTCAGTGTACTTACGTATGTGTTCCTAGTGCGATGGAATGACAGCAAAGTGCTATGATTTTTATCCTGCCTCCAGATCTGTTCAGCTTTTCGTCTTTACGACTTTAGTGTTTTGAGTTCAACATCGAACCATGGCACTAGTGGCCTCACTACAATAGTCCTGGTTTTGATGGGTGCATGACTATCCAACAGCTAATTCACCAAAATGTTTTGAGTTCAACATCGAACCATGGCACTAGTGGCCTCACTACCATAGTCCTGGTTTTGATGGGAGCATGACTATCCAACAGCTAATTCACCAAAATGCTTGAAAATAACTTTACTATCATAATGACAGAGTGGGAGAGAAGCTGTCTTAATGCAGAGTAGGTGAAGTGGGAACAATATCATGAAAACGGGGAAGACATCTCCTGATGTGGTGGATATATTCTACATGGACCACGTAGTATTCTATTGTTTGTATACGATATGTTGCTATGTTATAATATGATAGTAATCAAATCTACGTTATCTAAATGATTACATGTACTAATACTGCTAATTAGTTGACAGGTTTTGTGGAGAATTCATAAATTCTTGCTGCTATTGTAATTACACTGGAAGAGAGGAAAGGGCGGCAGGAGGAGAAGACAATCAACATAAAGGTGGAGGGATAAGAGATCTTGAAAGGGAAGAGGGGAACAGCTGGTATGTGCGTGCGAGCGAGCGTGCGTGCGTGCGTGCGTGCGTGCGTGCGTGCGGGCATGTGTGTGTGACTGTGTGTGTGTGTGTGTCTCTGTGTATGCACGTGTTTCTCTCTTCTGTCCACTTCTCTCCCTCCCTCTTCCCCCTCTCTCTATTGTTTGTTATCCCACTTTCCATTATATAATCACAAATTCATAAAGTGTATTAATGTAGATACCATTTAATAGTTTAATACTTAACAATTAACACACAACATCAACATTGTATTCATAAAACAATTCTACAAAAATAGACAATAATTGACCGGCATACTCCAACATGTCAACAATATGCTACCTCTCAAACGAGATAATCTATACATATACAAATACGATTCTCTTTGAATCCATCAGAGCTGAATGTTCATATTAAAGCTGTAATTACATTATTGACCAAAATTATTACCACTGAGAACTACACACACACATATATGTATATATATATATATATATATATATATATATATATATATATATATATATATATATATATATATATATATATATATATATATATATATATATATATATATATATATATATATATATATATATATATATATATATATATATATATATATATATAAAAAACGCTTTAAAGATTATGAATTAATAACATACCTACATAGCGTTGATATATCCATACTATAAGATAATGCTAATCACTGATTTTCTATTTGTGGCAAACATGGAAAGAAAACATTAGTCTTCCATGTGCACAATAAAATGTTTGAGGTTATAATTTAAATATCAGAACGGATCCTATGATAGTTATCAAATCTGTATTCACATGAGTCTCCTTTGTCTTTATTAGCTCAATGTGACCAAAAAGTTCAGTGTGTGTCAAGAGTTCAGTGTGACCCAAGAGCTCAATGTGACCCAATATCTCAGTGTGATGCAAGAGCTCAGTGCGACTCAAGAGTTCAATGTGACCCAAGAGTTCAATGTGACCCAATAGCTCAGTGTGACCCAAATGTTCACTGTGGCCCAAGAGATGAAAGTGAACCAAGAGATCAGCATGACCCAAGACTTCAGTGTGACCCAAGAGCTCAAGCATGGCTGAAGACCTCAGTGTGACCCAAACGTTCAGTGTTACCCAATAGTTCAGGGTAAGCCAGGAGCTCAGCAAGACACAAGAGCAGTGTGACATTACAGATCAGTGTGACCCAAGAGCTCAGTGTGGCCCAACAGTTCAATGTGACCCAAGAGCTCAGCATGACCCAAGAACACAGTGTGACCCAAGAGTTCGAGCATGGCTGAAGACCTCAGTGTGACCCAAAAGCTCAGTGTGACCCAACAGTTCAAGGTGACCCAGGAGCTCAATGTGACCCAAAATCTCAGTGTGACCCAATAGCTCATTGTGACCCAAGAGGTCAGTGTGACCCAATAATTCATTGTGACCCAATAGTTCAGTGTGACCCGAGAGCTCAATGTGACCTAAGATCTCAGTGTGACCAAGAGTTCAGTGTGACCCAAGAGCTCAATGTGACCCAAGAGCTCCGTGTCACCCAAGAGCTCAGTGAGACCCAAGAGTTCAATGTGGCCCAAGAGCTCAGCATGACCCAAGAGTTCAAAGTGACCCAAGAGCTCATCGTGACCCAACAGCTAGTGTGACACTAGAGCTCAGCTCAGCATGATCCAAAAGCTCAGTGTGACACAAGAGTTTGTTGTGACCAAAGAGCTCAGCAATATACAAGAGCTCAGTGTGACCCAAAAGCTCAGCATGACCCGAGAGTAAATTTTTTTTCTATTTGTGACTATTACGGAAAGAAAATATTTGTCTACCATATGCACAATAAAATGATTAAGGTCATAATACATGAGAACGATATGATAATAATCAAATCTCGTCTTCACAGGAGTCTCCTTGGTCTTTATTAGAAGTACCAAGTCAGATCGTTTTTATCATAACTCCGTGTTACAAAGTTGTATATAGTCCATCTATGTCAACACCTTGACCATCCAAATGTCTTAATGAACGACATTAAAAATGTGATCGTTTTCTGGTTATGGATTTCAACCTTACCATTCAGCATGCAATGTCAACATAATATTCGAGCAATGGAATATTTAGGGGGGCCATTGTGTGTGTGTGTGTGTGTGTGCGTGAGTGCGTGCGTGCGTGCATGCGTGCGTGTGTGGGAGCATGCCATCTATACATTAAGAGTTCACAAGTTGTACGCTTGTATCGTCTCCTTCCATTGTTTATACAATTCTTCTCTAGACACATCCCAGAGCCTCCTCGTCTGAGGCCAACCATTCTTCGCTGTCACCAACAGGTACTCATTCCCAGGATCAAGGCAATAGCTGTACGCTCCCATCACCAGCGACTGGGCATATCGCCCGGCGATGCACACCTTCAAAGCGTCGAATTCCACATCGGTCAATGGCTGCTGCGAGAGATAGCCAGGAAGGATGTGACCACCAACCTTCATCGGATCAATGACGCTGCTCTCAACCATCATGTACATAATGGTTGTGGCTGCTTCGAACGCATAGTAACTGTCAGTTGAATCTCCAAAGTCAATGACCGCTTGGATGTCGTATTGCTTGTCTTTGTCTTGCACTGTCTGTAGTCGTTGTTTTACTATGATGTTCTGTTCATTGTCACCATGGACGACACCTGGAAAACGTGATTGGTTACAGATGAAACACCATTATACATTATGGTATAAGATATTGAATGAAAATATTGATAGAAATATTCTTTTTTCACTTAAGACAGATAGAAGAACTAACGAACACAAAGTAACATTAGCGAAGGAACAATGTAGATTAGATATCAGAAAGTACTCATGTTGAAAGAGGACAATAAATTAATAGAATAAATTATCTACAGATTGTATAAATGCTAGCAGCATGAATATATAAAAAATTACAGATATCTCAGAAGGGTGGGTGACACACAATTGCTGAACTCTCCACAAGCCTGTATTTTTGCCTTGGATGGCAATCTTGTTAAATCTTGTTAAATCATATATATATATTTGCCAGGGAGTGTGAGAGGAGTGGAGTATGAGAATGCAGGGTGGGGAATGGAGATGGTTGGTGGAGCAGTGAAGCAGGAACAGTGATGGAGAAGGAAAATAAAAATCGAGGACCATCATCAATGCCATCCTCGCCCCGGACCAAGGGCAAAGAGCAACAACATGCAACATACAATGCGCAATGTCTGCAAATGTTAAGCAAATAGATGAAAAATATATGGATGTTTGCAGAGAGTAACAGCAGCTGGAATAAAATAGACACCCCCATGTCTGGAAATACAAAATGACAGCGACAAAGAAAGGCATGTGGCAAAAACAGAATAGAAAGAGAAAGACATAGCTACACATTTGGTCATTAGCTGACTGTACAACTTTGTTGTGTTCATGATTCGTTTCCTGGTTTCCTAACCCAGAACTTAATTTAAAGGAATGCACGGCGATGTTTATTGGTTAACGAAACAATTATTTTTTGTGGGACATTGTAATACTGAATTTATTAATATTTATAACATATATGTTGGTTCAAACTAATATCCATACAAAACGTGTCTTTCTACTCTTAATATTTTCGAAAATACACAATTTGGAAATTAATTAAAATATGCTGGTTATATGACGTATATAGATACCGCTTTACTGCATGTAAAGACCTGACCAACAAATCTTCAATTTTGGAGGTGAAACATAACAGACACTTTGTTAGTCCAACAAATTCCCATTTTATACACTTCTGACTGATGGCAAATATACAACAATAAATATTAAAACATGAAATATATCTCACTGTTAATTTAGATGTCCTCTGAGAACCAATGGGCATTTTAATGATATGAAAGCCCCAACTAGCTAGCATCTATTATCCTTTACAACACATTAGCTCGTTTGTGCAACTTTTGTATGTAGTTCTTTGTTAAATCATCAGACAAACTATTACATTATTTGATGTTTGGTCAAACATCAACTGAAGTGAAATTGCTGAAAATTCACGAAATTCACCCTTGGTGAAATGTTGTGGGTTGAGGATAAAGTTTAATTGCATGGCCTAAGTGTGGTACCTCTTTGGAACTGAACAAGTATTGGAATGATGTCATGGGTGAAAGTGGTGATAACATCTTCAATCAGCTGATGGTGTGCTTTGTCTGTTATGGCGTAGAGAAACTCTGTGAGACTCGGCAGGTTCGCAAGGTTCCACAACGTCTGGTGCGAGGTCAGGGCGGGGTGGGAGAATCCCGGAGAACAAATCAAATGGGATAAAGCATCACAAAAATTCCTTCCTCATTTGTGTGCGCATTTAAAAATAAGTGCCAACATTTGTTTTATTGTCTTCTAAACACGTTTTTTTTTCCAAACAAGCGATAAGCAAGAACCGAATCATACCAAAGGGTAGCTTGTTGTGTGGGTGCAAAAAGTACACCTGGTACACTTCTAAAATTGTTGATAGTCACCTCCATCAGCAAAAATTCAGCATACTAAAAAACTCATCCCTCATTTATTTTTAGAAAAAAGTTTTATGAAACACCAGGATTTGTTTTTCTCTGGCCTAAAGGGAGACACTAAAGGTATTTTTTATTTTGATAGTTTTACATATTTGTCCAGTAAGAAAGATTAGGTCAAGGGGAGTAAAACATTAGTTATACAAGAACGTTTCTCACTCAGACTGCCCATTACCATGGTCTTAATGGGAAAAAGCATACTTTACTCCTGGTCTCCAGTCATTTCTAAAGCGGAAAAGATCATAATTATTTCACTAGATGTAGTCATCTGCTTGACAGGAATAGTATGTATATTCTATATTGTTCTCTGTTTCTGCCTTATTTAACATACTGTGCAGAAATATGGGGTAATACATATCTGACAAATATTAATGGTATTTTCTTTTTGCAAAAGAGTTATCCGCATTATGTATGGTGCCAAGCGTTTGGATCATACGAATTCACTTTTTCAACAATTGCATGTCTTAAAATTTCTAGATATTATAGAACTGAAAACGCTAGTATTTATGTACAAAGCTTACCACCGCTGTTTGCCATCAAACATTCAGTGTTTATTTGTTAGGCGGGAAACAACGTACTCGTTGAGAGCTAGTCATGATTTAGAACGGCTACGTGTTTGTTCCACGATGAGATCTATGCATATCTGTATCTACAGAGTGCGATTATGGAATTCTCGAAGTGATGACATAAAATACATTAATAATATAATAGCATTTAAGTCTAAGCACAAAAAACGTTTATGTCAAATATGTTACTGTGGAAATGTAATTATTGACGTATTTAATTTTCCTATTTAATGTGATAACCTGTGTAACTTATTTCAAAATAATTACACTGATAATGTATATAATATGTATTGTAGTAACGTGAAACATATTTATAATAACCAAGATAATTGTCATTTTGGTGTGTGATAAAAAAGTACACAATGCCTTTACCGTAATATGATTGTTAGGTTTACCTTAATATGATTGTTAGGGGTAAACTTACACTAAAGCCAATGACTTCATGTTTACCCCCTTCAAACATTGTATACACATGCATTGTTCTGCAGATATGTATAATTAGATCGCTTTCATATTAAAATATGTATATAGTTATATATATATATATATATATATACACACACACACACACACACACACACACACATGGTTGTCTTGTATCATGTTGCCAATGTTTGAATAAATGAATCTATCTAACTATCCTACTTAGACTACATGATATAATACAACAATAACCTAACATTTAAAATATTAGTCAATTATGTATTTTATTTTTAATAATAATAATATTAATGTTTTATTTCAGACAATAAGCATTATGTCCATAGAAAATAAATATATAAATAACAACTAGTATAAATCATATTAATGAAAATTTTTCAACAAATATTAAATGTTTTTTATTATAAATGCCTACATCACAAAATGCTTTCCTCTAGTGCTGTCTATTTCCTGCTAATGTGTCTTCTTTTCATACGTATTTGATTAGGATGCAGACCTGCCATATTTCATGTATGCAATATATGCTGTATAGCATTTTTATATCGATTTGTTTTAAATGTTTGTTTTTGTTTAAAAAGGAAAAATCTCCTTGTTTAGCCGTAGCCTCAGTTAGGTCGTTGGTGTCTAAATAAAAAACATATTGTTGTTGAAGTTAAAACATTGGAAGTCCATTTGATTTGCACCAGGTGCATTGTGGGTTGTTTGGACATGTTTATGTTGGACTAACTTCTAACACATGGACATGGACTTTCATTGCTTTATTTCCTCAACAGATATGTTGTTGTTCAAACAATCGAAACAGTGAAAGTCCCTTTTCATGTTAAAAGTTAGTGTAATACCATTGTTGTTTACTCTTCAACGGCGATATGTCCTTGCATTCATCACACATGTATAAAATCGAAGGACAGACGTGCAGCAGACAAAGCAGAAATACTTGTTATGATAGGCATATTTCTTGCAAAACTTATTGGATTTTGATGTGGGTACATTTCGTAGCCTCATACACGTTGGCACTCGATCAGAATAGAATATGATAGACCAATTATCCAAAAAAAATACGTTCAAAAGAGTTTCGGGTTAAAAATATGGATTTCAACAAATAAATATTTGGGCGGTCTGACGGTGCTACATGAATGACAGGTTCAATAAAATTGTATTTATTCTGATGGTTCAAAATAAGAAAATAAACCAGACAGATTGTGTGTGTTGCTTACGTGAATGGTGTGGTTGATAGCCCCTACGTATTTCCCGACTTGGTGCAACACCTCTGCCGTGTAAGGAATCTCACAGAAGAGAATCCCAGGTTGGAAGGTCAACAGTCGCACAACGTGAAGACTAGGCTCAGCCTCCTCCGTACCTAGGGACAACATTTAACAAGATTTAACCAGATTTAACATGACTAAACAATATTTAACAAGATTTCCATCCAAAGATAAAAGCCCAAATGTCAAATGGACAAGGAAGCCATTAGTGTAGGCCCTTGTATAATTTTGTGCAGAATGTTTGCTAAAAGCAAACTTTCACTTGATTTTGAACCTTTAGTTTACGGAGACTTAAACAAATTAGGCAATTTTTCTAAGCAGGATAAGTTTACCAAAATTCAAGATGCCCACCACCATATAAATCGCACTGCACTCTTTTTATTCAGCTTGCCCTTTCCAGTAAGAAAGCTTGTTGTAACTGGAAGGCTTGGATACATTTGAACCATCAGCTGGAAAACATCTGTGTCTGGCGAATCAATCACAACTTCTGCATCTACGTCAATTGTAAGGGCATGCTGGAAGAGCAAAGTATCTGTCTCCTCCTGATTGTGAGTGATTAGGATGCTTGGAACATGGACATTTTCTAGCTTTCTGTTCCAGATGTCACAATATACTTCTTCAACCTCAGAGGAAATCCTTCAACGAAATATTCTGAATGAACCAGCTGTCCGTGACGTGGAAGTATCCTGACTTCCCTTTTTTCATATTTTTATTTTTTCTGCTAGTGAGCCACTATTGATTGCGCTAATTGAGCACATTTTTGTGTTGCGATCACCTGTGTCCCTTTAAAATGATGGCAACAATAACACAGCGACAGCTGCTACAACAGTGACACTGTAATAAAAGTGATTGTGTTAAGATGATCTCTAACATGGCAATAATTATACAATGCACTTATACAATGCACTGATTGCATACAAAGATTGGAGGTTTTTTGTGTGCGCTAAAATTGTGTGGTAGTTGCATCAATGTGCATCAATGTTGCTACCACGGAAAGTTGTCCAACCTGTATAATATATTGAAAGTTATTAAAACAATGATAGAAGTACGTTTTTCAAACTTTACTAAATAATGATAGAATATTTACCGCATAAAGTATCATTAATTAAAGAACGACATAGATTGAGCATAACATTACATAACAGTAGGTAATTTCACATTTTACTGTTACCGTCATTTTGAAATTCAAGATGGCGGCCATTTACTAATGCCCACATTATGATATTAATATAAATAGGTATTTTTAAAATGCTACGTCCTCCAGGAACCATTCTAAACATGTAACAAATTATAAAAAATAATAATATTAAGGAAAATCAAGTCATTTGTATACTGGCGGCCATCTTGAATTTGGTACATGTATCCTGTTTGAAAAAATGTCCACCCTTTTGTTTTTAGAACTATACTACCCAAAGATACTAAATCAAGTGAAAGTTTGCTTTTAACAAAAATTCTGCACAAAAGCAGTTTCTATGACATAGTAGCCTACACTAATTGGTTATTTAGAGGCCAACAATTTTTTTTCGTCTATGTGTAAGCAGCCTTTATTAGATATTTATAAATTTTGTTTTTAAACATATTCGTGAGGGAGCAAGACAGAGAGATGTTCACGCTGCTAACATTTACACAATTGGTAGATACAGTGGAACCTTACTATTATGGTCACCCTCGGGACTGGGCCAAAGTAACCTGAATAGACAGGTGATCGTATTAGAGGGATTACTTGGGACTGCCCAGGATGACCATAATGGTGTGGTGGCTCTATTACCAAGTAGACAGTAAAGAGAGGTTCGACTGTAACTTGTTCCTTTCCTTTATTGTGATCTGTGAGAATTAATACTTTCTGTTATCACATCTACACTTTTCCTGCACTAATGTTACTTCGTGTTCTCCTGTTCTTCTATCTTTCATTAGTTTCATTGCAAAAATAGTTACCGTATTCGACCTATTAAGCATACATGCCCTAATTAGCGTACACCACCTTTTTTAATAAGCAGGATCCATAATAATTGTAATTTGAAAAGTGTGTCGCCATCTGGTGTTAAACAGTTGGCACCACTTTCCAGTTGTTCTACACTAGTCACCAAATGACACTATTAGTGTTAAACAGTTACTTTATTGTCTAAATAAACAAATGTTGGTGTACGTTTATAAGAACATATTCGCTAAAAAAATTCAACCATACTGTACACTGATTAGGTCAAATATGGAATATAAATATTTTCCTAACCATTCAATATCTTGAAAATTCTATTTGATCTCCTCTTAATCTTCTTGTCTCTCTGTCTCCTCTTTTAGGTATTTCTTCATAACTAAGGTCCGTTTCTCAGCCGAAAATGAGCAGACAATTAACCAGCATTGTTACTGACTGTACTTTAGTTAATGTCTTGTGCTAAAATCTCTGCTGCAAACCATCCCTCTTTACAAAAACATTATAAGTCAAAAGAAATATTCTACACAATTATCGTGATTCACATTTACGGAGAAGCCACGTACTATTGCACAGAGAAGAAGATCTACCACTTTTCATATTGAGGGATGTAGATAAAAATCTGCCTGCCTCGCGACCACACGCCCTATAAGCTATAATGTTATGTGACATAAGGCGTTCACGCATCGTTGTTAGATACGTTTAGTTCTTTCAGTCACTGTCAGCACACAACTCCCTGTCTGAGCCATCGGTGCGAGCCGCCTGAGCAGTTGTAATATAGTTGTAACAACTTACCCCAAACACATTGTATTGCAGTTGAACGTATGTGGACGATAATAAATCCAGAATTTCAGTTTAATTTCTACTTGGCGTAGCACCTTATACTATTTAGTATATGTGTTTCAAGTTTCATTCATTCACGAAACATCAAAAGTGGCTGCGTGAGATGATATTATGTGGGTATAGCTAAACGAAGTTTTAGGTGGTTAAGAAGTCGTTTTTATCCACACCTCATTAATTTCGTCTTCTTGACTCACAATATTTGGACACTGTGTCCGCTGGTGGACTGTCAACCAACTGTTATGAAAAACAACACAATTGGTGTATGAAAGCGATGGCACCAGACTGGCCACCCGACTAAGTAATAGTATTAAATGTGTTATTGGTTCCCTCCACACATATTTGTCTAACAATTCCACATGCTGGCATTCTGCATGAAATTACAGGCTAAAACATCCAAGAACACTGGGCGCATTTTGGAATGGGTAACTCCCACACCTGGTCCATCTGGGCTGCACACAACCGCCAGAACAAGAACTGCGAATTATGTGAAATGCAGTCAATTAAGGCGAGAGTTAAGTTCTAATCTGGCTGTCAGCAGCCTCCTGGAGTGCGATGTAGGCTGTGCACCGGAAGAGGAATTTGACTGTGATGAGAGTATGTCAATCAGTAATTATGTGGACATTAATACTCAGCTTGTTTTCACTGCCAGTGTTGGGGACCCAGGTGGTTGTAGAAATATATCACTCAAATATCCAACTCCTCCCAAATCTCATTATTACAGCGCCTAGTACGTGTCAAGCTTGTGTAAATGGCTCATGTCACAAAGTTCCTTAGGAAGTGCGCCTTCGGGCAGTGAAATGTTGAAAATAACAGTCAATGGAGGAGCGACGATATCTGCATGATTCCTTAATACCCAAGCAGGAATGTTATCAGGCCGTGGTCTTATTCGCTGTAAGACTTTGGTGTATGTTATGTTTTTAACTCTGGTGGTTCAAGTTTACAAATGTTATATAATATGGGTGTATGCGGTTGTAAAGTACATACACAACCATTGTAATGTTTAACATTTGCAGAATGTCACAATTTCGAAAACTAATCATTTGCGCGACATCATACCTAACTTTGACAGTGGAGACATTAAGGTTTCCAATGACACATGAAGTGGGTGGGTCTATAGTTCAGATGAAATCAGCACTTTTTTGACAAAACCCGAATATTTAGTTTAAAAAGCAAATTTTAGTTGTAAAATGATGAGTAGCGTTTCCTGGACTTGTAGAAAACATGCAGCCTAAATCAACCTAAATCAACCCTGGGGAACATCGATTTTTCCCACGAACATTATACACACCCTGCCTATTGAATGTATTCATTCTTTGTCAGATTTTGGTTATCCATACATAAATGCAATATGACGTTTTCACACAAATTTGGACAAGTTATTATGACAACACATGACCATGACATCCAATTACTCATGTTACTTGTATATTAAGTTTCACCCGCTTTATAGAATGCATAGTATAGTCGATATAATGTTAGCCAACAATCACGGAGCTGAAATAATGTGGGACATGATTCTGCACCATTAGCCTACCGGAGACCACTGTTTGATCAAATTGTCTCATGTTTAGTCCACAGCTTGAAAGAAGTTTGGCTGAAAATTTAGTTATTACGGGACAAAATCATTACCGATGTACGTTTTACGAGTACATCAGCAGGCCACAGGTAAGTAGATCATCAGTTTCCTAAAAATGTTTTGTGTCATAAACAAATGTTTTCTACGAAACTGGATGTCGCAATAAACGTTTCTAAAGTGGAGATGTTATTTTCAGCTTTCGAATGCAGCATCTGTGGTAAGACATTCAAGTATGACACGATAATAATGACTTGTAATAATACTATGTATACGACGAGGTTCTGAATGTCATGGCAATGAAAATAATTATTCTATCATTCCCATCAAAATAATGGCTGGGACAGAATCATTACCTATTTACGTTGTTTTTTCAACAGTCATCAAACCTGAATAATAAGGCATATGTTATGGACGAACACCATCAGCCGCCAGTCGAGAAGACGCTCGCAGCGAGACGACTCCGATAAGAGTACATCAGCAGGCCATAGATAAGTAAATCACCAGTTTCAATTTTTTTTTACAAAATTAGCAACGCTTTGAGCGCTCCCAATTCACATTTACATTTACCTTACCTCTATTTGCAGTGTTTAAGATGAGCACAACTCTGGATAGTATGATACGTTTCCAATCTAAGTTGTAATGTTCAGAAGAAACCGATAACATTTCTTCAGTTACTGCGCTGTATCCTCTTCACCTTGAAAACCATTGAGGATGAATTTACCACAGAAATCTTGGCAAAATCCACAATGATGAAATTGGGAAAGTGTGCCGCTCTGATCCCAAAATTGTCTTGATTGGCAGGAGGCGATTTCAGCGAAATCGAAGGAAGGTCGATGAGCTGATGGAGATCAAACAGTCTACGATGACGGAGATGAGGTTGCTGAGCAAGCAGTTAATTGCATTCTCAGAAGAAAACACTGCGGCAAATGTATCAGCTGAAGATATGTTTATCAGGACGAACTTCGTTATTCTTGAAGCAGCCATAGAGAAAGAGACGACCGCAAATGGCACGAGTATTTTGAAGCACGGGGTAAAGAACGGTCTCTATTACCTTCTGCGTAATTCAGCCACCATCGTTATGGCACACCATCTGGGTACAGGAGATGACAAAAAGCAGCAGAAGTACAGAAATTCACCCACTATCTCGACCTGAACCGAGACACTATATTTGCAGACGCCGTGTATGCGGTCAACAAAAGCCGGCAAGAACGATTAAGGATGCCAGAACAAAGGGCAGTCGGCAAGAACGATTAAGGATGCCAGAACAAAGGGCAGGCGGGAAGCAAGTGCGAGACGTAAAAGCACACACCGACCGGAGAATCAAAGTGCTGTCACATCAGTACCGGGTGACCAATCGAGGGAGTTACATCGAACTGCAAGATGCCATATGCAGCAGATTAACGTTTTTCAATGCTAGTAGGGGTGGAGAGCCCAGCCGACTCAGGAAGAAGAACTGGTAGGATGCCGTCGGAGGAAGGTGGATTGACGAGAGCCGAATCGAGCAAATGGAAGAATTTGAGAAGGAACTCAAGTCTATCATGATTGCCTACCAGACAGGCATAGGAAATCATCTGGTTTTAGTACTGATACCAAGAGATTGTGTTGCAGGACTTGCAATACTAACGGATCCTGAAGTACGAAAGGATGTTGGGACTCTGGACAGCAATCCCTACGTGTTTCCCAACACAAGAACATACGGGCAGAGACAGAGAGAGATAGGGAGAAACATGGAGTAATAGGGAGAGATAGAGGGAAACATGAAGAGACAGGAATAGACATAGAGGGAAAGGGAGAAATACGGAGGGACATAGAGTGAAAGGGAGATATATAGAGTGAAAGCAGATACATGAAGAGACAGGGAGAGACATTGTGAGACATGGGGAGATATAGAGAGAAAGGGAGAGATAGGGAATGACAGGGAGAGACATAGATAGAAAGGAAGAGACATAAATAGAAAGGGAGAGACAGGAAGAGGTATAGGGAGAGACAGGGATATACATTGAGAGACAGGGAGAAATAGGGATATATATAGAGAGAGCAATGGAGAGACAGGGAGAGATAGGGATATATATATAGAGAGAGCAATGGAGAGATAGGGAGAGACAGGGAGAGACATGGAGACATAGAGAGGCGGGGTGACATAGATAGATAGATGGGAGAGACAGGGAAAGACAGGGAGAGGAAGAGAGAGGAAGGGAGAGGAAGGGAGATACACAGATAGACAGAGAAATTAGTGTGAGGCATGTCGCCAATTTTGTTTAAGGGAAATCAGCTCCTGTGAAAATCATTTGGCTATGTCTCTTATATAGGTGATGCATCACGTAGTTCATTATGTTCAATATCATAAAAGTTATAGAAGTTAATATGGTGGAAACGCCCACTCCTGGACTTTGTATATTCATTACTCTCATTGAGTTATTAGTTATCAACGTGATGGCACTTTTAGTATACTTAAGTGTATTGGTTTATGGCTGCATATCGTAGTTATAGTTGTTATTATAATCTTCCTAAGAACCGTGACTGGAATTACTAAATAATCAGCCCCTTACCTGAATGTCAACAAGTGCGTTTGATTTAGTGTCTTTACTATAAACTACCCTGCCTTTTTGGAACACAAACTATTGCGTGTATGTCGTTTTCTGCAACGGTTTCTAACCTAATGTGAAGAACTGTATTATTTTTTAGCACTGGCACAATAGAGTATTTCGTCACATCCATTACTTGTCACACTTTGGCTGTATAGTGTCAACTACAATTCGTACACTGCTGTGTCATCCTTCAGAGGCCATCGGAACCTGTTATGTCCTACAATTTACACGCACTGCACCGCCACAGTTTCCTTCGTCACATCCATGACTCGTCGCATTATGCCTGGGTAGATTTTACCATCGTACAAAACAGTGCACCATTGACCCGTTCTGCAGCCTTCGATGTCCTTGATGAGCTGCAGTCGACAAGGTTTGGGTCAATCAGAACTGTTGTGTGCTCTCGATTGAGTTGCAGTGGTCTTAGAAGTACTGGGCTCTTGGGTGGGAGTAGGCCTAGTAGGCATAGCTATCTCCAGTCCGACTTTGCTTTGTTTAGCTAGTTTCTTTTTATGGTGGTCATAACTCTGGTAGTTTCCACGGAAACAGCTGTCAGTGCTGGAGCTGCAACAACTGGTGTCAGATGTGGCGTAGGGTTGTGCTCTTGTGCAGTCACCATGGCAACAGCTGTCAGTGCTGGGGCTGCAACAGTTGGGGTCACAGCTAGGTGGCATATAGGGTTGTGCTCTTGTGCAGCTTCCGTGATTACATTAGTTACCGTAGCAGCAGCGAAGTCAGAGTCTTGAAATACGTATATGGTAAATGGCCACAGACATGCCTTCCTGAAGCCACTATCAGCATTCTGAACGGACGCCGCTTTTCTGTACGCCACATTAAGAATTTCGGCGACTTGCCATGTTGTCACTTGTCTGCCTACATGTTCTCTCATCTACATCTTCAATGCATCATTGCAGTATTTCCTAAACGGTCCAAAAAAGCCCCACCCAAAGTCTGTAAGTATGACCAAAGATGTTGTACTGATAACTGGTCACGTCCTGATTATTATATCGGGGACATAGAAAAACTTCTTTCGGTGATAAATATTTAAAAAGTACTGCTATTTCTTCGAAATTTACCGTGTCATCCGAAATGCGACTGATGAATGACATAATCGATAAAGGATGCCGCGGTGTACAGTAACATGGAATATACAGCACTGGTCCGATCGAGGAACTGGTCCAATCCCGGCAACTCTCCCCTACTCAAGTTCACAGTTGCAATGATGTAACCATTTTGAATTCATAATCAAGTTGTGGCAGTGGTGATATGCTGAGTGGCGCCACTGTCTGGGAGTTGGATTTGAGCCTTAATTTTCATTGCATCCATTTTAAAAATTCACTGTTGTTGTGTATGTGATGTAATATTTTATTATTTATACTTGGTTGTAATATTGTATCAGAGATGCCAACTTCCAACCATAAGTCAGTGTAATGATGTTGTGACAAAGCCCCAACGGCGATTGCCAGGGCTTTCTTACAGCGCAACATCAGCAGCTGCCCCCAAGCCATCAAATCGCGGTGTTACCAGACCTTTGTAAGGCCTATTGTGGAGTATGCGTCGACTGTATGGGACCCATCCACCAAAAAGTACACCAAAGCAGTTGAAAATGTCCAGAGACAAGCAGCCCGCTTCGTAATGAATGACTACCGGCGACGCAGCAGCGTAGGGAACATGCTTGAGAATTTGGAATGGAATCACTAGAGTGTAGTTGAGCTGATGCCAAGTTGATGATGCTGTACCGCATCAACCACAAACTGGTTGATGTGACAACGAAATCACTCGCCGCCACCAACACGCACCAGAGGCAGCACTTATCGCTTCTACCAGACTTTCACCCGCGTCGACGCCTACAAATGTTCGTTCTTCCCCAGCGCCATCAGACTGTGGAACAAGAGCACTCAAGAATTATTTAGCCAACCATCAGTAGAAAGGTTTAGACAGTGCCTTCTCACCATGCCAACACACAACAATTATACACTCCTTATTATTATATATCATATAGTCCATGCACTAATTTATTGCCTAATTACGCAGACGCGACATATTCTGACTAAAACGGACCCGAACCGGCATTACATCACCCGCTCCCACGCAATAGTGATCACGGCTCGAAAATACTATAGCCACATTTATATGTGGCTAATGTAGAGTTATGAGCTCAAATGGAAGAAATAAGTTTTGAGTGGGTTACCACAAGGATCAGGATTATGACCTTTATTATTCTTTATTATATCAATGCTAGCAGCATGAATATGTTTAAAAACAGGATTGACACATATCTCAGGAGGGCGGGTTACACGTAGATGAATATTGCTGTACTCTCGATAAGCCAATGGCTTCCTTGTCCACTTGCCATCTGGGCCTTTGGCTTGGATGGCTAATATTGTTAAATCTTGTTAAATCATAGATAGAATATCAACGTATGGGTACATTGACTTTATTTATAATTAAATCAGATAGTTGTGCATCCAGAGCCTGGAATATTTGTAAAATCACAGTTGCTGTTTTGCAAGGTACCCTGTATAAAGACTACAAATGAACACTTATGTACATGGTAACTCCAGAACATTTTATTATTAATCAGTGTCTATAAATATATAATTTGAATTTTGGTTAGTAAATATTGTAGTTATAATTTCTCAAAAGTGAAACACCACTTGCGAGGCTGATTTTTTATTTATACACAATTCATCAAATATGTTGGAACATAAATTACTCCCTTTTATAGCTTAGGATGTGTAGTTTCTTGTACAGAAATGTTGTTTTCACCAGAAAATGTCTTTAAAACAAAAATATGTTCCACAGATGGTATCTCGCGAAATGACAAATGTGATTTTACAAACGTTCCCACACTTCAGATGCAAAACCATCTGACACATTAAATTGAAGGCACAGGGGGTATTATGTCTATATGAGAGTAAACATTCACATTTTCAAGGCTCTAGCCCTACTTAGTTATCGCACCTCAAACTTTCCTAAAATTACATTAACGGATATCTAAGGTCATAAAATATTGTTTTCTAAGAAGCTACTAAGAATAGGAAGCTAACATGTGACATTTGGTGAATATCTTGTATAAATATTGAAGAGATCTGAAGACAAAGAGTCTGGACTATCCAGTGATTTGATGTAAAATCCATTGTTGACACAAAAGGTCATCATAAAGATGACAGTTAGGACACATAACCTATATTAATAGCATTGAGACCACACCAGTTTGAAGAATCATGAATTATATCAACACTGTGCACGTGAATGGTTCGTGGGTGTTAAAACCGTGCACCATTGAAGAATAAAGTTCACGATCACAGACTTCCAAATGGATCATTAATTTTTTCAAACATAAACTACAAATCACTACCTTTAAAATGAGACCAGTTTCATTTAATATGCCTACATCTCCGAAACTATTAGGAACAGAAAGCTAACATTTGATTTTTTCAATTTGGGTATTTGGGGAATATCTGATAAAAATCCTGAAGAGATCTGAACTTCTGAAAATACAATGTGTGGACCATCCAGTGATTTAATGTGGAATTACCTATTATTGGATATTACTGTTCATCATGCATGAAGAAATGTCTTATTAGAGATGGACGTTAGCACACATAACCAATATATCAACAGTACTGAAATTACAGTAGTTTGAAGAATCAGGAATCGTATTAATATTGTGGTGTAGCACTTGGTTATGTGCTCGTGAATACCTCGTGAGTGCTAAAATCATGTATCACTGAAGAATTAAGTTCACCAGGAATTCTGAATGGATCACGAAATTTGGCACACAAATTACATACCATTATCCATAAAATGAGACTGGTTTCATGATTTTTTAAGTGTAGCCACACTGGGTTTTGCTCCATTAAAATTGTCCCCTAAATAATTTTGTATGAATTCACAAGGGTGTTGCTCCATAATTAAAACTTACCAACGAATCAATTATGCACTCAATTTCACGTTTTCAGCATTCTATTCAGCATTCTATTGCTGTCTTTTTATTCAGTGTGTTATTCTAGTCTATCTTTGTTAAATAATTCCTCATATCTTTATCTACCTTTGTGGAAGTTTCCTGTACCGCTTTTTATTATTCGTTTCTTACTTTTCTTTGATGTAACATGTCCTTATATTTATCTTAACATTTTCAATTAATTCATTTAGTAAGGACAAAGCTATATCTCATACACTCTCTCCCTTGTTTGGCTCTAACACATGCTGAGAAAGGAAACTATGTTGTATTAAAAATAGGAATGTTTGATCTCCACCCCCGGTACTCTACAGATTTCTATTGTATAAGTATTTGGTTAATCTTGATTAAACATACTTCAAACCAATTGATGTGATCGATCATTTTAAGAGTGAGCTGTTTATAGCATGTTGAGGGTTTCCACTGATTCAGGTGTTAAATGAGATTCATCACCTGTGTTTGATTAACTGATGAGGTTTCCATGCCATCGTCCTCTTGTGATCCATCTGGTATTTCAATGTCATCACACTTCTGTGAATTTTTTTTTTTTAATATGCATTAATGTAAGAAAGAATGTCATTTCAGTAATGCAAACATGTAAAAGGATATTCTGTAGGATTGACATTATCTTTTTTAAATGGCAATATATGTGATATACATAAATCATTTGGTTTTTGGTTGCAATTACTTGAAATTACTATATTTCAATGGTTTGTATATTTTCTTTAATTAACTCTTAATAGTGTATCTTATCACGAACATATCAGGACTCATTTGCTGCATAGCTTTGCCAGCAGTTGTTGATATTTTGCCTTAAACAAGAGAAGATCTAGGAAACTATTGCACTATACTACACTACACTATCGAGTATTCAGTGCCAGTGGTTGATGGATAAAGAACTTAACGTACGACAATGTGCCCAATTCTTATTCTCAAAAAAGTACAAATATAAGAAAATGCACCATACTATACACTACCAAGTTTTCCATGCCAGTGGTTGATGGATAAAGAACGTAATGTACGACAATGTACACAATTCTTATTATCAACTAGTACAACTGTTAGAAATTGACAAACGTGTAGTGATATGTTCAATTGGAAGCGTTATACTACCTCGCCAATATTAACATATTTACAAGGTGTCCATAATAATAATTACTGATTCACATTTCATTGATTGCTAAAAAGACCCCAAGTAGCATGATTTATGATAGACAACAGAAATGGATTAAACTAAATTAAAAAAAAATATTCGTAGCTTTGAGTTTTATATTCTTAGATAATGATGTTGCAAATTAGTTATCATACCAAGTTATACTCAGTGCATATTTGAGATGAGTATCATTATACAGACCATCTTTTTGGTAGAGTAAAAGATCATATCTGCCACATGTGTCATATTTGTTACACTAGTTAATAACATGACAATATACCTATACGTTTTGTTGGTTTTTCTGATGGCTTGCAGCAACTGAAAAATAAATAATGTGAATTAAAACAACAAATTTATTTTTATTATTAAATGAGTTTCCAGGACTACAACAAATGTAGGGCTGTAAAGATATGATACGTATCAGAATACTTGCTAAAACGGCATTGGTTGTAATGGCTGTTATAACTAAGAGTTATTATGTGTAGTATGTTTGCTAAAAGCATTTACAATAAGTTGAGTGTGCACACACAATAAAAATGTGTATAGGTGATAAGGCGGCAACAAATTATCAACCATCAACAATACACAATGTGATTAAATTGAAAAAATAAGTCTTCAGCATGTTTAAAGGGGAACTGAAGCAATTTTGTGTTATGCCGTATATTTAAATATATATTATCTAACTATGCATTAATGGTGACAGATACCTGCTAATTTATGAGATAAACTGATTTTGTTCGAGACAAAAATCGACAAAATACATCACTGCGTATCGCCATCTTGTTGTCGAAACGAGTGGTTTGAGTCGCGTATATCTAATCAATGTAAATTTTCGATTTTTTGCGATTTATTTCGTAAATAGACATTCTGGAGCGAAAAAAAAGATATGGGTCTCTGTTATATATACAAGTGTTTACACACGTCAACATAATAGCGTTTTTGTTCGTTTCAAATAAAAAAAGTTAAAGAAATTACAACAAAACACGCAAAAAATCGTGGAAAACGCCACACTTCTCGAACACACGAGACGCTAACCAACGAGAATATGCGATAACGGAATACCGGAACTATTTTTTACTTGTTGACAAGATGGATGCATCGCTTGTGACAGTTTTACCAGATATGCTACTAGCGATTAGTGGTTTACTGAACTTCCGTAATAGTTGTCTATCTTTGGAGAAATGGAAACCACAGACGAAGAGTCTAGTTCGACAGGCCACACGGAAACAACCGTTGACAGTCGTAAAGTGTCACCGAGTGTGCGAGTCACGCTCCAGACTCCAGGTCGGCTTCGCCTTTGGCTTTGTTGACGTTGGATTCAGGAAAAATTACAACAGCGCTTTGACTGTCAACGATTCCTGACTAGGTAATGTGAAATTGTGGAAATTGCGTCCCGATGTCTGCGCACGTTTACGTTGAGTCATCATGCTGCGCCGAGGAAGCT
Source organism: Lamellibrachia satsuma (assembly GCA_033239005.1). Lineage (NCBI taxonomy): Eukaryota > Metazoa > Annelida > Polychaeta > Sabellida > Siboglinidae > Lamellibrachia > Lamellibrachia satsuma. Next base: position 90,201 of record BSQZ01000131.1, read on the forward strand.
AGCATGCCTAGGGCTAGGCTATGGCTATGCAGCACCGTGTGCCCGACCGCGTTGGTGCTTGCATCACCGTACGAAGGCGAAGACGATGATTTTGTAGTGATATGCACAAACAAAGCGGTGCTAGATATTGGTCTGCTGTCATTGCATGATTTGCGTGCCGACTCATTGATTCGCCCTATAGCTAGCAGGTCAATAATTCAATTGTTATCGAATCATTGCCATTTTAATAATCATATTTTTTCTGCATATTTCTTTTACCTAGCCCGAGGGCGAGGTCCGAACTACAATGGCAATGCAAGCAGGCTTTTCTCTTTATTTTGTATATAATCTAATGAAGTGTACCGTGACTGTATTTTAATATTGTGTTTGATTTTGTGTTGAATAACATTGATGACAATAATAACATGAGGGTTTATTTAATTCATTATGTGAATATATATATATATATTCTTAAATGTTACCGTAATCGTGATTGTAATAATGATTGTAATCATGACTACATTAGTAACTGTGATTGCAATAATTACTGTAATCATGATTACATTAATATTCGTACTTGTAATCACCCCTCTCTGTAGCACACCACAACACCTTGTTGTTTGGTGCAATGTAATCATTTAAATAACAATAATTAACTACTGACAGTATATGTAATGTTCACAGTTTTGCAACTATTATGGTAATTATGGAATTAGTGTTATCAACTAACCCTGACAAATTATATTTCAGGCTCAGGAAAGGCAAGACAAGTAATCCCATCCTGCGATGTGGGAAGGATCTGTGAGGTCTATTCTGAACCGAATTGAATTGATGGAAAGTTTAGCTATGGAGATTGACCTGACACAGGTGAGTGTACTGATAGTCTGATATAGACAAATTGTGAGGCACCCACAGTATGCAGCAGGTCGAAAAACAACCTGGAAAACTAACAAAATTCAGACTAAAATATTAATAACTGAATGATGTGAATGCCTTCTTATCCATATCCCACTTCTGTTAACAAAATGTTACCTGCAGCATCTTCCATGTCACTTCACACAATTTCGTTTATATTGAGACCAACATAAAATATATCAACAGTTTATTCACATAGAAAAACAATTACCAAAGAAATAAGGCTAACTAGAACGACTGAAACCAAGACTAAACATTGACTAAAAACAGTGACTTCTACCACCGGGAAATACAACCTGGAACATGGATATCACTTTTACACACATCATTATTATGCCACAACATATCAAATATACTGGTAGTTTAGCTTAGGAAATAATTAATCTTTATAAAGCCAAGGCATTTTAACTGTTTCACCATCATCATCTGTACCAATGGCAATAGACTACTTGTTTTGATTGGACAGTAAATGTACACCAATCATGTGTAACAATATTACTTGTTCTGACTGACAGTAAACGTACACCAATCATGCATACCAATACACTACTTGTTCCTACCAACAGTAAATGTACACCAATGATCTCATTCTGGAATCTGCACCATTTCACTACTTCTTCTGACAGTAAATGTACACCAATCATGTGTATCCAATATACTACTTGTTCTGACTGAATCTACTACTTGTTCCTACCGACAGCAAATGTAAACCAAGCGTATCATTCTCTACCAAATACACTACTTGTACTGACAGTAAATGTACACCAATCATATGTATCAATACACTACTTGTTCTGACTGATAGTACTTGCACACCAACCATTTGTTCCAATACACTACTGGCACTAAATATACACCAATACACTACTTATTCTGACTGGTTCAGAAAAGTGACATAAGTTTTTCTCACGAATGACAAACTTCTTCTCTTTCTCATAGGTGTCGGAGCTGCTTGAGTCATCCTCGGTTATGTCGCTGTTATCACATAGTATGCATCATCTGCACCAATGTCTTTATTCTCACTGAATCTGATGGAAGCTTCACATAGTAGTAGTCATGATCAACGTTCATTGGTGCAATAATGTCATCCGTGACTACAGCAGCATTTGCGAAGTGTCGCACTTGAAATATCGTTACCGGATCGATTTGCATTTCAGCATCAGTTGTATGTGGTGCCACAGCAATAGTAGCAGTGATGGCACTAAAGGTGACATCCGTAATGTAAAGATTGACGGCATCACCCATTGCGCTGGATGCTTCAAAACTAGTACCTGTACTTGTACGAACCAATGGTGAATCCTTCATCTGAAAAGATTAAACATACAGTGACTTGAAAATTTTACAAAATTCATCTTTTGCATAATAAAAATGAATCACAATGTGAGAAACTTTCTCTTGTATATATTATTTTTAGAATATAAGAGTGCCAGTGTCATATAGAATGTATAAAGTAATCAACCACAGGGAAAAGCATTTTCCCTATGGAGCCATGTTAATTCAACCAATGGGTCTTTCACTGATCTCTTAATGTTTTTAATGAATCTGTTTGTGTCAGTTTGACGAATGCCACTGGTAACATAACCAAACGCATGTAATCAAAATTGTAGCATCCTAGCTCCAAAGTGCATTATATTATCTAATCAACATTGCACTGTTTTCAGGGAGGTCCAAATTCTATAAGGGGTCCAAATTCCATAACAAAATATGGACCCATAGGTACACTTTCTATGGGGTTCCTTATTTTATATCTGACACTCGATTTAGATAACATAATGCATCAAAATTGTTATTGGACCAAATGCAGATCTATGCTTGTGACATCTTTACCTTATAAATGCTGCACTCACACACACATACCTGCCCACACGTATATATATATATATATATATGTATATATGTAAATATATATATATAATTATTAGGTATTATACTGAAAGCATCTGCTAGATAGTATGGTGCATGGACAAAAGCCCCTCCCGACAAAAGCCTGTTCATGACTGTTGCTGTAGTACACAGAGACAAGATATTGTCATGAATATACTTCACGCATGTGGTCAATTCCATTCCGGAATTGGAACTGACCCTCAATTCTAGTTCCGGAAATGGAATTGACTTCACTTTTTTTTTTATTGGAATTTTTTTGTTTCCAAAATTTATTTTTTTGGAATTGGAATTGATTTTGTTGGAATTATTGACTTGATACTGTTAATATTTACCCTTATATTTACTTATATTACTATTAAAATCATATTTGTCTGCTATTAGCATGTCACCCTGAATCTGGTAACAGCCAGGAAGTTGTCAACATTACAGCATAGACACTGTCTACTCTGGTATTGAAACATTGTGACCAAGAACAATATAATCAAGCATTTGCATCAAAAATAAATACTAAGTTACTGTAACAGACAGTAAAACCAAAATCAGACCATTCAGGCCTCATTTTCTTTCTCAGTGTACAAGGTTTATTTACAGAGATTGCCAAGTAAGGGCACCTGCCTGCTCATTCCCTTTGTGTGAGAGAGGAAGCCTGCCCCACTTGAATGCAGCCCCTTGTTTGTCCAAGCCTAATGTTCAGCCCACAAGTTTCCCATACTAAACATGTCACTGGTCACTTGTACAATGCTGTTACATGTGGCTGTAGGGTTTGCCCTTTGTAGTAATTTAAAATGTCCCCATGGAGAATACATGTTGGAGATTAGGATGTTGAAGACTCAAACTTTCCAGTAAATTTGATGAAATATCAATGATACCACAACTGATAGCGATATAAATCTGCCTCCTAGTATATTTGCTCCCCCCCCCCGGACATCTGCCCTTTTTTCTATGATAGTTGACAAGTGAAAATCAGTTTGCAGTTTTATCATTATTACTACAATAACATAACATTCAATGACAAGTCGAAGTCACTTTAGCCTAATGCAATGGCCTATCCCCTGGAGTGTGTATGAGATGATCTTGTCACCAGTTGTCTTCCAGGTATCTTTGATAGTAAGATCAGTGGTGGAAGATGGGTTCTTGGGGCTTCCACAAACAGTGGTTTGGAGTGCCCCTGGTATTAGCTGCCTTAGTTTTCAGGTCCTCACGGACCTTGGCAGCTTATATCTGTGCCGCGTCACCATCATGGTTGCAGGCAGTCGTGTTGATCACATTCTGGATCTGGAGATCAGATCAGTGACCACAGCACCCTTGCATGATCAGGATCGACGCTGGCTTCACCCCCATCGAAGAGTAATCTTGTTGGTCCCCCTTCTTGGTGTAGGAATGACACTCAAAACATAGCTTCTGACCTCCTCAGATGCTAGTAGTAATTCCCATGGTGAAGTTTTAAGTGAATTCTGACAACTCTGGCTTGTGCATCCAGTTTTATAGGAAAATGGAGTCACTCCAACTCTCCATGGTAAATGCAATTCAAAAGAAACCTTGTTGAGATGGCTTCTTTCAAATATCCTCAATTGTCCTAACATGTCCAGGTCCTAATCTCACTGGCTTCTTCCACAATTGCAATAAAGATAATCCTTTGATTACAGGATCATCTCCAACTACATAAAGTAATTTACTTGGCTGATCTGGCACAAAGAACATTAATTGCAATTAGGGTAATATATATCTTGAATTCATGTTCAGAAATAAAATAATAAGTTAAAAAAACATTTCTTAAAAAAAACTTACAAATAATCCAGAAGCTACGGACAGGGGGCAAATGTCCAGATTTTGAATAAGGCAAGGGGCTAATGTCTGGGGGGCAAGTGACAAAGGGGCAAATGTCTGGGAGGGGGGCAAATGACCTGGACCCGATATAAACAGGGGAAACTGTTCAAAACTCGGATTAATGACCCAACTGTCCAGGGCTGTCCAAAATGTCTGGTTTTGTTAGCAAAAATCCAGGAGAGTTGTCGCAGCAGAAAGTACATATGAAATGGCTGGATGCCATTTTAAAGTTTTTTTTATGGCAAACCTGTGTGTGTGTGTGTGTGTGTGTGTGTGTGTGTGTGTGTGTGTGTGTGTGTGTGTGTGTGCATTTAACGAACAATAATTTTTTAATCATATCTAATTAAATATGATTGTGCACACGTGACAAATAAAACTGTGTCAAAACGAATTGGATTTGAATTTTTCTTTAGCCTAGGATTTTAACAGTTGGAATTGATTTTTTGCAAGGCGGAATTAGAACTGATTTTTTGGAATTGACAAAACAGAATTGACCCCATGCCTGATATACTTCCTTCATATGTATAGCTTGTACTAATATTATTGTGGGTTGCCGACAGTTGCCCCCTCCCCCCACGATATTCATTACAGTGTTATCAGTCGACTTATAATAAAATGTAATTAATACATCTCTTTATGAACTTGCGGATATTCGGTTATTACGTGGGGTTTAATCTGATCAATAAAGCAAATTAATTTTATATCATTTTGCCTTATTGTCAAGTCAAAAGAATTCAGACAGAAATTGTAAAGTGTCATTATAGAAAGCAGACATGTAATCTGACAGTGTTCAACTGGGTAGATGACGATGCCTTAGTTAGTTTCCTTTCCAGCTAGACATTGCATGGGTGAAATGCATTTTACTTAAATATTTAAATACTTTTAAAAAGTTTTTGTAACTGCATTTGCACTTAATCACAATGAAAGTATTTGTATATTTAAATATTTCCATAAAGAATTTGAAATGTAAACAGCAACAGTAGGCTTCTGTTGCACTATAGTCTATACTGTCTTATGGTTGTCGTTTGGGCTATGGTTGTTCGAGTGCTTCACCCCCCCCCCTTTAAAACAAGATCTGCATCCATAAGGTTGCTTCTATTAATGTTGTATGACTACCATATAATATACATGTAAATAAATATATATTTTGTTATATAATTCAGCTGTAACTCATATTGCATGATATTCAAAATGAACACTGTTGGACAATGCATTTTATTTGAACCATATATTCTGATTGAAACACACATTTCAGTAAATTCAGTGTATTTTTAAATATGATTACTAAAATTGTATATTATGTCATATGACATAGTAGGCAAAAAAATTCGCCCCGCTCTTCGTCTCTGGGGCGAAAGTCCCGTACGGCATTTGCTAACTCGGCAATTTGGCAGTTCCGTAGCCAAATGGCTACGGAACTAATAACTTAAGTTTTAAAACCGATACGCACTAACCGTTTCACATGTGTATTCTGTGACATACAACCGACAATTGGGCGTCAAGAAACTGAAGAAATGTGCTCCAACTAATTACTTATGAGTACTTTTATCGGTGACATAGAAAACATTTCACAATTAGCCGCCATACTGTGCACGTGATGTTGTCTTTGGGTCACATGATCAAACGCGATTTCGTGTAGAATGAGGCCAGAATGGGCCAGCAGCACAGAAATAAATAAAACACCCGTTAGTAAGTTAATAGTTTATAGGGGCATTATTAATGATGTAACTCTATGGCCAGCAGACGGCAATTCTTAGCGTGACCTTATATAGATCTATGGAAATCCCGCATGCTTTTCTCGCTCACAACAACATCCGGTTATATACAAACCTTGACAAGCACATGCGTTCTGACAAAAAGGTAATAATTTCACACTTTTACATGGTTATTGTCAGGTAACTTTAGTGATATACATATAAGAATGCATACAGACACGAAAGACGTGTTTATTGCTCTGTTTAAGGCGTTTTTGTAAGGTTTCACGTTTCATGAAAATACTTACGCTTTTGATGAACGAGATCTTCGCCTCTACTACAGTAAAAGCCAGATAGAAAAAAAATTGTAGGGCGATTGACTTTGCCTAATGACATAGGGCCTGTATATTAGCCGGAACGAGCCGGAACGAGATTGAATTGCTAAATGCGTGGATTACGTGATCTGTATAATGATTTCACTTGAATGTGTAGTTAGATAACGTAATAATGCAACTTTTCACCAAGTGGGAAATAATTACACGTACATTAAGATATGTTTTGGGCTCCCGGAACGATGACTTATTGACGATCGGCGGCCATGTTTTGGCTGTTCCGTCTATTGAAGATCACCACTGACATTAGTGGGTTACTCATGGTGATCTCGGCCTGCATGTAATGGTTGCTACGTTGGGGGGAGGGTTGATTGATAGTATGGGTGTGTGTGGTCATCTATAGCCATTATTATATTTTAGTAATTTCCTTGTATATTTGACATTTCCTGAATAATATGTAATGACTGCATAAGTTACCAGTTTAAATTAAAAACAATTTAAATGTGACTATTTAAACACAACCTAACTTATAAAAACGACACAAAGCAAGAATGTAAAAAGAAATCAGGATGTTTATTTTTTATAAAGCATGCATACATGTATTAATTCGTACAACAATAATGACAATTTTAAAACAATATAAAATCATACATCCATGATCCAGGGCAGTGGGAAGGCACATGCTTATTTGATGGCGACCTGCACTCGCCATGTTGTAGCACCGTCATTGGGTTTACATGGAATTTTTCTAGACATAGCAGCGCCACCTACTACATCTTCCATACCCTGGTAGTGTCATAAAAAACAATGGATCACAGTATATAGTATACTTGGTTACTAATACAAAACATGACCATGTGCCCCTAGTGATATCGATTTAGCTGCATTGGCATACCGATTTAGCTGCGTAGCACCAACAAATATAACATATTAGTTAATACACCAGCTAGTATCCTACACGGAACACACTAATAACATACTCGTCTAAACACTAAACAAAACATGGTCTACATACAAATCACCAAAACGTACTAATTCCAAACTTAAATACATACTAACCAAAAAATACCCTACATGGAACACACTAATATAACACACTTTTCTAATACAGACAAACTGTGTACTAAAATAACTATTAAAAATGAACTACACGCATTTAATGAACTGCTTATTTGTTTGTCGAACATCTCTGACCACCTGTCAACACAAAATCCTGGCAGTAACTTTTCCAACCGTGCAAAACATAAATCACATCACACACAGCCACACACAGCCACACATTCACACAAACACATGTACAACAGTTAGAGTGAACAGTTTAGTTGATGGAAATGACAGTCATATAAAAAACATTGGAAAAGAATGATGATCAGAGAGAAAGAAGATAATATTTGCAGTTGATGAAACCCTGTACAATAGTAAGATAACATAACTGGAAAGATAAAATGAATAGCATTATCAAATAACATAGATGCCTGCTGGCAGCAGTGCTGTTGTAGATTCCAGCGTCTTAGTATTTGATTATCGCAACACCACCGTGTACAGTAAGAAAGAATATTAAGTTTGTAGATGATTCAGCTAATGATTAGTACAGTTAGAGATAACACGTATATTTACAAATGTACATATATGCATATGTGCATATCTGTCTATTTACATAATCATATATCTGCATATTTACATATCATACATATTGTGTATACATAACCAACACTGAAGAGCTGTATTCTCGAAACCAACACAGACCTTGTGATGCCAGGCATCACAAAGATCACAGCCAACCATGTCAGCGTACAAGTTGGGAAGACCACAGTCCCATAGAATCGGGATCACATGTGTGGTAGGAAGGATTTCCTTGGGAGTCTTCTTATCTTTTTGCGGAAAACTGCTGAAATGTCCACTGCTGAAGCAATTGATCAAATGGCTGTTGATTGCCTGAGTTGTAATTGCAGTAGGTACTGAACCCTGAATAAACAAGGGGTCCATTAAACAATAAGTAAGAAATGAAAGTACTAGTGTGCACAGTTACAAAGAAAATTTGGTGAAAGTGGATTCACAAGTCAAACAATGATTCAGTAATCTGACCATTACATAGCACATTTACAAAGAACATGTTGTGAAGTAAATTTCCTTAATGATAAATAACAACTATGCATAGGTACACGGGCGCCTTAGGTACACAACATGAGATAGGCCCAATATAAATTGTGTATCAAATTCAGAATCTAACATAAGTAATTATTCCATAATTTATTCTTTTAAATTCATTCATAAATTGCATTAAGCACGACAACAAAAGGCCGCTCCTAAAAAAGAATTTAGTTGTAGTGTTCATTGTGTAACACTGAAGAATAAAAAACAGTGCCATGTAGTATAAAATATTTCTATAAATATTAAATTTTCTACAAAAAAATTTGCGTTACATAATAATGTAATATAACACCAATATTCAATACGTGGAATGAAAGTTTCATTGACCAATAGCGTATTGGAAAAGGGTTAACAGAAGAAGTGTAATATAATATAGTTACCTATAATACATATTATAAAGTAAATTATAATACATAGTCATAGACATAATATACATAATGATGTTGTATAGAAGGGTGTAGTTAAACTGTATCATTTCAGATTTACTCCATTTTATTTAGATATAAATTATTTCAGATACCAGTGCACATCCCAATCAGTGATCACCAGTATTAATGCAGTAGATGGTGTATGAATAGTAACCCACTAATGTAAGGCCGCCCAATAGGTTATGTTCAATAGACGGAACAGCCAAAACATGGCCGCCGATCGTCAATAAGTCATCGTTCCGGGAGCCCAAAACATATCTTAATGTACGTGTAATTATTTCCCACTTGGTGAAAAGTTGCATTATTACGTTATCTAACTACACATTCAAGTGAAATCATTATACAGATCAATTCAATCTCGTTCCGGGCTCGTTCCGGCCTCGTTCCGGCTCGTTCCGGCTAATATACAGGCCCTATGGCTATGACATATATATAAAATCATATATAACATAATTAATGTGATTTTTAATTACACAGTAAGAAATCAATTACAGTTACGTCATCATGTCAGAAACTGAGTCGACTACATGTTGTAGATATTTGAAATAGATCAATTATAATAATGGTATTATCTCAGAACCAGAATAAACTACATGTTGTAGTTACAAGAAAGAAAGTAATTACAATTACGTACGGCATTAATTCAGAACCTGAATCAACTACATGTTGTAGTTACATGACAGAAAGTAATTACAATTACCCTAACCCTAAACAAATGTTAATCTACTGACTATGAACAAAGTATTAGCAAAGTTGATTTTGACTGAAATACTTACGAATACACATCCAACGGGCAACGACGCATTTCGCAGACACCACCCAATGCCGGAAGTCGTTTCGCGATGTCGATTTACGACAAATAACATTTGTCAAAGTAATCGAACTACACATCATTAATTAAACACACATTATACAAATTACTTGAACATATGTTTTCAACAAACGTCAGTACGCGCATCACTTTCAACTTTATATACTGAGTATTTAGCGAATGTTTGCGACACGAACGCCAAGTCGAAGCCGAAGACGCGAAGAAGGAGCACTGATCTATCACTGATCTATATATATAACTGGATGGCGCAAGCCGTATTCATTTGTATGGCGTCAGGTGACGCCGGCGGAAGTCCAAATCCGCCATATTGTATAGATCACCAAAACGCTGAATCGCTATAGATTAACGTGTGTTTGGGCCGGATAACCAGAGAAAATGACTTGCTGTTGTGCATTCGGATGCTCAAATCGATCATCTGCAAAACTACGCAAGGACTATGGTATCTCCTTCCATTCGTAAGTATTTTCTGACTTGTACGTTTCGTACATTGTATTTTATGTAAAGTTTTGTGATGGGCGCCGTTTAAATGTTTTGTCTAGGCTACGCCTACGGCCTGCCCTTGTAGCACATGGGCGTGACCTAGGCTACGCTACTATTACTGCTTGTGATGCCATTTATCAGTCTGACTATGCACATTAATATCAGTTTGACTAATTGTATTGCAAGAATATTGTGTGTTGATATGCTTATTCACACACTTATTTATTTTGCCCTTTAATGGCAATAGCGCATTTTATCGCTCAAAACTCTGTCTCTGAGGACTGAGCCCAGTCAATTGTATGTTATACTACAATGAATTAATAATTCTGAATGCTGGATAGCATGGTGCTGAATTAATTATGTAATTTAAGTATTAACATTTCGATGTTCCTGGCCACACGCCATACGTAACTGTGACCTACTATGAATAGGGTCGCCATCCTACAACACAAATCACAATTCATCTTTCATTTTTAGTCACCAGTTCGTTTTCTTTTCATATTATATTCCTCCTCCATGTCCTTTCAGGTTTCCCGATGTGACCACAGCACCTGAACAACACCACATATGGTTGGTAAATTTGCGGCGTGAAGGTTTCAAGCCAACAAAATTTAGCAAAATTTTTTCACCACATTTTGAGGATAGTTTTATCGATAGAACTGGTCAAATTGTGCATCTTCGAGCAGGTGCAATTCCAACAAAATTTTATTTTCCAGCATATCTTCTTCCAAAGACAGGTACAAAGTGAAAGCTTTCATTGAAAAGAACAGCCCCAGTAAGTATTGCATCTGTTGGAATACCCGTCCCAGAATGTGGACCATCTACAGGTGATCAGCCATTGTCCACTCTCATCTGTGATCATCCTTATGATATTAAGAAAAGCCCCTGTAAGTTAAAGAGAGAGCTACATGATGCTTTGCTTGCAGTAGAGAGGTACAACAAGAAAGTCAAGGTGTCTCAACGGAAGACTTCGTGCTACAGAAAAGAAAAAAAAAACCTGTCTCAAGTGTTATTCCCAGTGTTACATAAAGATCAGGATGTATCATCTTGGGAAACAACACACAGATGCGTTGCAAGGTGAAAAGATTAGGAAGAAGTTATCGAAATTAGTACTGTTTAAACATCAGTGAGGGTTCTACCTTTAGTACACTGTTTTTATATTTAGTTACTGTTTTTTATCAAACTGGTTTGGGAAGAGATATGATGATTTTAGAAAAAAACATTTTGCGAATATATAAATATATATATATATATATATATATATATATATATATAATTATAAAAGAAGAAAAGGTTTGCGAAAGACAGTGCACATGCAGCAGCATGAATAGCTGCTTTCCTCCTGCTATTCACATACGTCTTCTTTCAAATGGCACCCATGTGTACACCATCTCTGGCAAAGTTTTTCGCGTCAAACAATTTACAGTGTGTCCAGAAATGTATATTATCAAATCGCTTGTTAGCCGAATAACTGTGTCACTGATAGCATGCCGAGCTGGTTCAAAATTGTCTGGAACTAAAAAACAGCCACTGGATTTTGGTATCCGTGTTAGAATATGGCAAATCACTACATTTAAGACAGACGATATTGTGGTTAATTTGCGAGCAAATGCCACAATACCTTCTGCTAATTCTTCAGCTACACAGCCATTGCATAAGTCATTCGTTCCTATGTCAATTAGAACTACATTTGGTGCTTCTGCACGCACAGCCCCAAACTCTCTTAATTAACAAACCATCCAAGGTAAGTCCCCCTTACCTAGGAAGACAACCTTCTCAAACATATGTGAAAGGAGGAGGTCGGGACAGTAATAGCGTTGTGTTGGATCACCAGGGCAGACTTGCTGCTGCATACGACGCACGAAACTGTGCCCAACTATTAACAATGTGAGTCTATCTGTACTCGAACTGTCTCGATGAGCAGCCATTCTAAAAAGATAATGCATAATAGTACATTTTCTGAATTCCCGGAGGGAGGGTGTGGGTGTGTGTGTGGGTGGGCATAAGTTCACTCTCAGAATGTAGTACAATTATTGGATATCTACAGTACAAAAAAATTCTTGCTATGCGTAGCAATTTTGTGCATTGGCATCTTTTAGGGAATAAAACGTATTTTCGTTGTTCTATAATAATAATTACATGTCTAAAAAATACTAACAATGTGTTTGCATTAATTCAATATAAATAATATAATAATTTTTACTCATCTATAATATAGATCCATTGTAAAAATGTTCCTTAAGATGTTCGTCAAAAAAGGCATATACTCGTATACCAATAATTGCTGCAACCAGTGGCAGTGCACTCATTGACATTTTCGGGGACTTAATTATTTGAAATGACGGCGCAAATCACTCAACTTTACATTAAGCAATATTTAGAATATATACTAAATGGAACTTCTTGAGTATTGTTAGACATTGACGACTATGTTCTGATCATTGTGCCTTGAAGTTGAGGAATCGGTAAGCTTGCATATATATATTATATTACAGCCAATATTCCCAATAACCCGATATAGGCTAGCCGCTATGTCGACTTTAAAATATGAATAAATAAATAGGAACATTCACTTAGTGATGCTAAACATAATATTATTAATCACTAACCTCTAAAAGTGTCCTATGAATCACAAAATACAAAAGTATACTTGTATAAAGGCAGCAATTTATCATCAAAGTTGAGCGTTTTAACACTGCGAATGCCTACCGATTGACAGAACTGATCTATCAAATATTGCGGCACGGTGGGGTCAAATTTTTAGGCCGACGCGCCATCCAGTTATATATAGATCAGTGGTGTTCACTCAACTCAAGGACAGGCATAACCCCCTAAATATTATTATTTTTTTTTACATGAAAATTTGTATTTCTTCACCATAATGACACATAGTTATCATTCTATGCACACTGTTAAATTAACATCTAAATGAAACTTATAAATATTAATAAATGTGCATTTTAGTAACCACAATAATAATTTAATGAATGACTTGTATTGTTTGCCTAATTAAATATGCATAATTTTTAATGAATATATCTCACGATCTACTCAACCAATTTATATCAGGTTTTCACCAAGCTGCTTATTTTGCACTATATAGCATCCTTAATGCTGCCAGCAAGTTTTTTTTAAAGCTTGGTTTCTATTGGTTGTTTGTTCAGCAAGCTAGGCAGAGCTCGTGGATGAACCAATCAGAGTCGAGCTTATGGCGATGCTTCGTCTTGGATTACTTCCTGCTCTGGCAACACGCGGACGAAAGTTGTAGAAAGTTTATTTTGCTCTGTTTATTTTTGACTTGATGTACTAGATACAGTGATCATTCAGTCAACTAACATACATGGGATTGTCAAGCATCTTCATGTATGTATAGGAGTTGTTTATTTACTAAAAATAAGTGCTCTATTAATTTTGTAAACAAACGTAAGATGTAGGCCTAACAATAACATGAAGTTGTAGTCTCTTGGTCTGAGCCTGGGTTGGTATTGTCTGCATTGTATTGTATTGTATTGTATTACATTGTATTGCTGCAAATGACATTGATGGTTGTTGGTGTCACTTATAATAATTGTGAACGTAAAATATTATCTTTATGAGTTTATAGTTAAATGTCATTTACACCAGAGTCCAGACTAAAGCACATTGACATACTCTAAGTTGTAAGCTATACCTAGGCTAAATCAAATGTGGTACTTGTGTCCTCTTCAAAATGTCTTTCAGAATAGCCAGAAACCCATATAATCTAATATATGACTTACATGTTATAACTATTCTTACCTAAACATATTTCAGGTGAAGTGTTTGAAGATGTCATCATTGGTAACCCCTGCATCTGAACCTCAGCCGCAAGCGACACTGCCACAGAGCTCGTCAGCTCAGAAACTCCATGTTGAACAGCCTGATCCTGCAACAGTTGGTGACGAACCACTGAGTGGATACCGGTTGTTTGACATTCGACCACTCGTGGAGTTCGTACAACACTTCCGTGTCCCACATGTCAGCACAGTGGGTATGACGCAACTGAGTTGGGTGCAGGCCTTGCAATTACTGTACGTTTTACACGTAGGGCATGTAGTGCTGTTATGAACTTGAAAAACACTTGTAGGCAAAATGAAAACGGCAGTGATGGCCATCTGGAAGCAACGAGGTAAGGACCACAGGGATTGTGGTGGCTGGTGCCCGGCACACTATGGTGATGTGGACAGAGCCAACAGGAAGTCTGCCTAAGTTTGTGTTGAAGGCAATCAAACCTGTGTTTGAGACACTGAGCACTGACAGTTTGTTGTCCAAGTGCACTCATGGTGGAACACAAAACTCAAATGAGAGTTTCCACCATTTGATCTGGAATCGATGCCCAAAGAGTGTGTTTGTGGGCAGAATGAGGCTAGAAGTAGCAGTGTATGATGCAGCTATTGTGCATAATGAGGGGGAAATGGGAAGGTTGCCCATATTTCAGATGCTAAGTCTTGAGCAGGGTGCTTTCACAAAAGTAGGTTTCCTCTGCATTGACCGAAAGCGGGTGTTGTCAGCTGAAAAGCAAGCAACAGAAGCAGCCAAGACCAGTAGAAAGAGGAGGCAGGTTGTACAGGCTGGTACAAGCACTAGTGATGGTAGCTATGAAGTTGGAGCTTTCTAAACGAAGTAGTGTTGTCGGTACACACGTACCAAGCATTTAAACACAGTTTTCTCCATTTTGTTTTTTGGAGCCGTGCGTGTAGTCTTATGTCAAGATATCTAGAAAAGTTGTTGACTGATGTTTGTGAAAATTGGCATATTGTTGAAGCTATACAAGTTGAAGAAGTTGGACTAAAATGATTGATATTGTTCAGTTATTTATAGAGATATAGCATGTTGTGTCCATGACGAATATGTGTTTCTGTAACCTTTGTACTTAAAAAAATTGTATTTGTTTTAATATTGATCTGATCTTGTTTCTTTTAGTTCAGGTTGAAATATAATTTATTGGCATCATACTGTCAAAATATCAACTTATATCCAGAAATAACCTTGAAATAGTGACATGAAAATACCCTATAGATTTCTCTTTGGTGGCCATCTTGGGTCATGTGACTTGTCATAATTGGGTAATTTTTTGTTTCTGACATTATACTTATTTGTAAAAAAAATTTACATCTTTGCAACTTGTAACAAGAAAGATAGAAAATTACAGTTATACCTGTCCTCAAATCCAAACTCCCAGACAGTGGCGCCACTCAGCATATCACCACTGCCACAACTTGATTATGAATTCAAAATGGACAGTGTCAAGTGGTATGTTAACTGGGCAACGTGATTGTTGTTTTGTTGACTTGTTACGTCATTGCAACTGTGAACTTGAGTATACGTAACATAGGTTCAAACAGAAACTAATGTTATTTTGTTCCTACACACAAGTAAACACTATCCACAATTGAAACTAAGAGATTTATTGAAAACAATTCGGAGTTTACTAAATGAAATGATGATGTGCAGATTCTGTACATCATAATTATGTAAGTTGTGGCAGTGGAGAAATCATGATTTACATTACATTCACTATGTGGCACCACTGGTGGGGAGTTTGGCTCAAATCATAAAGCAGTGAATGACTATTAAAAGAAATCATTTCTTTGTAGTTGAAGAAATTGTTCCATCGGTTGTGGAGCCATCGTATGGGGTCGGCTGGATCGTGTACGCCCTCTTTGAACACAACTTCTGGATGCGAGAGGGATGGTCTTCTCATGCTCTGTGTCCGTAGACAAATAATTTTATTCCACAACAATATGTGGAGGTCAGTGGGACTACAAAGTAAACCAGGCGACCACGAATCATATGTTACATTTTGTGTGTAGATTCTACTTCACCAAGGTTTCTCATCCAGTATTTGTTGGCGATTGTTCCCTGAAACATTGTTTTGGCATTTTACTGGAAGAGTTCGAGAATAAATAAAGCACATCTGTAAAATAATGTTTCACAGAAATATGTGCCTGCAGTGATTTTCTAATCAGTAATTTATCAGTAAAACATATTTCCTTATTTAATTGTACAACCCATGTTTTTACATATATTGAAAATAATTTGCATATTTAAAAATAAAAATCACATCATTTATTTTGTTTTTAACTCATATAATTTGTGTCGTTTTCAGTTGATGGCAAGTCTTAAGTCAAGTCAGCAAAAGGTACAAGTGTCTTGTCATGTTATTAGTGCAACAGATATGACTTTGACAGATATACATTGACAAATATGATCCTTTAATTGACATCATCTACACAGTGATACACATTAAATATACATCTTGTATATGCATTGAGCATAACTTTATGTGATAACTAATTTGCAACATTAATAATAATGGAATATAAATATCAAACCTATGAATAAATTTTAAATTAAAAGGTTTTAATATTAAAATGCTCAATCAGAGTCAGACAATTAGTATTACGTATTATAAAATATTACTATTATTATTATTTCTTACTGTTTCTATTACATTAACACAAATCTATATCTAATACTCTGGCTTTATTACTTTCGCTAAACGTTAATTAAAATTTATTTAGAAGATCATCCTTCTTTTTCACCATCTTAAAATTATTCCAGATTATCATTGTGACAAACATGTCCAACATTGTTTTTGTGAACATAAAATTTGTATCAATTGAGTTATTTGTATATTACTTTAATCAACAGAATAATGTATAATTGTTTGTGCTAGGATGACAACATGGAGGTTGCACTGAACTGACTCCAGTGTGTAGAGCAACCAGTGACAATGAAAGAAGTGATTTAAGTGATGTCAATGGCGGTATTTATCTTTTAATACTTGGATCAGTGTTTAGCATTCAGCCCAGCATGAGCCTTTAGAGTGAGTCAGCTGCAAGGTTATAAGTTGTTCATTCTGTCATTATTTGACTTGCATGCAAAGCCCTTTAACAATATTCCATCACCTTTCATCTTTTCCTTAGAAGCCTGTATATCAGAAAGCACATTTGTCCAATTATCTGTCATGAAATATTGTCAAATGTTAACCATAATGTTGACTATATAAAAACTGTTTTCTTGCTGATCAGACTTTCTGACGTCTACAATCCGTTTGCCAGTGACACTGACAGTGAACCTGATTTTGTAAGTGTTTAATAAGTCTAATTAATTAATTAATCTAATTAATAAGCTCCATTTAAAACTTCATCAACTGATTTAGCCTATCGCAAATCTATGTCCAAATATGCAGTGTTTGAATAGTTTAAGTAACTTCTGCAGTCGATTGAATAAAAATTCATATTTTTTTCCTTTGCAGAAGATTTCTTCACCAAAACAATCGGAAGAACTTGTTGATGCGTCTATCATTTGATGGTAAGTTAGATTAATTTAGCTTCAATTAATTTTTTTTAATAATTGAAACTAACTTACTTAATATTGATTAAACGTGTGATCAATGTGGCTAACAGGGTAGTAGGGTTTCATAGATTTTGAGACACAATTACAATTACAGATTTATGTAAATACACTAATTCAGTGCCATTAACATATGTACAATATAGATCACAAGCAATAACTTTATTACATTCACTTCACAAACTGCCCGACTTGAGTGTTCACTCAGTCCAGTTGTATGTCACTGAAGGGTGAGTTGGTTGTCTTATTTAAACTGTTATAACTGACATGGTTTAATTTCAGTGTTGTTGCAGGTTCGATTCATGTTGGTGTTCGGAAACACATGTTTGTGTTCTGATATTCCTAAGCTTTTACTTAATGTTTTAGGTACACATGTTTGTGTTCTGGTATTCCTAAGCTTTTACTTAATGTTTTAGGTACACATGTTTGTGTTCTGATATTCCTAAGCTTTTACTTAATGTTTTAGGTACACATGTCTGTGTTCTGATATTCCTAAGCTTTTACTTCATGTTTTAGGTACACATGTCTGTGTTCTGATATTCCTAAGCTTTTACTTCATGTGTTAGGTACACATGTTTGTGTTCTGATATTCCTAAGGTTTTACTTCATGTTGGGAAGCATGTGTTTGTGTTCTGATATTCCTAAGTTTTTACTTAATGTTTTAGGTACACGTGTTTGTGTTCTGATATTCCTAAGCTTTTACTTAATGTTTTAGGTACGCATGTTTGTGTTCTGGTATTCCTACGGTTTTACTTAATGTTTTAGATACACATGTTTGTGTTCTGATATTCCTAAGGTTTTACTTCATGTTGGGAAGCATGTGTTTGTGTTCTAATGTTCTTGAACCTTTACTTAAGTGTTGTGGCGGGTTCAATTCCTGTTGGTGTTCTGATTAACATACCTGGTTGGACACACATGGTATTGGTTCTTTCATTCGATCTTTAATTATCAACAAACATAAATCAAACACTTAAATATATGTACATTGAAAAAATCTTATTCTGACAAGTATCCTTCAAACTTACATAATTTTTTGTCTTGGTGCAGCTCTATTTGAAAACAGTGAAAATATTGTTGTATTCTTCCATGCAATATTTGATTACAGTTGTTTTCAGATCATGTTTATAATTGTTCCAACGATACCGCGACTAACCGATACAGCGGCCAGCACATCTGGATCTGATGATGCAGACAAAAAGTAAGCCTTTGTTTAATTTTATATTTGTTGGTTCTAATATTCCTAAGCTTTTATTTCAGTGTTGTTGCAGGTTTGATTCATGTTGGTGTTTGGAAACAATTAAATTACCCATATTAAGTGACCTAAAGCTTAATACAGGTTTGACTGTATAATTACTCTAGCAACAAATTATTGCACTATTTCAATATCTTGTTCCTTCAGTTAACTTACTGTTATCCTAGGAAAGGGAAAACAACATGTGGCAGACCAATTAGGTGCCATTATAACGAGGACAACCAAACAACTGAAAGGTGTTTACAGAAGCAACGCAAGATGTGAAGTGCAGAGAACTAGACATGTTCACTGAAGCCTACAAGTTTCGTTCACATCAGGTGTTTACCACAGCACGCTACAAGGCAGTTGTCCAATCGATGGACAAGGCGCGGAATCCAGCATCTCTGCCAGAAGAGGAGGCAGTGACAACACTGAAGAACTATGTCACAAGCGAAATTGTCAGACTGACATCTGCCATTGAGAAAATTCAAGAAGAAAAATTATATCCTGTTTTTTTTTTTTAAATAGCTCAGCCATTATTTGTTCATTGTTAATAGCTCTTTGGCTATTACCAGTCATATTACATATTACGTATCCTGCATATTACTATGTGGAGTAGTGGCTAGAATATCAGACCCTCAATCGAGAGAACCCAGAGTCTAATATTACAATGTTAGTTCAGGGGTGTGGTATATTACAATATTAGTACAGGGGTGTGGTATATTACAATGTTAGTTCAGGGGTGTGGTATATTACAATGTCAGTACAGGGGTGTGGTATATTACAATGTTAGTACAGTGGTGGTGTATTACAATGTTAGTACAAGGGTGTGGTATATTACAATGTTAGTACAAGGGTGTGGTATATTACAATGTCAGTACAGGGGTGTGGTGTATTACAATGTTAGTACAGGGGTGTGGTATATTACAATGTCAGTACAGGGGTGTTGTATATTACAATGTTAGTACAGGGGTGTGGTATATTACAATGTCAGTACAGGGGTGTGGCATATTACAATGTTAGTACAGGGGTGTGGTATATTACATTGTCAGTACAGGGGTGTGGTATATTACAATGTTAGTACAGGTGTGTGGTGTATTACAATGTTAGTACAGTGGTGTGGTATATTACAATGTTTGTACAGGGGTGTGGTATATTACAATGTTAGTACAGGGGTGTGGTATATTACAATGTTAGTACAGGGGTGTGGTGTATTACAATGTTAGTACAGGGGTGTGGTATATTACAATGTTAGTACAGGGGTGTGATATATTACAATGTTAGTACAGGGGTGTGGTATATTACAATGTTAGTACAGGGGTGTGGTATATTACAATGTCAGTACAGGGGTGTGGTGTATTACAATGTTAGTACAGGGGTGTGGTATATTACAATGTTAGTACAGGGGTGTGGTATATTACAATGTTAGTACAGGGGTGTGGTATATTACAATGTCAGTACAGGGGTGTGGTGTATTACAATGTTAGTACAGGGGTGTGGTATATTACAATGTTAGTACAGGGGTGTGGTGTATTACAATGTTAGTACAGGGGTGTGGTGTATTACAATGTTAGTACAGGGGTGTGGTGTATTACAATGTCAGTACAGGGGTGTGGTATATTACAATGTTAGTACAGGGGTGTGGTGTATTACAATGTTAGTACAGGGGTGTGGTATATTACAATGTTAGTACAGGGGTGTGGTATATTACAATGTCAGTACAGGGGTGTGGTGTATTACAATGTTAGTACAGGGGTATGGTGTATTACAATGTTAGTACAGGGGTGTGGTGTATTACAATGTCAGTACAGGGGTGTGGTATATTACAATGTTAGTACAGGGGTGTGGTATATTACAATGTTAGTACAAGGGTGTGGTATATTACAATGTTAGTACAGGGGTGTGGTGTATTACAATGTTAGTACAGGGGTGTGGTATATTACAATGTTAGTACAGGGGTGTGGTATATTACAATGTTAGTACAGGTGTGTGGTATATTACAATGTTAGTACAGGGGTGTGGTGTATTACAATGTCAGTACAGGGGTGTGGTATATTACAATGTTAGTACAGGGGTGTGGTATATTACAATGTTAGTACAGGGGTGTGGTATATTACAATGTCAGTACAGGGGTGTGGTGTATTACAATGTTAGTACAGGGGTGTGGTATATTACAATGTTAGTACAGGTGTGTGGTATATTACAATGTTAGTACAGGGGTGTGGTATATTACAATGTTAGTACAGGGGTGTGGTATATTACAATGTTAGTACAGGGGTGTGGTATATTACAATGTTAGTACAGGGGTGTGGTATATTACAATGTTAGTACAGGTGTGTGGTATATTACAATGTTAGTACAGGGGTGTGGTATATTACAATGTTAGTACAGGGGTGTGGTATATTACAATGTTAGTACAGGGGTGTGGTATATTACAATGTTAGTACAGGGGTGTGGTATATTACAATGTTAGTACAGGGGTGTGGTATATTACAATGTTAGTACAGGGGTGTGGTATATTACAATGTTAGTACAGGGGTGTGGTATATTACAATGTCAGTACAGCGGTGTGGTGTATTACAATGTTAGTACAGGGGTGCAGTATATTACAATGTTAGTACAGTGGTGTGGTAAATTACAATGTTAGTACAGGGGTGTGGTAAATTACAATGTTAGTACAGGGGTGTGGTATATTCGTATATAACAATTTAAAAAATATTGTGAACTTACAGGCTGCAGATGTTGAAGAACAGTATTTGGCCAATACAAGTTAACGTAGAGGGACAATGGCATTGTGACAAATAACCAGTTTGTGTTTGCTAACAGAGGTATGTGTGTTCAGACATGAGGAATGACATGGAACATACCATTGTGGCAGATAACCAGTTTGTGTTTGTTAACAGAGGTATGTGTGTTCAGACATGAGGAATGACATGGATCATATCATTGTGGCAGATAACCAGTTTGTGTTTGTTAACAAAGGTATGTGTGTTCAGACATGAGGAATGACATGGACCATATCATTGTGACAGATAACCAGTTTGTGTTTGTTAACAGAGGTACGTGTGTTCAGACATGAGGAATGACATGGACCATACCATTGTGGCAGATAACCAGTTTGTGTTTGCTAACAGAGGTATGTGTGTTCAGACATGAGGAATGACATGGACCATATCATTGTGACAGATAACCAGTTTGTGTTTGTTAACAGAGGTACGTGTGTTCAGACATGAGGAATGACATGGACCATATCATTGTGGCTGATAACCAGTTTGTGTTTGCTAACAGAGGTATGTGTATTCAGACATGAGGAAAGATATGGACCATATCATTGTGGCAGATAACTAGTTTGTGTTTGCTAACAGAGGTATGTGTGTTCAGACATGAGGAAAGACATGGACCATACCATTGTGACAAATAACTAGTTTGTGTTTGCTAACAGAGGTATGTGTGTTCAGACATGAGGAAAGACATGGACCATATCATTGTGACAGATAACCAGTTTGTGTTTGCTAACAGAGGTATGTGTGTTCAGACATGAGGAAAGACATGGACCTTAACATTGTGACAGATAACCAGTTTGTGTTTGCTAGCAGAGGTATGTGTGTTCAGACATGAGGAAAAACATGGACCATATCATTGTGACAGATAACCAGTTTGTGTTTGCTAGCAGAGGTATGTGTGTTCAGACATGAGGAAAGACACGGACCATATCATTGTGACAAATAACCAGTTTGTGTTTGCTAACAGAGGTATGTGTGTTCAGACATGAGGAAAGACATGGACCATATCAGTGTGACAGATAACCAGTTTGTGATTGCTAACAGAGGTATGTGTGTTCAGACATGAGGAAAGACACGGACCATATCATTGTGACAGATAACTAGTTTGTGTTTACTAACATATGTATGTGTGTTCAGACATGAGGAAAGACATGGACCATACCATTGTGACAGATAACTAGTTTGTGTTTGCTAACAGAGGTATGTGTGTTCAGACATGAGGAAAGACATGGACCATATCATTGTGACAGATAACTAGTTTGTGTTTGCTAACAGAGGTATGTGTGTTCAGACATGAGGAAAGACATGGACCATATCAGTGTGACAGATAACCAGTTTGTGTTTGCTAACAGAGGTATGTGTGTTCAGACATGAGGAAAGACACGGACCATATCATTGTGACAGATAGCTAGTTTGTGTTTACTAACAGATGTATGTGTGTTCAGACATGAGGAAAGACATGGACCATACCATTGTGACAGATAACTAGTTTGTGTTTGCTAACAGAGGTATGTGTGTTCAGACATAAGGAAAGACATGGACCATATCATTGTGGCAGATAACAAGTTTGTGTTTGCTAACAGAGGTATGTGTGTTCAGACATGAGGAAAGACATGGACCATATCATTGTGACAGATAACCAGTTTGTGTTTGCTAATAGAGGTATGTGTGTTCAGACATGAGGAAAGACATGGACCATATCATTGTGACAGATAACCAGTTTGTGTTTGCTAACAGAGGTATGTGTGTTCAGACATGAGGAAAGACATGGACCTTAACATTGTGACAGATAACCAGTTTGTGTTTGCTAGCAGAGGTATGTGTGTTCAGACATGAGGAAAAACATGGACCATATCATTGTGACAGATAACCAGTTTGTGTTTGCTAGCAGAGGTATGTGTGTTCAGACATGAGGAAAGACACGGACCATATCATTGTGACAAATAACCAGTTTGTGTTTGCTAACAGAGGTATGTGTGTTCAGACATGAGGAAAGACATGGACCATATCAGTGTGACAGATAACCAGTTTGTGATTGCTAACAGAGGTATGTGTGTTCAGACATGAGGAAAGACACGGACCATATCATTGTGACAGATAACTAGTTTGTGTTTACTAACAGATGTATGTGTGTTCAGACATGAGGAAAGACATGGACCATACCATTGTGACAGATAACTAGTTTGTGTTTGCTAACAGAGGTATGTGTGTTCAGACATGAGGAAAGACATGGACCATATCATTGTGACAGATAACTAGTTTGTGTTTGCTAACAGAGGTATGTGTGTTCAGACATGAGGAAAGACATGGACCATATCAGTGTGACAGATAACCAGTTTGTGTTTGCTAACAGAGGTATGTGTGTTCAGACATGAGGAAAGACACGGACCATATCATTGTGACAGATAGCTAGTTTGTGTTTACTAACAGATGTATGTGTGTTCAGACATGAGGAAAGACATGGACCATACCATTGTGACAGATAACTAGTTTGTGTTTGCTAACAGAGGTATGTGTGTTCAGACATAAGGAAAGACATGGACCATATCATTGTGGCAGATAACAAGTTTGTGTTTGCTAACAGAGGTATGTGTGTTCAGACATGAGGAAAGACATGGACCATATCATTGTGACAGATAACCAGTTTGTGTTTGCTAATAGAGGTATGTGTGTTCAGACATGAGGAAAGACATGGACCATATCATTGTGGCAGATAACTAGTTTGTGTTTGCTAACAGAGGTATGTGTGTTCAGACATGAGGAAAGACATGGACCATATCATTGTGACAGATAACCAGTTTGTGTTTGCTAACAGAGGTATGTGTGTTCAGACATGAGGAAAGACATGGACCATATCATTGTGACAGATAACCAGTTTGTGTTTGCTAACAGAGGTATGTGTGTTCAGACATGAGGAAAAACATGGACCATATCATTGTGACAGATAACCAGTTTGTGTTTGCTAGCAGAGGTATGTGTGTTCAGACATGAGGAAAGACACGGACCATATCATTGTGACAAATAACCAGTTTGTGTTTGCTAACAGAGGTATGTGTGTTCAGGCATGAGGAAAGACACGGACCATATCATTGTGACAGATAACTAGTTTGTGTTTACTAACAGATGTATGTGTGTTCAGACATGAGGAAAGACATGGACCATACCATTGTGACAGATAACTAGTTTGTGTTTGCTAACAGAGGTATGTGTGTTCAGACATGAGGAAAGACATGGACCATATCATTGTGACAGATAACTAGTTTGTGTTTGCTAACAGAGGTATGTGTGTTCAGACATGAGGAAAGACACGGACCATATCATTGTGACAGATAACCAGTTTGTGTTTGCTAACAGAGGTATGTGTGTTCAGACATGAGGAAAGACATGGACCATATCAGTGTGACAGATAACCAGTTTGTGTTTGCTAACAGAGGTATGTGTGTTCAGACATGAGGAAAGACACGGACCATATCATTGTGACAGATAACTAGTTTGTGTTTACTAACAGATGTATGTGTGTTCAGACATGAGGAAAGACATGGACCATACCATTGTGACAGATAACTAGTTTGTGTTTGCTAACACAGGTATGTGTGTTCAGACATGAGGAAAGACATGGACCATATCATTGTGACAGATAACCAGTTTGTGTTTGCTAACAGAGGTATGTGTGTTCAGACATGAGGAAAGACATGGACCATACCATTGTGACAGATAACCAGTTTGTGTTTGCTAACACAGGTATGTGTGTTCAGACATGAGGAAAGAATGGACCATATCATTGTGACAGATAACCAGTTTGTGTTTGCTAACAGAGGTATGTGTGTTCAGACATGAGGAAAACATGGACCATATCATTCATTATTTTCTACTAAATAACACGTCTCATGACAACGCAACTGTTGTTTCCATTTTTACTGTGGTCATTGCTTACAAAATTTGCAATTTGAAACAATGGCAGATGAAAAGTTGCGGTCATTCGTTGCGTCACATTGTGTAAAAAATTACGTGTTTTGTGATGATGGAACTATTGTTTACGTCATCATGTATTGATGTAAACTGCAGAAAACCAACATTTCGTATGTGTGTGAGCTATTCAAGTGAGATTAATAATTATGTATTAGCTTATATTATTGCTTAATAATTAAATTATTATTAAAATTAAATGTTTATATTTATAGATCAATTTATCGGCTCTTTCTAGTGATAATGATATGATCTAGGAATGACTCGCCTTGTGATCACAATACAGTGTTTTATTCATAGTAACATTAAAATTGTTGTGATTTTAAGAATATTGTCTGTTTTAGATGTTGAGTTATATGAAATGTGCTAAAAACACACAGATCACATCAACACCACCAACATTACATTACAGCTGCTTCTTTTTATTTATTGTTATCTATTTTGTAGCTGTGGCCGACAACAGCAGCAGTGAGGACGATGTGCCACCCCCGAGAGAGAGGATGTGCCACCCCCGAGAAAGAGAGGATGTGCCACCCCAAGAGAGAGAGGATGTGCCACCACCGACAGAGAAAAGATATGTCACCCCCGAGAGAGAGGATGTGCCACCCCCGAGAAAGAGAAGATGTGCCTCCCCCGAGAGAGAGAGGATATGCCACCCCTGAGAGAGAGAGAGGATGTGCCACCCCCGAGAGAGAGAGAGGATGTGCCACCCCCGACATTTGTAGATGATTTGGTATTCATTATTACATATATCAAATAAACATTCCTGTCTTTATATGCTGCAATCTAATGATATAATCACACACAGATCAGGCAATCAATTATGATCATACAGTTAACTATATTCAATTAATACATTTATTTGAATAATTCATCCTCATGTATATACCTTAAAAAAGTTTAATATATTTTTTACTCAGACAATTTGGAAATAATTGCACTAACTGTAAAAAATATATACCATGTAACATGTACAGGTAATATAAATGTTCATGTTTATGCTACTATGATGATGTCATGCACAGGTAATATAAATATTCATGTTTATGCTACTATGATGATGTCATGCACAGGTAATATAAATATTCATGTTTATGCTACTATGATGATGTCATGCACAGGTAATATAAATATTCATGTTTATGCTACTATGATGATGTCATGTACAGGTAATATAAATGTTCATGTTTATGCTACTATGATGATGTCATGTACAGGCAAAATAAATGTTCATGTTTATGCTATTATGATGATGTAATTTTCAGCAAAGAGCATCCATTGGAAGGACACAGATCATTTGATGCTCGACAGCTGCTTTCAGTCTTTCTTCGAAGGACATTGAGAAAAAAAGGACACAAAAGGCAATTTGCCAAGTAAGAATAACATTTACAAGAAATTACATTTTGGCCACAAGAAATTACAACACTTTGGAAGTAAAAATGATATGCTCTTTTTTATTGTTTTGTTCACCTGCATATTCTCCAAAATATGTCATACCTTGAATCATACCTTAAAGGGTTTGGGGCAGGGAGCCTTCTGGCTCATACATAGCCCCCCAATCAGTGGTTGTGGCAGTAATTTTTATATATTTTATATACTAGATGCACGCAACAAGTTATTTTCACAGCGAGTAATCAAGGTATGGATTAGCTCGAATATTCTCGTTTCGTGTCTATGTCAGTAAATCCATTAATAATCTTGAAAACTTCAAGCATATCAGCCCTTTTCCTGCTATCTTGTAGAGACAGGAGGCCACACTTTTGCAATCTTAGATAATATGGGAGCTTAGAGATTCCAGTGATCATGTCCCTCTGGACACTTTCTAAGTTGTCTATATCTTTCTGAAGATATGGGCACCATGCCTGTTGGCAGTTTTCTATGATGGGTCGGACCAAGGTGATGCATAAGTGTTTGATGTTTTTCACGCTTTTGTCTGTGTAGGTCCTACGAATTGTCCCTAGTATTCTATTTGCTTTCTTGACAACATAGTTTATTTGCTCCTTAACTTTCAGTGATTTATGAATGTGTACTCCTAGGTCTTTTTCCATATCTATCGATTCTTTATGTACATCTCCCATAAAATAGTCATAGTTCGGGTTGTTGTATCCAATGTGCAGGCATTTGCATTTAGTGAAGTTGAACAATAGCTGCCAATTCTGACTCCATTTATACATAGAATGGAAGTCTTCGTGGAGAGTGAAAGCATATTCAACTTCAGGAACTTGCCTCAACGTTTTTGTGTCATCAGCAAACTTTACTAGGGAGCTTACTACAGTTGAGTAAATGTCGTTTATAAAGATAACAAATAACATTGGGCCGAATATTGATCCCTGTGGTACAGTCAGCTACACCACTGATCACTTTTTGCCAGTCTGACTCCGCACCACTTATGTACACTCGTTGTCTTCTATGTGTTAGCCAATGTTCTATCCATCTGTTGGTCTTGCCTGTAATGCCATGAGCGGTTAGTTTTGAGAGGAGTCTGCGATGAGGGACCATATCAAACGCTTTACTGAAATCCAAGTAGATCATGTCGACTGGATATCCTTTGTCAATATAAGAAGTCACTTCTAGAAATATTAGCAGATTACTAAGACAACTTCTTTTTGGTCAAAAACCATGTTTTGAATCAAGAATGTTGTGAATCTAGTGTCCTGGCTCGGAATGGTGTCCTTTCTTGTAAATTGGAATGACATTTGCATCAAGCCAGTCTTGTGGTACCTGCCCGCTTTAAAAGCTCTTTGTAAACAATGCATTCAATGGCCCGGCTAGTTCGTTATAAACAATGCATTCGATGGCCCGGCTAGTTCTTTGTAAACAATGCATTCAATGGCCTGGCTAGTTCTTTGTAAACAATGCATTCAATGGCCCGGCTAGTTCTATGTAAACAATGCATTCAATGGCCTGGCTAATTCTTTGTAAACAATGCATTCAATGACCCGGCTAGTTCTTTGTAAACAATGCATTTGATGGCCCGGCTAGTTCTTTGTAAACAATGCATTCATTCTCCTTGTTCCACCATAGTGGCCTGGCTCTGTAGATCTCCTTGTTCCACCATAGTGGCCTGGCTCTGTAGATCTCCTTGTTCCACCATAGTGGCCTGGCTCTGTAGATCTCCTTGTTCCACCATAGTGGCCTGACTCTGTAGATCTCCTTGTTCCACAATAGTGGCCTGGCTCTGTAGATCTCCTTGTTCCACCATAGTGGCCTGGCTCTGTAGATCTCCTTGTTCCACCATAGTGGCCTGGCTCTGTAGATCTCCTTGTTCCACCATAGTGGCCTGGCTCTGTAGATCTCCTTGTTCCACCATAGTGGCCTGACTCTGTAGATCTCCTTGTTCCACCATAGTGGCCTGGCTCTGTAGATCTCCTTGTTCCACCATAGTGGCCTGGCTCTGTAGATATCCTTGTTCCACCATAGTGGCCTGGCTCTGTAGATCTCCTTGTTCCACCATAGTGGCCTGGCTCTGTAGATCTCCTTGTTCCACCATAGTGGCCTGGCTCTGTAGATCTCCTTGTTCCACCATAGTGGCCTGGCTCTGTAGATCTCCTTGTTCCACCATAGTGGCCTGGCTCTGTAGATCTCATTGTTCCACCATAGTGGCCTGACTCTGTAGATCTCCTTGTTCCACCATAATGGCCTGGCTCTGTAGATCTCCTTGTTCCACCATAGTGGCTTGTTGCTTCTCTTCCTCTTGAGTTTCTTTGGTACAAACTTACTCACTGCCTCCTCTATGGAAGCTTTCAGTATTGTCCAGGCTTCTTCTGTTGAACAATTTGCTCTGCTTAGTTTACTCCTGAGGTCAATTTGTCGTAGATATTCCTTCATGCCTACATAGTCACCGTTTCTGTAGTCACAGTAATCATTCTTCCAATCAGTGTATTCAGTCCTACAGACCATCGTGAACTCTACTATGTTGTGATCGCTTGAACCAAATGGTTCTGTTACATGCACATTTCTCACTAAGTTTGGAGTTTTTTGTCAGAACAAGATCTAGCACATTCCATGTCTTGTAGCTGTTTCTACAGATTGAAGCAAGCCAAGGTCCTGTGTCAAGTCTAATGACTGTCCTTCTGCTGTTGCTTCAAGTTCTTTCCAGTTTATACTGTTGTGGTTGAAATCTCCACATAACATCACTTCTTTGTTTGACGTTCTGCTGTATGCCTGGATAATGTAGGAATGAATTTTTGCTTCTTCTTCCTGCATATTAGATGTAGAGTTGTAACATACACCAGCCAGAATGTTACTCTCTGCCAGTTGTAACATATTAGATGTAAAGTTGTAACATACACCAGCTAGAATGTTACCTCTGCCAGCCTGCACCACAGTATTTTTTGCTTCTTCTTCCTGCATATTAGATGTAAAGTTGTAACATACCCCAGCCAGAATGTTACCCTCTGCCAGCCTACACCACAGTATTTCCTCATTGCAGTCAGAGAGGTCTATGTCACACTGTGCACTGACCTCTTCTGTTGCATAAATTAGCCCTCCTCCACCTCGTCTGTCCTTCCTGTCTTTCCTCCTGGTCACATAGCCATTAAGTGCTAATAAGTGTTTCCCTTCCCTCTGTCGCCCTCTCTCACCCACCCCCTTCTCCCCAGGGGTATCTCTCCTAGGGTTTGGGGTAGTTGGACTGTGAGATGGTTTGGTGGGCTGGTTAGTAGAAACAGTGTTAGTGTGTGTTTTAGTGTTAGTTTTCTTAACTTTAGTGGTGTTAGGTTTGTTAGTATTTGGGTGTATACTATGTACAGAGTGAGAAGGGGAATTAGGTTCGACCTCCCCCCCTTCCCTTTGGAAGGCCTGCTCCTGTTGTTGCCTTGTCCTTGGTTCCTTGTTTGGGGCTGAATGTCCGAGACCTCAGTCCCTGTTTCTTGTTGTAGGGCTTGTTTGGTGGTAATCTCTCCCTTGTATATGACCAAGTCCTTTTCTCCATTTTCCAGTCTTCTTCTTTCTTGGCACAATCTGTAGTCCTTCCCTCTGTCGCCCTCTCTCACCCACCCCCTTCTCCCCAGGGGTATCTCTGTAGTCCTGCTCTTGTTTGTTCTGCGTTTTGTCTCAGTTTATAGACACTTTCTTCCATTTGTTGCCTCTTTCTCTCAGGGAACTTGCTTTTTCTAGTACTTTAGACTTGTCATATCTGGTTGTTAGCGAGACTACGATCTTGCTTGTGGGGCTGTCCTTTTGTATTTCTCTAGGAACTCTGAAAGCTTGCTGTATGATGTCAGCATCGATTCCAGTCTGCTTTATGATACAATTTACAATCTATGTCATTTTCACAATTAGGAAGTTCCATATCTTGTTTAATTTTTTTTTCTGCATCTGATTGGGTAGTAACCTCTAGTATGATTGGGTAGTAACCTCTGGTATGATTGGGTAGTAACCTCTGTTATGATTGGGTAGTAACCTCTGGTATGATTGGGTAGTAACCTCTGTTATGATTGGGTAGTAACCTCTGGTATGATTGGGAAGTAACATCTGGTATGATTGGGTAGTAACCTCTGGTATGATTGGGTAGTAACCTCTGGTATGGTTGGGTAGTAACCTCTGGTATGATTGGGTAGTAACCTCTGTTATGATTGTGTAGTAACCTCTGGTATGATTGGGTAGTAACCTCTGGTATGATTGGGTAGTAACCTCTGGTATGATTGGGTAGTAACCTCTGGTATGATTAGTTAGTAACCTCTGGTATGATTGGGTAGTAACCTCTGGTATGATTAGTTAGTAACCTCTGGTATGATTGGGTAGTAACCTCTGGTATGATTGGGTAGTAACCTCTGGTATGATTGGGTAGTAACCTCTGGTATGATTGGGTAGTAACCTCTGGTATGATTAGTTAGTAACCTCTGGTATGATTGGGTAGTAACCTCTGGGGAAGCTGGAAATTATTACATTCTTTTGTTTCTTCTCTCTCTCTACGGCTTCGTGAGCTTCTTCTCGGGCAATGTTCCTTATTCTTTTTTCAAGTTCTGGTCACTTGACTGTTTCGATTTTCTTGACTCCTATTTCCAATCTATCAACCTTCTCTTCAATACACCTCGTCTTATCTTGCAGTGTCTGCATCATCTTTAAGCCATCTATGGTGGCTTCGTCACACTTCTTGCAGAACCTGTGTGTACCTAGACCCTTCTTTGCAAGAAATTTATACTTTTCCTCTGAAATATTGCTACACACTATACACACCCAGCTGAACACATTTCACAGTGTAAAGCCATTGTGTCTGCTGTAACAGTCTCTCTGCACTTCCCTGCACACTTGGGCGGGGACATATTGGATGTTGACAAATTTAGACAAATACAAATTTCTGCAAACCACTTATTTGAGGGGGTATATCAACATTTTGCACAGCACCTGCCCACTACCCAACTGACTCTTTTTTTTCTTCAATACTGGTTTTATGAAGACACTAGAGAACTTGTTACATTACATCATAAGCAACGACAAACTCACAACACCTTCATGCATCCATTTTACCGGAAGTAAAACACTGTCAGCTGCCATATCTCCCCATTACAATAACAATTACATCACACATACTGATGGCGGAACTTAACTGAAGAATGGTACTATAAACTACTTTATAATATAATGAGTTTTCTTAGCGTTTACTTTTTTATTCATGTTTCAGGCAAAACAGAGATCATGGCCTACCTGAATTCATCAATGCCACCTTGCCTGCAGCACCTTGACCATCAAGCTGCATACTTAAAAACAAGAACGCAGTTATTCAATAGGCGCAAAACTAAACAATGCAATGTCAACAAATGTTCAGTGGCTGTGTCGTACTGAAATGGTACATGGCAGTCAGTTTCAGCCCTAATATAGAATGTCTGTTTTCCTTTTCTTTAAATGTATTTCTTATCTATTCCTTGTACTTTCTCTACTTCCAGCTCGTGCTTGAGGCCCTAGCTGGGTTTTTAAGCTAGGTGGGAATTGACTCCACACCTGAAGTCCTCGTGTGGAATCTCACAGCTGACTATCTGGGGTCCTTTTCTTTCAATGTACTTTCTACACCTGTCATTGTCTTTGTGTGTGCTTTAACAATTTAATGATGACAGTGTTTTGGAACGAAAGCTGATATATTACAGTACTTAATTTATTTCTTCCTAATAATATTGATGGTGTGACAGGATCAAACAACACTGTTAATATGTAGAAATCTCACTAAGAGGATTTGTTTAATTGTTAAGAAAAAACTGAGGTGAACAGAATGTATTATACTTGTGGTGGAATCAGAATCACTTAGAAAACTAGTATAAACATAATAAAGTTAAACTTTTGTATTTACAGATGATAAGAGGAATGAATGTTTGTTAATCAGATGTTAAGTTTATATACATAATTTTATCATACTGAGAAATATTTGAACGTTTCGTTGAATAATTCTACAGCCAATACTTCTCCACAGCCAACGAAGTAAAACACTGACAGGGTGAGTTTTATCCCCTGTATTATTGTCTATATACATAGATGAAATGTTAACAAGATGCAGCATATGCATTGACAAAATGTGTGATGTCTGCCTAGAATATGTGTGATGTCTTTCTTGGGATATTTAAATTTAATTTACAATTTAACATGTCCATTATATTGTAATGCTGTACAACTAAAATATGCTAAAAAGGCCACACTGTTGGTCCTAACATACACCTGGACAAGGTTATGGACGTGTCTCGTGTTGAACTGAATAAAACGTTCACTATTATTAGTCTGTTGTCATAACTAACATTAAATTAATATACAGCTTAATTATAGCTAATTATATACGTTACTTTTTAAAGGACATTTCTCCATATGAAAATAATGTGGAAGTTCCAAGTGGACAATTTCATAAGATTTTAATGAAAGCACTACAATATTCGAATGCTAAAAATATTTCAGCAATTTAAAAACCACTAAACACCTAAATTAATCGGAAATATTTTTACGCGAGTGGGATTCGATCACGAAAACACACAGTGAAAAGCAGACGACTTAATCCATTACACCACACGGATACACATATAAAGGTGATAAATTAGTGTTATACATCATCACAATGTGCATAATATATCAAAACTTTGTTTAAAATGGTTTGTTTAAAGCAATTATGGGTAATACCCTGTTATGTATATTGAATTAATCGCGGTCGTCCGTGTGTATGTTTATTAATAAGCATAAATAGCGACAGCGATGAGCTGACGTCACGTCACTGCCACAAACAAGTCGTATATCGCGCACTTGGTTTGCGTAAGGCGACAGTTAAGCAAACAGTTTTTAAGGTGACCGCATATTTTGTACACATGATAGTCATTGACATATTCCAATGAACTTTGAGTTTGTGTTCTAAATTAGTGTTACACAGGTATTGATGGGCAATATATGAATTCGATATGTGCATGTGGGCGATAATGGGAGAACGTTCGTGTAACGCATAATATACGGCATATAAATAACTTCAACAGACAAAATACAAGGATCTGTTTATCTAAGTTTCCCTCGTCCACTCTGCACAAAACCTGATTGAACTAACCCTTGCTGTTGTTGTGAGCGTGAGTAAAAGGAGGGATTGCCGATCTTTTGTTAGGCCACACGAACATAATATGTTTGCAGTTTGGTTTCATCAGAAATCCGGGAGATTTGTTCACCCGTCTGGGAGAACAGGAGATTGTATAGATTTCCGGGAGTCTCCCAGCGAATCCGGGAGACTTGATCTAGTCAGCCAGCAAGTTTCTGTTTTCTTTCTCCCTCCTGAATTAATTGAGCCCATTGTGAATCAGGTTCATTGATGTTCATATCTGTATAGTGTATGAATTGTTTAACAGTTTGTACAGTCGGCTAAATACATATTTGTTTTTAAATTATTGAAATAATTAACTTTGATAATTCAATTGGGTAACTTTGGAAGTGTCAATAGGTTTATGCCATAGTATATGTAAAGGTGGAGCCACTGTTGCCCTTTTCCAGTGAATTCCACCTAGGTCCAGTTGAAAATAATTCAGGCTTGATGTACAATCCGTTAACTATCCATTCAGATAATAACTCGATACATCATGGTATAAGTTGTATTATATTTATGTTCACATACAACAGATACAATACAGCATGGACGCTGCTCAAAGAGATCTTTGGGCTAAAGGTGAATGAAAAGTTCCCAAAGAATCTGCCTGAGTAGACATCGTGTGGTGATTGTATCTGGGAAACAGACGGAAAAGGTCATTACAGTCACAATGGAATCACGCTAGAAGTCACTGTTGGACAGGAGGTAAATGTATTTCTTTTACATTATACATTATCAAAGCCCGACTACAGTGAGACAGGACTATCAACAGTTCTGTGATCATCACAGGTAGAAATGACAGTTAATTAGTCTTGTGGACAGGTAGTGCTGAGATGTTAATAGTCCCCACAAACAGTCAGTGATGTTTTACAGGTGTCACAAGGCCATCTTGACAGAAACAATTCCATTCAAATTAAACTGTTGCCTCATATAACAAAATAATAGATTCCATTAAATATTATTTATTTTGGGTGTCAACAAGTCAAAACCTTTCAAGTATTTTTATTAAAATGAATAGTACATGTTTTATATTGCAACGACCTGAACTTGTCTGTTGGAGAAGTTTCCAAGATTATGTACTTGTCCTACACTGTCACTGGTAGCTACTTGCCCCGGACAGGCGTTAATGTCAAGCCCTGCTTTGTATCTTTTCCAGTGGTTCATACACTATAGAGTCTGTTTGTATATTTGGTGAACTTGTGAGCTTTTTATTGTCCTACTGGTTCTCCACACATATTTATTTGCTCTTTTTCACATTTTTGTTGTATTCATATTAGGTGAGGTACACTGTTTACGCTGTTGTGTCATTTTATCCAAACCTGGAGGTAGAGGCAATCCCTGAATTATGGCTCAGTGATGGTGACACAACATGTGAGTGGCCTCCCAACAATGTGACGCCTGCCATAGAATCAAGGCACAGCCCAGAGCTGATTGGACAACATGTAGTGTAGCTCCTGAAGAAAGGCATAAGTAAATATGGAACAAGATCAAATTACTGAATAAACATCACAGATTTTAGAAATGAAAAGGAAAGAGGAGTCGATTAAACGTCAAGATTCAAATTCAAATATCTAATTCTGATTAATATGTTTGTGAACATTGTTTTCTAACTCCAGCGAGCTTATAGATCTAAAGAATAATGGTAATGATATATAAAGTAGAGTGCATTATTAATATTGTGTAATGATATTACTAACGGCTCTCTTTGTTCCAGCATGTTCCGTGGCTAACTGTAAAGAATGCTCCGCCAGTGACAGTGCTGCGTATCTAACGTGCGAAACTGATTTCATTGTGAATGAAGACGCCTGTCAAAGTAATTCCTTTTTTGTGTTAAATTTCACTGACATAGAACAAGTATTTCAACAAAATATCATTGTACTGTGGCATACAAAAAATCGGCATCCATTCAGAATGCTGATAGTGGCTTCAGGAAGGCAGGTTTGTGGTCATTGACCATATACGTATTTCAAGACTCCAACTTTGCTGCTGCTACGGTAACTACTGTAATCACGGAAGCTGCACAAGAGCACAACTCCATGCCACCTCTGACCCCAACGGTGGCAGCTCTAGCACTGACAGCTGTTGCCATGGTGACTGCACAAGAGCACAACCCCATGCCACCTCTGACCCCAACTGTTGCAGCTCCAGCACTGACAGCTGTTGCCATGGTGACTGCACAAGAGTACAACCCCATGCCACCTCTAACCCCAAAGGTGGCAGCTCCAGCACTGACAGTTGTTGCCATGGTGACTGCACAAGAGTACAACCCCATGCCACCTCTAACCCCAAAGGTGGCAGCTCAAGCACTGACTGTTGTTGCCATGGTGACTGCACAAGAGCACAACCCCATGCCACCTCTAACCCCAACTGGTGGCAGCTCCAGCACTGACAGTTGTTGCCATGGTGACTGCACAAGAGCACAACCCCATGCCACCTCTAACCCCAACTGGTGGCAGCTCCAGCACTGACAGTTGTTGCCATGGTGACTGCACAAGAGCACAACCCCATGCCACCTCTGACCCCAACGGTGGCAGCTCCAGCACTGACAGTTGTTGCCATGGTGACTGCACAAGAGTACAACCCCATGGCACCTCTGACCCCAAAGGTGGCAGCTCCAGCACTGACAGTTGTTGCCATGGTGACTGCACAAGAGCACAACCCCATGCCACCTCTAACCCCAACTGGTGGCAGCTCCAGCACTGACTGTTGTTGCCATGGTGACTGCACAAGAGCACAACCCCATGCCACCTCTGACCCCAACGGTGGCAGCTCCAGCACTGACAGTTGTTGCCATGGTGACTGCACAAGAGCACAACCCCATGCCACCTCTAACCCCAACTGGTGGCAGCTCCAGCACTGACAGTTGTTGCCATGGTGACTGCACAAGAGCACAACCCCATGCCACCTCTAACCCCAACTGGTGGCAGCTCCAGCACTGACAGTTGTTGCCATGGTGACTGCACAAGAGCACAACCCCATGCCACCTCTAACCCCAACTGGTGGCAGCTCCAGCACTGACAGTTGTTGCCATGGTGACTGCACAAGAGCACAACCCCATGCCACCTCTGACCCCAAAGGTGGCAGCTCCAGCACTGACAGTTGTTGCCATGGTGACTGCACAAGTTTACAACCCTATGCCACCTCTGACCCCAAAGGTGGCAGCTCCAGCACTGACAGTTGTTGCCATGGTGACTGCACAAGAGCACAACCCCATGCCACCTCTGACCCCAACGGTGGCAGCTCCAGCACTGACAGTTGTTGCCATGGTGACTGCACAAGAGCACAACCCCATGCCACCTCTGACCCCAACGGTGGCAGCTCCAGCACTGACAGTTGTTGCCAAGGTGACTGCACAAGAGCACAACACCATGCCACCTCTAACCCCAAAGGTGGCAGCTCCAGCACTGACAGTTGTTGCCATGGGGACTGCACAAGAGCACAACCCCATGCCACCTCTGACCCCAAAGGTGGCAGCTCCAGCACTGACAGTTGTTGCCATGGTGACTGCACAAGAGCACAACCCCATGCCACCTCTAACCCGAACTGGTGGCAGCTCCAGCACTGACTGTTGTTGCCATGGTGACTGCACAAGAGCACAACCCCATGCCACCTCTAACCCCAACTAGTGGCAGCTCCAGCACTGACAGTTGTTGCCATGGTGACTGCACAAGAGCACAACCCCATGCCACCTCTAACCCCAACTGGTGGCAGCTCCAGCAATGACAGTTGTTGCCATGGTGACTGCACAAGAGCACAACCCCATGCCACCTCTGACCCCAACGGTGGCAGCTCCAGCACTGACAGTTGTTGCCATGGTGACTGCACAAGAGTACAACCCCATGCCACCTCTGACCCCAAAGGTGGCAGCTCCAGCACTGACTGTTGTTGCCATGGTGACTGCACAAGAGCACAACCCCATGCCACCTCTAACCCCAACTGGTGGTAGCTCCAGCACTGACTGTTGTTGCCATGGTGACTGCACAAGAGCACAACCCCATGCCACCTCTAACCCCAACTAGTGGCAGCTCCAGCACTGACAGTTGCTGCCATGGTGACTGCACAAGAGCACAACCCCATGCCACCTCTAACCCCAACTGGTGGCAGCTCCAGCACTGACAGTTGTTGCCATGGTGACTGCACAAGAGCACAACCCCATGCCACCTCTAACCCCAACTGGTGGCAGCTCCAGCACTGACAGTTGTTGCCATGGTGACTGCACAAGAGCACAACCCCATGCCACCTCTAACCCCAACTGGTGGCAGCTCCAGCACTGACAGTTGTTGCCATGGTGACTGCACAAGAGCACAACCCCATGCCACCTCTAACCCCAACTGGTGGCAGCTCCAGCACTGACAGTTGTTGCCATGGTGACTGCACAAGAGCACAACCCCATGCCACCTCTAACCCCAACTGGTGGCAGCTCCAGCACTGACAGTTGTTGCCATGGTGACTGCACAAGAGCACAACCCCATGCCACCTCTGACCCCAACGGTGGCAGCTCCAGCACTGACAGTTGTTGCCATGGTGACTGCACAAGAGTACAACCCCATGGCTCCTCTGACCCCTAAGGTGGCAGCTCCAGCACTGACAGTTGTTGCCATGGTGACTGCACAAGAGCACAACCCCATGCCACCTCTAACCCCAACTGGTGGCAGCTCCAGCACTGACTGTTGTTGCCATGGTGACTGCACAAGAGCACAACCCCATGCCACCTCTAACCCCAACTAGTGGCAGCTCCAGCACTGACAGTTGTTGCCATGGTGACTGCACAAGAGCACAACCCCATGCCACCTCTAACCCCAACTGGTGGCAGCTCCAGCACTGACAGTTGTTGCCATGGTGACTGCACAAGAGCACAACCCCATGCCACCTCTAACCCCAACTGGTGGCAGCTCCAGCACTGACAGTTGTTGCCATGGTGACTGCACAAGAGCACAACCCCATGCCACCTCTAACCCCAACTGGTGGCAGCTCCAGCACTGACAGTTGTTGCCATGGTGACTGCACAAGAGCACAACCCCATGCCACCTCTGACCCCAAAGGTGGCAGCTCCAGCACTGACAGTTGTTGCCATGGTGACTGCACAAGTTTACAACCCTATGCCACCTCTGACCCCAAAGGTGGCAGCTCCAGCACTGACAGTTGTTGCCATGGTGACTGCACAAGAGCACAACCCCATGCCACCTCTGACCCCAACGGTGGCAGCTCCAGCACTGACAGTTGTTGCCATGGTGACTGCACAAGAGCACAACCCCATGCCACCTCTGACCCCAACGGTGGCAGCTCCAGCACTGACAGTTGTTGCCAAGGTGACTGCACAAGAGCACAACACCATGCCACCTCTAACCCCAACTGGTGGCAGCTCCAGCACTGACAGTTGTTGCCATGGTGACTGCACAAGAGCACAACCCCATGCCACCTCTGACCCCAAAGGTGGCAGCTCCAGCACTGACAGTTGTTGCCATGGTGACTGCAAAAAGCACAACCCCATGCCACCTCTAACCCGAACTGGTGGCAGCTCCAGCACTGACTGTTGTTGCCATGGTGACTGCACAAGAGCACAACCCCATGCCACCTCTAACCCCAACTAGTGGCAGCTCCAGCACTGACAGTTGTTGCCATGGTGACTGCACAAGAGCACAACCCCATGCCACCTCTAACCCCAACTGGTGGCAGCTCCAGCAATGACAGTTGTTGCCATGGTGACTGCACAAGAGCACAACCCCATGCCACCTCTGACCCCAACGGTGGCAGCTCCAGCACTGACAGTTGTTGCCATGGTGACTGCACAAGAGTACAACCCCATGCCACCTCTGACCCCAAAGGTGGCAGCCCCAGCACTGACAGTTGTTGCCATGGTGACTGCACAAGAGCACAACCCCATGCCACCTCTAACCCCAACTGGTGGTAGCTCCAGCACTGACTGTTGTTGCCATGGTGACTGCACAAGAGCACAACCCCATGCCACCTCTAACCCCAACTAGTGGCAGCTCCAGCACTGACAGTTGTTGCCATGGTGACTGCACAAGAGCACAACCCCATGCCACCTCTAACCCCAACTGGTGGCAGCTCCAGCACTGACAGTTGTTGCCATGGTGACTGCACAAGAGCACAACCCCATGCCACCTCTAACCCCAACTGGTGGCAGCTCCAGCACTGACAGTTGTTGCCATGGTGACTGCACAAGAGCACAACCCCATGCCACCTCTAACCCCAACTGGTGGCAGCTCCAGCACTGACAGTTGTTGCCATGGTGACTGCACAAGAGCACAACCCCATGCCACCTCTAACCCCAAAGGTGGCAGCTCCAGCACTGACAGTTGTTGCCATGGTGACTGCACAAGAGTACAACCCCATGCCACCTCTGACCCCAAAGGTGGCAGCTCCAGCACTGACAGTTGTTGCCATGGTTACTGCACAAGAGCACAACCCCATGCCACCTCTGACCCCAACGGTGGCAGCTCCAGCACTGACAGTTGTTGCCATGGTGACTGCACAAGAGCACAACTCCATTGACAGAAGACTATGAACATTAGGCCCTGTTAACATTTCATTTGACTATTAATTTATGTTTCTAATGAACACTATATTTTATTATTTTATTTATTAATTCAAAGTTTGGTCTACATAATTTGTTTGTTTGTCCAGTCACACACTGGTATTTACTAGTATATTGTGTTTGACTATTGATAACTATTATTGTCATAAAGAACACTATTTGTTATTTATGTATCAATTCAAAATTATCCTATATATAATCATTTTAATTTTGGTCCAATCGAAGACATTGTATGGTCCAGTCGAGGAAACCGTGGCCATGATTGGGCTGTTTTGTAATTTTTATTTTTTATTTTTTTTATTTCTTGTTGAAAATAAAATATAGACTCTATATTAGTATATTGTTTACATCAATTCCATTTGTTTTCGCATCTATATTCAAGTTTATCGTTAAGGGTCCCAATCCCGGCAACTCTCCCCTATACGTAACATAGTTTCAAACAAAAACGAATGTTATTTTGTTCCCACACACAAGCAAACACTATCCACAATTGAAACTGAGAGATTTATTGAAAACAATTAGGAGTTTACCAAATTAAATGATGATGTGCAGATTCTGCACATCATAATTATGTAAGTTGTGGCAGTGGTGAAATCATGATTTACATTACATTCACTATGTGGCGCCACTGGTGGGGAGTTTGGCTCAAATCATAAATCAGTGAATGACTATTGAGAGAGATCATTTCTTTGTAGTTGAAGAAATTGTTCCATCGGTTGTGGAGCCATCGTATGGGGTCGGCCGGATCGTGTACGCCCTCTTAGAACACAACTTCTGGATGCGAGAGGGTGAGGAACAGCGCACAGTGAGTGTCACGTCAAATATTCTCCAAATAAAACTTACCTCTAGTACAAGACATTTTGTGCAAGTCTCATTTGAAACACACTGGGAGATTCTGAGTCTGTCTGATTGATTGTTTCACATATAAGGGCAGCCCACTGATGATCTGACAATCTGTCTCCACCTTTGTCAGTCCCTTGCTGCCACTTGTGTCTCATGGAAGTCAAGTCCTGTCTTGTCTTTGATGTTGTCCATCCAGTCCTATCTCTGTCTGTCTCTGTGCCTTGCAGGAAGACTTTACTAGGCCAGTGGATGTCATATGCTAAATTGAGTGTATGTAACATTTAATAAGTAGACGCGATTTTTAAATTAAACAAATGAAAAAATATGCCTATCACTTTATGTTCATT
This sequence comes from Lamellibrachia satsuma, assembly GCA_033239005.1. Classification (NCBI taxonomy): domain Eukaryota; kingdom Metazoa; phylum Annelida; class Polychaeta; order Sabellida; family Siboglinidae; genus Lamellibrachia; species Lamellibrachia satsuma. The sequence continues at coordinate 132,365 of BSQZ01000131.1, forward strand.
ATTTGAAATTACAGCCCTTGTATCTCCCAGAATGCAATGTGCATGTTGACAAACGCATCTGTAGATGTACAACTTGTTCTCTTTCTGTACCTTTATTAGTTTAAGACGACTGATTTGATTGGATTTGCTGGTTTATTTGATTAACTGGCATTGAACAATATACCCCTTTTACATGAAGGGAAATAACCAACAAAGTGGGGCAAATATTTTACTACAAGACTGCATACTTTGTGAGGTACAAATGTTTATGAGATATAATCTACACATGGTTTCATGTTACTGGTCTCCTGGAGACAGTTTAGTTTAACAGGAACAACTGTCATCCCTGATTGTTGAAATAAACTATTGTAGCTATGCTACAGGTGATTATTGTGTTAAACTGTTTTATAAGAACAATTATCACTAAGCAGGTTGTTATCCACGAATCACTGAGTAATACAATGTTTCTGTCTGTCTGCAGCACCTTGCCCTGCCGCCAGTAATTGTCCCGTACAAATGTTCTGTCCTGCCGCTAAGCTACAACCCTGAGTTTACGTCATTTGTGAAACAGATCTGTAAGTATTACCTGTGTTTGTTGTGTACTATATACTGCGATAAATGCATTCTTCTTTTGTAGTCATATACACAATTACAGCGTTGGTGTCTCGTTGCAATCTCTCTATCCACTTCAAGTAAATGCCTACATACAGGACATGGGAACTTGGATGTAAACTATAAAATGGGAGATACTGTTCTGGGTACTACTGTAAAAGAAAAGCACTTAGGAGTTACAATAAGCGCTGATATGAAAGTTTCAGAGCAGTGTGGTATTGCAGCTTCAAAGGGTAATAAAATTCTTGGATTGATTAGAAGAAACATAACATACAAGGGAAAAAAGTTAATTATACCTCTTTATAAAGCAATAGTTAGACCTCATTTAGAATACTGTATACAAGCATGGAGACCATATCGTAAGAAGGATATAGATACGCTTGAACGCATACAAAGGAGAGCAACTAAAATGATTCCAGAACTGAGAGACGTTAGTTATGAAGAACGCCTGAAAGAATGTGGTTTTACAACTCTAGAGACAAGGAGGTTAAGAGGAGATCAGATTGAAGTTTTTAAGATATTGAATGGGTATGAAAATATTGATAGAAATATGTTTTTCTCACTCAAGAAGGATAGCAGAACTAGAGGACATGAGATAAAATTAGTAAAGGATCAATGTAGATTGGACATCAGGAAGCACTCGTTCTCACAGAGGACAATAAATGAATGGAACAAATTGTCTACGATCTCTCCTATGCTCGATGTTGTCAATCTCTCTATCCACTTCAAGTCCACCATCTCTCCTATGCTCCATGTTGTAAATTTCTCTATCCACTTCAAGTCCACCATCTCTCCTATGCTCCATGTTGTTAATTTCTCTATCCACTTCAAGCCCACCATCTCTCCTATGCTCGATGTTGTCAATCTCTCTATCCACTTCAAGTCCACCATCTCTCCTATGCTCGATGTTGTCAATCTCTCTATCCACTTCAAGCCCACCATCTCTCCTATGCTCGATGTTGTCAATCTCTCTATCCACTTCAAGCCCACCATCTCTCCTATGCTCCATGTTGTCAATCTCTCTATCCACTTCAAGTCCACCATCTCTCCTATGCTCGATGTTGTCAATCTCTCTATCCACTTCAAGTCCATCATCTCTCCTATGCTCGATGTTGTCAATCTCTCTATCCACTTCAAGTCCACCACCTCTCCTATGCTCGATGTTGTCAATCCATCTCATTTTTTCTACCTCTGGTCTTCTTGTTCCAATGGATGTACTTATTCAGCTTTCTTCCCTTAATGAAACAACTGACCTTTCTTAACCCCTACTTTATTTTTATTTGGAAATAAACAATCGAAAAATGAATTGGCTGTCTCTGTATAACAGACACAAATTAGTGTCTGCATTGACCACATCTCTGTGTTGACCACCTCTCTGTATTGACCACTTCTCTGTATTGACCACCTCTCCATAATGACTAGCCGTCCACTACATCTATATTTACTGTTGATTGTATTGAGCATCTGCTTAAGCAAAGAAGTTCACCTTTAGCTTAACATAACTATGATATTCACACAGTGTCTGTATTCTACACAGTCATATACATTAAATATACATCTTATATATGCATTGAGCATAACTTTATGTGATAACTAATTTGCAACATTAATAATAATAGAATATAAATATCAAAACTATGAATAAATATTAAATTAAAAGGTTTTAATATTAAAATACTCAGTCAGAGTCAGACAATTTGTATTACATATTATAAAATATTGCTATTATTATTATTTCTTACTGTTTCTATTACATTAACACAAATCTATATCTAATACTCTGGCATTATTACTTTCGCTGAATGTTAATTAGAATTTGTTTCGAAGATCATCCTTCTTTTTCACCATCTTAAAATTATTCCAGATTATCATTGTGACAAACATGTCCAACATTGTTTTTGTGAACATAAAATTTGTATCAGTTGAGTTATTTGTACATTACTTTCATCAACAGAATAATGTATAATTGTTTGTGCTAGGATGACAACGTGAAGGTTGCACTGAACTGACTCCAGTGTGTGGAGCAACCAGTGCCAATGAAAGAAGTGATTTAAGTGATGTCAATGACGGTATTTATCTTTTAATACTTGGATCGGTGTTTAGCATTCAGCCCAGTATGAGCCTTTAGAGTGGGTCAGCTGCAAGGTTATAAGTTGTTCATTCTGTCATTATTTCACTTGCATGCAAAGCCCTTTAACAATATTCCATCACCTTTCATCTTTTCCTTAGAAGCCTGTATATCAGAAAGCACATTTGTCTAATTATCTGTCATGAAATATTGTCAAATGTTAACCATAATGTTGACTATATAAAAACAGTTTTCTTGCTGATCAGACTTTCTGACGTCTACAATCCGTTTGCCAGTGACACTGACAGTGAACCTGATTTTGTAAGTGTTTAATAAGTCTAATTAATTAATTAATCTAATTAATAAGCTCCATTTAAAACTTCATCAACTGATTTAGCCTATCGCAAATCTATGTCCAAATATGCAGTGTTTGAATAGTTTAAGTAACTTCTGCAGTCGATTGAATAAAAATTCATATTTTTTTCCTTTGCAGAAGATTTCTTCACCAAAACAATCGGAAGAACTTGTTGATGCGTCTGTATCATTTGATGGTAAGTTAGATTAATTTAGCTTCAATTAATTTTAGTCTACAATTGAAACTAACTTACTTAATATTGATTAAACGCGTGATCAATGTGGCTAACAGGGTAGTAGGGTTTCATAGATTTTGAGACACAATTACAATTACAGATTTATGTAAATACACTAATTCAGTGCCATTAACATATGTACAATATAGATCACAAGCAATAACTTTATTACATTCACTTCACAAACTGCCCGACTTGAGTGTTCACTCAGTCCAGATGTCTGTCACTGAAGGGTGAGTTGGTTGCCTTATTTAAACTGTTGTAACTGACATGGTTTCATTTCAGTGTTGTTGCAGGTTCGATTCATGTTGGTGTTCGGAAACACATGTTTGTGTTCTGATATTCCTAAGCTTTTACTTAATGTTTTAGGTACACATGTTTGTGTTCTGGTATTCCTAAGCTTTTACTTCATGTTTTAGGTACACATGTTTGTGTTCTGATATTCCTAAGCTTTTACTTAATGTTTTAGGTACACATGTTTGTGTTCTGATATTCCTAAGCTTTTACTTAATGTTTTAGGTACACATGTTTGTGTTCTGATATTCCTAAGCTTTTACTTAATGTTTTAGGTACACATGTTTGTGTTCTGATATTCCTAAGCTTTCACTTAATGTTTTAGGTACACATGTTTGTGTTCTGATATTCCTAAGTTTTTACTTCATGTTAGGAAGCATGTGTTTGTGTTCTAATGTTCTTGAACCTTTACTTAAGTGTTGTGGCGGGTTCAATTCCTGTTGGTGTTCTGAATAACATACCTGGTTGGACACACGTGGTGTTGGTTCTTTCATTTGATCTTTAATTATCAACAAACATAAATCAAACACTAAAATCTTATTCTGACAAGTATCCTTCAAACTTACATAATTATTTTTGTCTTGGTGCTGCTCTATTTGAAAACAGTGAAAATATTGTTGTATTCTTCCATGCAATATTTGATTACAGTCGTTTTCAGATCATGTTTATAATTGTTCTTCAGCCTTATCGATACAGCGGCCAACACATCTGGATCTGATGATGCAGGCAAAAAGTAAGCCTTTGCTTAATTTTATATTTGTTGGTTCTAATATTCCTAAGCTTTTATTTCAGTGTTGTTGCAGGTTTGATTCATGTTGGTGTTTGGAAACACATGTTTGTGTTGTAGTATTGCTAAGCTTTGACTTCAAGTTTGGGATCATACATTCTGCCACTGATGTCTTGATGTCATTCACCAGTTCTTTTTCCCACTTGCTACCAATTTGAGCACAGACAGTTCTCTCTATCTAGTGTATATAGACAGTCAAACCTGCTCAAGCGACTACCTGCATAAAGAGGCCACCAGCCATTAACAGTTATACCTTTGATAAACAATTAATCTGGTGACACTAACGATGTTAATAACTACAGACTAATTGCACTGGTTACAGTAACTAAAGAAATTGTATAGTATTAATGAATGCAGTATATGTGTATGTACATGGGATTTTGTCCGAAATAAAAAGTATTCTGTTCTAACGACCACTGTCACTGCTTCCTTTCACAAGAGTTTAACATGTTAAATTACCCATATTAAGTGACCTTAAGCTTAATACAGGTTTGACTGTATAATTACTCTAGCAACAAATTATTGCACTATTTCAATATCTTGTTCCTTCAGTTAACTTACTGTTATCCTAGGAATGGGAAAACAACATGTGACAGACCAATTAGGTGCTGCATATACTGCCAGGCAGTTATCAGCGGCGGAAAATTAAACCGACACATTTTCGGCCAACACAAGTGTGAGACGGATGTAAAGGCTGCAATGTTGAAGACGAGACATGCTTTTTCCAGCATTCTGATAGTTATCAAAATAAGTTACTTTTAAAGCAGTCCTGATAGCAGAATACAGTTATTTTGAAGTTTACAAGCCTTTATAACAAAACAACTTAACTTATTTATAAATAAAGACTTCCGTCCCTGAATTAGCACATCACAATAGTATTTGTGTAATTTCTATAATGCGTTCATTTCAAGCTGCTTTGAAACATCCCAGTGCCATGTCATAATGATACAAATTAATTCTGACTAAATGTCATCATTATTACGTAATGTACAAAATGTGTTATACTTATGATGAACAAATAATCATGTTTCGTCTACATGTATTCCAGGCTCCCGTACACCAGTTGTATCAACATCCGGTTTGGGAAACTGCTGAAAACCAACATTTGGTATGTATGTGTGTGTGTGTGTGTGTGAGCTATTCAAGTTAGATTAATAATTATAATTATAAATGCTTAATAATTAAATTATTATTAAAATGAAATGTTTATAGAAATATAAACATTTCATCACTTCATCAGCTTTTTCTAGTGAATAATGATATGATCTAGGAATGACTCGCCTTGTGATCACAATACATTGTTTTATTCATAATAAACATTTTAATTGTTGTGATTTTAAGAATATTGTCTGTTTCAGATGTTGAGTTATATGAAATGTGTTAAAAACACACTGATCATATCAACACCATCATAATTACAGCTGCTTCTTTTATTTATTGTTGTCTAATTTGCAGATGTGGCCGACAACAACTGCAGTGAGGAGGATGTGCCACCCCCGAGAGAGAGAGGATGTGCCACCCCCGAGAGAGAGAGAGACAGAGACAGAGAGAGAGAAGAGAGAGAGAGAGAGGATGTGCCACTCCGAGAGAGAGAGGATGTGCCACCTCCGAGAGAGAGGATGTGCCACCTCCGAGAGAGAGAGGATGTGCCACCCCCGAGAGAGATCATGTGCCACCCCGAGAGAGAGAGAGGATGTGCCACCCCCGAGAGAGAGAGGATGTGCCACCCCCGAGAGAGAGAGGATGTGCCACCCCCGAGAGAGATAGGATGTGCAACCCCCAAGAGGGAGATGATGTGCCACCCCGAGAGAGAGAGAGAGAGAGAGAGGATGTGCCACCCCCGAGAGAGAGAGGATGTGCCACCCCCGAGAGAGAGAGGTGACGTGCCATTATATCAGATCTTTATTTCAACAACAACAACAACACAACACAAAAAATAGGCAAGCATAAAATATAAACCACAGTCTTGATGTTGAAAAGGGCAAGAAGAAGTGTGTCACTTATAACACTTGCCCAATTACCATAAATATAACAAGAAGCAAATAATTACAGTATGCAACATGCATAATTACAACTTAACTATATGTATTTCAGTATGAATAATTAAATATTAGTGTTTAGACTAGATAGTCACTGTAGCATAGTTCAATGATAACATGTAAAGACCAGCATAAACAAAACAATATTTTTTTGTGGCTACAATAAATCAATATTTATACAGCCAAGCTGTTATATTTATACTACATAGCTAACCAAAATGTTAGCAGTGTATTTTTTTAAACGAACGTTTCTACAACATACTAAAGAGCTGTGAAATACACATTCTCTTTAAATTGGTACGAGCATAATTTTTTTTAAAGTGGGACTTTGTCTGGTTATATAGACTGACTTTTACAATGTAAACAACTTTTGTATATTCACTGGTAGCAAATTATTATTTGCCTTGTACATAATAAGTGCAGTCCATATTTCCACAATATCTTGTACTTTCAGGATACGGAACTCGGAAAATAGACAAGAAGTGTGGTCTAACCTCTTAGCTCTACCAATTAAACGCACAACCTATTTTGTAACAATACTAAGCAATTTAGATTAGTAGCATATGTATTGCCCCATACTTCGATGCAGTACATGATGTATGGCAGAAAGAGAGAATGGTATAAAATAACCATTCCACATTTGTCAATGACAAAGCTGGTCTATACATTATGGCACAACTCTTAGAGAGTTTACATTTTATCATAGAAATGTGTTTTTTCCATGTTAATTTATTATCAATCAAAATACCTAAAAAAATTGGAATTCAACCTTACTAATTTCTTCCTTACTTATATGTATAGAGACGTGTGTCTTTAAAATACGATTACCAAAAAACATTAATTGTCTTTGATATATTGAGAAAAAGCCTGTTTACTGCAAACCATACACGTAACTTTTCTAATTCAATATTTGTCAACTGGACAAGATCAGCCATATCACAATTATTGTAGAACATGTTGGTATCATCTGCAAATAAGATAAACTTAAAAAAATTTGAAACATTACAAATATCATTTACGTACAGAATAAACAACTTCGGACCTAAAACAGATACTTGTGGCACACCACAACATATTTTGAGTACTTCTGAGTCACAATTTTCATAGTGCACAAATTGACTTCTGTTTTCCAATTAACTCATAATCCATTTATGTGTAACACCATCAATGCCATAAAAGTATATTGTTTGCCAATATATTATGGTTGACGGTATATGCCAATGGCATATTTATTATTATCAAGAGAAGCAGTAATTTCTTCAACCAATTCTATTAAGGCATGTGATGTTGATATGTTTGATCTAAATCCACACTGACTAGGGCTGAGAATGCTGTATTTAAATAGAAAACTATCTAACCTTTCATTGTATAATTTCTTCAACCAATTCTATTAAGGCATGTGATGTTGATATGTTTGATCTAAATCCACACTGACTAGGGCTGAGAATGCTGTATTTAAATAGAAAACTATCTAACCTTTCATTGTATAATTTCTTCAACCAATTCTATTAAGGCATGTGATGTTGATATGTTTGATCTAAATCAATACTGACTAGGGCTGAGAATGCTGTATTTAAATAGAAAACTATCTAACCTATCATTGTATAATTTCCCCATGATTTTCGAGAATTGGGGCAACAAAAAAATAGGTCTGTAATTTGTAAACACACCTTTCTCACCAGACTTAAAAATAGGAATAACTTTAGCTATTTTCATTTGATTTGGAAATATTCCAGTGTTAATAGAAACATTACATATGTACTTCAAAGGTTTTACAACATGAGCAGTAATGTCTTAATCATGCTCATGTTTAAATCATTACAATCTGTTGACATTTTGCTCTTAAAATTTTGAACAGTTCTAATAATGTTTTGGTCTTAGTAACAGGACTTAGAAATATACCTTTATCAAGTTCTTTTCCCAAATAATCAAAAACCTTTTTAGGTAGAGTAATTTGTTTTGCAAGATTGGGTCCAATGTTTGTAAAAAAATTATTAAATCCATTTGCAATGTCCTGCTTATCACATATCTCTTCATCATTGCCCATGAAATAGGCAGGATAAGTTGGAGGATTGAATTGTTTGTTGATTACTGTGTTTACAATTTTCCAGATTCCCTTTACATTGTTTTTTTGTTTCTCCAACATTTTGCTGTAATATGCTTTTTCGGCGAACCTTAATATATACATCAATTTGTTGTTATAGGATTTGTATTTTAATTCAGCTTCATGTGAACAGGATATGACAAATGCTTTGTAAAGCTTCTTTTTTTGGCACAAAAACGTTTTAAACCTTTGTTAAACCAAGGTTTCTTATAAATGTTACTTTTTCGTGAAATTCTTTTTATAGGGCAATGCTTGTTAAACAAACCCATGAATTTGTTTAAGAATAAATCATATGCCTGATTTACATCATATAAGTTTAAAATATCATCCCATGATTGTAAGCTTAGTTCTTGTGTAAGTAAAGTTATGGTGTCTTTATTTATTACTCTAGTGTACTGAGTATCCATTTTAGTATTTCTCCTTATTTGATACTCACATAGTGCAAAGATTGGCAGGTGGTCACTGATATCATTAAACAGAATACCACAGGTGATATTGTTCCGCATTTCATTTGTGAATATGTTGTCTATTAGGGTGGCTGAAATGTCTGTAATTCTGGTTGGTTTATCAATTAGAGGGTAAAGACCCAGGCTATACATCAAATCAAGACAGTGTTTAATATTGCTGTGGTGTTCATGCTTTAACAAATCAATATTCAGGTCCCCACACAGAAATATTGTTTTGAGTGCTTTTACATCACTTAAAATGTGTTCTATTTTTTCACAAAATATATCTAAATTTGAACCAGGGGTTCTGTATATACAGTTGATAATAACATTAGTGTGATTCTTTATGGCTATTTGTACAGTAACACATTCAAAAATGTTTTCAACTTTCATGGTTTTTGTTTCAAGTAGTCTACGTGTTGGTTCGTTGCGTATATATAATGCAACACCACCACCCTTACGGGTTTCTCTAGTTACATGTTTAGCACTGTAGTCAGTTAGATTCTAATCATCTATGACATCCAGTTCAGCCCATGTTTCAGATACAGCGATGATATCAAATTTCAGATGTAATTCTTGTAGATAGTCATTAATTTTCTGTAAGTTTGCCTTAAGACTTCTGGCATTAAAGTGAATGAATGATAAGCCATTAAGCTTACACATTTTATCATTGAATTATGAATCAGTGTAATAATCACATGTTGATGTTGAATTATTGTAGAAGTTGGTAGCTCATTTTCAAAGTTGAAATTATTATAATCAGAATAGTTGGAAGAGCTAATTTCTGGGAACATATATAAACTAATTTATAAATTTTATATTCTTGTTCAATTGGTGAGTTTTCAAAAATAAGTTCATCATTGCTCATAACTTCAAATGGGAAAACCTCACAGCAGGTTGGACAGCGGTAAATACATTTTTTCTGAGCACTAATATAAACTGATATTGTGTTATGTTGGTACAAGTCTTATGAAAGGTAGACTCACATAGTCCACATTTTACAAAAGGATTACTCTCACAAACTAGACACGAGTCTATTTTTACCAGGTTTTTAGCCATTTCAGAGGTTTATGCAACAACTGTTGCTGATAAATAGATAATCTAAATATAAATCAAATGTGATAGTTATGTAGCATAGAACAAAATAACACACAGCCCACCCACCATACCACGAGTGTGTCCACAATAATAACATAGCTAGAAAGAAGTATGCAGCGTCTGCACAATAACAACAACATTGTCAGTGTTCACTCAACTCAAGGACAGGTATAACCCCCTAAATATTATTATTATTTTTGTACATGAACATTTTTATTTCTGCACCATAATGACACATAGTTATCATTCTATGCACACTGTTAAATTAACATCTAAATGAAACTTATAAATAATAATAAATGTGCATTTTAGTAACCACAATAATAATCTAAACTATGTAATAATGATTTTAAAACGATGTAATAATGACTTTAAAAACTTCTGGAAGGACATAAAACATATGAATAATGCCAGGTTGCCAAATCCTAGCAATGTTGGTGGTGCTTCTGGTGTTGAAAATGTAAAGAATATGTGGCTTCATCACTACCAGTCCCTACTTAACTCTATACCTGGCGCTCCAGCCAACATCAAGAAGATTAGTGAATACTGTAGCAATGTAAGTTTAATGTTCAAATGATTGTTAATGTTAAGGAAATTCAAGATATAATACATGCAATGCCTGTAGGCAGAGCCCCGGGTTATGATAGTGTAAGTAACAAACATTTTAAATATGCAAATGAAAAACTTCATGTTGACCTGTCTGATAACAACAACTACCGACCCATTGCTCTAGCCACAATTGCTAGTAAATTATTTGAATCCTTGATATTATCCAGGGTCTCTACTTTTTTATCTACATGGTAAACCAATTTGGATCTAAAAAACATCACTCAACTGAAATGCTCATATTTTTATTAAAAGAACTTTTTCGACACTACATAGCGACTGGCTCATCTATGTAAGTTACTATGCTGGATGCATCTAAGGCCTTTGACAAAGTCAATCATAGTAAGCTATTCACCAAACTAATTGACCGGGGATGTCCTTCTTTTATTGTTCGCATTCTTTATTACTGGTACAGAACCCAGAAATTCACTGTCAGATGGTGTTGTAGGTTATCAGAATTTTTTACAGTTCCAAACGGTGTTAAGCAGGGCGGAATCCTTTCTCCACATCTTTTTAACGTTTACATGGATGACTTAAGTGTAAATTTGAATAAATTACAAATTGGCTATCTTTATGCCAGAACTATAATGAATTATATGATGTATGCCGATGACCTTTGTGGTTTTTTACCTAGTGTTGCTGGGTTGAGAAAACTCACCGATTGTTGTGCCAAGTACGGCAATATGTTTGATATAACATACAACGCCAACAAATCTTTCTGTACGGTTATTGATAACAAACCTAGGGACAAGAAAAATATTCATCCTGTTGTTATCAATAACCATACACTACCTTACACTGAGAAATGTAAATACCTTGGCCATATTATAAACAATAATCTTACTGATGATGACGATATTGCCAGGCAGAAAAGATGTATCTATGCTCAGGCAAATGCTTTAGCCAGAAAATTTCACTTATGCAATAACTCCATTAAAACAACTTTATTTAATTCATACTATTGTTCAATGTACACCTCAAGTCTTTGGTGTCATTTTAAAAAACAGAGTCTGAAAGGTATTATTGTCGCTTAGAACAACAGTTTTAGAATTATACACAACCTGTCACCCCGCTGTAGTGAAAGCCATATGTTCGCTACTAATTATGTTAAATCCTTTAATAAACGTATTCGCTCATCAATTTTGTGCCGGTTGGAAAAATCCGACAATATACTTTTTGCGAATTTCACACTTTTATTTATTATCGAAGTCCATTGATTAAACATTAGATTGATCAATTGTATGCTTTTAATTCATGATGTTTGTTTGTACTTTTATACAGATATATTTTTTTTATCCTGAATTATCTTATATATATTTTTACTACACGTCATGTATGTATATTTATATATATATATATATATATTTTTCTCACTACATGTACCTCGATCTATTTTTCATCATGCGTGTATATGTATGTTTGTTTTTTTACTTGTATGTATATATAATATTATGGGCTCTTGCCTGAAATAAAACATTTTTATTATTATTAATCTAATGTATGACTTGTATTGTTTGCCTAATTAAATATGCATAATTTTAAATGAATATATCTCACGATCTACTCAACCAATTTACATCAGGTTTTCACCAAGCTGCTTATTTTGCACTATATAGCATCCTTAATGCAGCCGGCAAGTTTTTTTGAAAGCTTGGTTTCTATTGGTTGTTGTTTATACAGCAAGATGGACAGAGCTCGTGGATGAGCCAATCAGAGTCGAGCTTATGGCGATGCTTGGTCTTGGAGTACTTCCTGCTCTGGCAACACGCGGAAGAAAGTTGTAGAAAATTTATTTTGCTCTGTTTATTTTTGACTTGATGTACTAGATACAGTGATCATTCAGTCAACTATCATACATGGGATTGTCAAGCATCTTCAGGTATGTATAGGAGTTGTTTATTTACTAAAAATAAGTGCTCTATTAATTTGGTAAACAAACGTAAGACGTAGGCCTAACAATAACATGAAGTTGTAGTCTCTTGGTCTGAGCGGGGCCTGGGTTGGGGGGCCCCTGGGTTGGTACTGGTGCCCGGCACACTACGGTGATGTGGACAGAGCCAACAGGAAGTCTCTGCCTAAGTTTGTGCTGAAGGCAATCAAACCTGTGTTTGAGACACTGAGCACTGACAGTTTGTTGTCCAAGTGCACTCATGGTGGAACACAAAAGTCAAATGAGAGTTTCCACCATTTGATCTGGAATCGATGCCCAAAGAGTGTTTTTGTGGGCAGAATGGGGCTAGAAGTAGCAGTGTATGATGCAGCTATTGTGCATAATGAGGGGGAAATGGGAAGGTTGCCCATATTTCAGATGCTAAGTCTTGAGCAGGGTGCTTTCATGAAACTAGGTTTCCTCTGCATTGACCGAAAGCGGGTGTTGTCAGCTGAAAAGCAAGCAACAGAACTTGTCAGAAGCAGCCAAGACCAGTAGAAAGAGGAGGCAGGTTGTACAGGCTGGTACAAGCAACAGAAGCAGCCAAGACCAGTAGAAAGAGGAGGCAGGTTGTACAGGCTGGTACAAGCACTAGTGATGGTAGCTATGAAGTTGGAGCTTTCTAAACGAAGTAGTGTTGTCGGTACACACATACCAAGCGTTTAAACACAGTTTTCTCCATTTTGTTTTTTGGAGCCGTGCATGTAGTCTTATGTCAAGATATCTAGAAAAGTTGTTGACTGATGTTTGTGAAAAAATTTTGCATATTGTTGAAGCTATACAAGTTGAAGAAGTTGGACTAAAATGATTGATATATTTCTTTTAATATTGATATGATTTTGTTTCTTTTAGTTCAGGTTGAAATATAATTTATTGGCATCATACTGTCAAAATATCAACTTATATCCAGAAATAACCTTGAAATAGTGAAAATACCCTATAGATTTCTCTTTGGTGGCCATCTTGAAAAAAATTGACATCTTTACGACTTGTAACAAGAAAGATAGAAAATTACAGTTATACCTGTCCTCAAATCCAAACTCCCAGACAGTGGCGCCACTCAGCATATCACCACTGCCACAACTTGATTATGAATTCAAAATGGACAGTGTTAAGTGGTATGTTAACTGGGCAATGTGATTGTTGTTTGTTGACTTGTTACGTCATTGCAACTGTGAACTTGAGTATACGTAACATAGGTTCAAACAAAAACTAATGTTATTTTGTTCCAACACAAGTAAACACTATACACAATAGAAACTGAGAGATTTATTGAAAACAGTTAGGAGTTTACCAAATGAAATGATGTGCAGATTCTGCACATCATAATTATGTAAGTTGTGGCAGTGGAGAAATCATAATTTACATTACGTTCACTATGTGGCGCCACTGGTGGGGAGTTTGTGCTCAAATCATAAATCAGTGAATGACTATTTAGAGAGATAATTTCTTTGTAGTTGAAGAAATTGTTCCATCGGTTGTGGAGCCATCGTCTGTGGTCGGCTGGATCGTGTACGTCCTCTTAGAATACAACTTCTGGATGCGAGAGGGTGAGGAACAGTGCACAGTGAGTGTCGCGTCAAATATTCTCCAAATAAAGCTTGCCTCTAGTACACGACATTTTGTGCAAGTCCCATTTCAAACACACTGGGAGATTCTGAGTCTGTCTGATTGATTGTTTCACATATAAGGGCAGCCCACTGATGATCTGAGATGCATGGTAGCCGAGACGCATGTGTATCTGACCGGTGCTTCATTAACAGAATATGTAGGTCTACTGAGACTGTGGGGAGGTTGCTGTCTTATGTAGACTTTACGGAAGGTACATGGCTTCCCAGCAGACTACAAGTTCAAGCAAATTAGGTTAAGTTGGAACTGATTTTGGGCTCCTTTAGACAATTGCCGCATTATCGCCCAGAAAGTGTCTACTGATGCGTAACGGCTAGCGCCCCATTGTCTGACTGATTGCGCGGCCAAAGTCCAGCTCCAAACACCTAAACAGCCAACTACAATACGATGGGGCCGAAGTCGCGTAAATACAGTGCTTCGAGCGACGACTCTACCACGGCCAAACTTATGGAAATTTTGAGGGACGAATCCTTTATCGCGAGCTTTGCGGAACAAATCGCCGATGTCGTTGCCCAAAAACTAAACGTACGACTCGAGAACATGGAGAGAGTGACTGCCGCCCTGACCACAAAAATACGCACACTGGAGGAGAAGGTGGAAACCTTGGAGGTGGAGGCAGACAGACGCGAACAGTACACGCGTCGTCCTAACCTCCGCATCTCCGGCATCCCAGAAACTACAAACGAGGTAACGAACGATCTAGTGATTACAACAATTAAGAAGATGGGAATTGAGAACTTAGGCGCTTCCGATCTGGAAAGAAGCCATCGCATCGGCCAGAAGACTGACAATCGTGATCGCCCCCATAGACGCACGATCATAGTGCGCTTTCGTAGCGAGGCGGTAAGAGACGACGTGTATCGGTCACGAACCAAACTGAAGAACCACAATAAGCACCATCGAGACGAACAAGTATATATCAACGAAGATCTGACATCGAAGAGGGCAGCACTAGCATACAAAGCTAGATCACTCAAAAAAGAAAACAAAATCAACGATTGTTGGACATATACAGGAAGAGTTCTCGTAAAGACAAACACCGGAATGATCAAAGATATCCACTCTGCAAAAGACTTGGACATGTATTAAATGGATCTGAACATTCCTTGTTCGCTGTACACTGAACACCTACACCTTCTCGTAGACCGATCGCTTGGACAGAAGCCACAGGTAACACCACCAGTGCCAACTGCCAACATATTGTGTAGTGGCATTATGTGGACCAAAGACTTAAATATATATTAAACGGCTCCGAACATTATTCTGAAACATTCTTGAACATTCAAAGTTGCTACTACTGTGCCTCTGAACATTCTAAGTGACATATGAAATAATGATTATCGGGCCAGAGATTGCAGCATATTAGTTATAACACATTATATTATTAATGTATTCTGGCTTGAACAGGATCTCTCCTTATTCTTTTAATTTTTAATACTCCCCGAACAGTTAGTTCGATCGATGTTTATGATGTTTTTTTTTTTCTCATACTTATTTTTGAAATACTCATTTTTTTCTTTGACAACAATTGTTACACAGACAACGTTTATTATTATGTTTACTCATGTATGCATCTTCGTTGGTGCAGAATACATAACATCAAATTCGAATAACATCCACAATAGCATAACATTATCACGCTACAACACATACAAACATACGCACAATCAACATGAAACATTTTTAATGATGCATATGAGGTATACAAGATATAATGTATCAAGAAATCACCTGACGCATATCATGCTGCACAGTTCACATAAGCAAACTATGAACACTAAATGACATCGAATGAATCATTTCTACAGTATTTGGGTGGCTTACAGAACAACTTTTTAAATAATATCTTAGATGATAATACAAATCAGGCTAATGAATTAAATGAATTAAAACCCATACGTCTATCCTCATATTTTGATTCGGATGCATTTGATGCTTTGTGTAAAAAGAACAAAAATTGCTTCAGCATAATAAGCTCTAATATACAATCTATTAATGCCAAATTTAGCGAATTAGAGGCATTCGTAGAGGAATTAAAAACTGAAAATATTCAACTTAGTGTTATATGCCTACAAGAGAGTTGTATATCTAAAAATGATGATTTCTCACACATACAGCTGGAAGGATACAATTGCATTACACAGGGAAAACATCCAGTAAAAAGGAGGACTAATCATATACGTTGACTCAAAATATACATACGAAGTGATTCAAAATCTAAACAACTATGAACTTTGGGAAGGGCTTATTATTAAAGTAAGTGAAGGTGGTTTGACCAAACCAGCAATAATAGGAAATATTTACAGGCCTCCAAGGAATCTAACTGATAACCTGAAACAGTTTATAACAGAATTTTCACTACTGCTATCATCCCTAGACCAAATACAACACAATGTAATCTTTGCCGGTGATTATAACATAAACCTGCTAAAGTTAAATGAAGATGAACTGATCAGTGATTTCTTTGATCTTCTTACATCACATAGTATGTATCCCCAAATTACACTACCAACTAGATTTTCAGAAAAACACGGTACACTAATAGATAATCTTTTCTGTAAATTAACAAAAACAATTCTAGAGAGCAGAGCAGGTATACTCATAAAACAATTCTCAGATCACCAACCCTATTTTATCTTTATGGACACAACACAAAACAAACAATTAAATCCTAAAACAACTAAGATACACATGGAAACTAATGAAGCCTTATTAAAAGTTAAACATGACATTCATGCAGCAGACATTTATAGCAAAATGGATAAGAGTCCTAATGCTGATACAAATTCCAATTATAACCTTATAGATCAAATAATAGAAACGACTAAAAATAAACACATACAAACCAAAGTTGTCAAATTCCACAAATACAGACATAAAAAATCAAAATGGATAACGAAAGGTATATTAAGATCAATTAAATATAGAGATAAATTATACAAACAACTGAAGATGTTAGATCCTGATTGTGCACAATATAATACAAGTTGCACTAATCTAAAAACATACAACGTAATACTTAAGAAGAACATTCGTGAAGCAAAGAGATTACACTATGTACAACTTTTCGACAAATACAAATTTAATGCAGCAAATACATGGAAAGCAATTAATGAAATTATATCAAGACACAAAACTAGTACGCAATTTCCAACATACTTTAAACAAAATAACAAGACATATACTAATAAGATTGACATAGCTAATGAATTTAATCATATCTTTACGGAAACAGGCCCTAATCTTGCGGAAAAAATACAATGTACAACTGCAAATAACATCACTAAATTTCTCAAAAACAAGAATACAAATGGTTTCAGATTCACAGAAATACAAGAGGAATCCGTATCACAAATAATCAATAACCTTCCAAATAAAAATAGCTATGGTTGTGATGGAATATCCAGCAAATTATTAAAACTTATTGAACCAGACATAGTGAAACCTTTAACATTATTAATAAATCAAGTGCTGAACACAGGACAATTTCTGACAAACTTAAAGTAGCAAAAGTTATTCCTATATTTAAGAAAAATGATCCCACAT
Source organism: Lamellibrachia satsuma (assembly GCA_033239005.1). Lineage (NCBI taxonomy): Eukaryota > Metazoa > Annelida > Polychaeta > Sabellida > Siboglinidae > Lamellibrachia > Lamellibrachia satsuma. Next base: position 150,093 of record BSQZ01000131.1, read on the forward strand.
TATTTCACAAATTATAGACCAATATCCCTTTTGCCTGTTATTTCAAAAGTATTGGAAAGAATTATGAATAACCAATTACTCATGTATTTTACTAATACAAAACTACTGTCTGATAGTCAATATGGATTCAGACCCCACCATTCAACTGAATATGCAGCTCTAGAAATAGTCGATAGGATCACTACACACTTGGATAACAACCAATTACCCATCAGTATATTTCTTGATTTATCGAAAGCATTTGATACACTTGACCACACAATCCTCTTAAAAAAATTAGAACATTATGGGTTGGAACCATCAGCATTACAATTACTAAAGAGTTACTTAACAAACCGTGAGCAATTTGTAAAAATTGATGACATAAAATCAAATGTCTTACCTATAAACACGGGAGTCCCACAAGGCTCAATACTAGGTCCTCTGTTATTCATTATATATATTAACGATTTCTCACAAGCCAGTAATGTCTTTAAATTCATTACATATGCCGATGATACTTCTCTAGTAAGTACGCTCGGGTCTTTTACAAATGGTACAAACAATCCAAATACTGAACATATGATAAATACAGAACTACACAACATAGCAGAATGGTTAAAATTAAATAAATTAACATTAAATATCAACAAAACTAAATATATGATTTTTCAAATGCCAAACAAAAAGGTAACAGTACCAACACTAACAATAGATGGTGTAAACATTGAAAGAGTCCAACATTTCAACTTCTTAGGTTTAATATTAGACACACATTTAAACTGGAATAAACACATTGAGAAAATAGCAAATAAGTGTTCTAGGACAATCGGAATTATAAACAAATTGAAGCATGTCTTACCAAAAAGTATCAGAATTATACTGTATAATTCATTAATATTACCCCACATAAATTACTGCCTAATGATTTGGGGCTATCAGTGTAATAGGATAATAAAATTACAGAAGAAAGCAATTAGAATAATATCTGTAACCAAATATAACTCACATACGGAACCATTATTTAAAAGCATCTCTGTTCTAAAGGTTGAAGACGTACTTAAAGTACAGATACTACGATTTTATTATAAATTCATACACAAACAATTACCAGCATACTTACAAAGCTGGCCGATAAACCAGAATACACACATACATAATCATTTCACGCGTAAGCACAACAAAATACACACATTTAGAACACAACACGAATTTGCAAAAAAGTGTCTGAAATATAATTTACCACATATCATCAACAATACTCCAGACATATTAAAAGATAAGGTGAACACACACAGCTTACAGGGATATATATCTTATGCTAAAAAAATTATTATAAAAAGCTATGTATGCATATGCACCGAAGTTAACTGCTACACTTGCACGCATGGTCAATAATAAATAATTAATCTAGCTGTACGTGTTAACGTTAATCTACACAAACGGAAATATACAATAAATTCAATGAAAACGTACCAAGGTGGCTCCTATGAGAGCGACTTCTTTAGTCTTAATAGGAGTCTCCCAAATCCACGTTGTACTAAATATATTAATTAATAGGAATTACAGTTACTGTAATACTATGTACAAATGGATAAATAAACGATTTTGTCTGTCTGTCTGACAATCTGTCTCCAACTTTGTCAGTCCCTTGCTGCCACTTGTGTCTCATGGAAGTCAAGTCCTGTCTTGTCTTTGATGTTGTCTGTCCAGTTCTTTCTCTATCTCTCTCTGTGTCTTGCAGGAAGACTACTAGGCCAGTGGATGCCATATGCTAAATTGAGTGTATGTAACATTTAGTGAGTAGACATGATTTTTAAATTAAACAAATGAAAAAAATATGCTTATCACAGGGTTGGCTTTCTTCCCGGAAGAAATGGAAGAAACTGGGAATAAAGGTGTGTTATTCTTTATTGCATCACTGTCAGCAACTATGATATAGTTTAATACAATAAACACACAACCCCTGACACTGACAGTGTTCATACTTGATAGTATAACATTTACAGAGGTTAAGAGAATAATATTTACATTAAAATCAGCACAATGTTCGTATCAGGTCACACACAATCTTCACATCAGGTATATAGCACACTGTTCATGTCAAACAGCAGTTAATAATCAATCTCAAGATCACCTCTCAGGAGACGGAAACAGAACACTAACTTTCCTGCAGTTTGATTTCCTAGTCTGTTCCTAATTTTGCTGTGGATCTGTCCAAAGTTGGAAAATATACGCTCTACTGAGGCTGAGGAAGCTTGTGCCTGTAGAAGACGTATCACAAAGTCTACAAAGTCAGAATTTACACCACTGGATTTAGTTGCTTTCCACCAGGTAACTGGATCCATCCGAAGTGCTGCCTCATTGAAAAATGCAGCAGGGTATGGTGTGGATTTGGCTTGAAAGGCAATCAGCTCAGTGATGAAGGCAGGACTCTTGGACACAATAAAGTCATTAACAATCTCCAATTGGCCAGCAGAGAGTTTAACACCCTGATATGCTGGATGTAGTTAGTAGGCTGTAAAGTGTTCTGGTATGATTGCTTGCTTAAACCGTTTCGTGACAAGGGTCTTGTGCACTGGTGACTGAAGATTGGGATTATCCAGAAGAGACAGCCATATATGACACGCTGATGCCAGAGAGGAGTAGTCTGCTTGGCAAGCATCAATAGCATGTGCTACAGGGCGAAGCAGGTCTGCCATGTCATTGGCATTCCTATAGATATTGATATCCTGTATCTTTTTGGCAATGGTTTGGTCAATCTCATCCTCATGGTCCTGGACAATCTTCATGTAGCTGGCTCTGTTGGTAATATAGCTGTCCAAACAGGTGAGTTGAGACTTCCACCGTGTTTCTCCAGGGAGCTGTGGTTTCTTACTTTCGGCACACTCAGACAGAAAAAAAATGACAAAAACCGGGTTTCTGGGTTTCTTCCATTTCTTCCCAGTAGTAGGGAAGAAAGGTATTTCTTCCGTTTCGAAAATAACCGGGAAAAAACCACGGTTTTTTCCTATAGGAAGAAACCTGCCAACCCTGTATATATATATATATATATATATATATATATATATATATATATATATATATATATATATATATATATATATATATATATATATATATCATGGAAGTTAAGTCCTGTCTTGTCTTTGATGTTGTCTGTCCTGTTATTTCTCTATCTCTCTCTGTGTCTTGCAGGAAGACTACTAGGCCAGTGGATGCCATGTGCTAAATTGAGTGTATGTAACATTTAATAAGTAGACGTGATTTTTAAATTAAACAAATGAAAAAATATGCCTATCACTTTATGTTCATTATTTGAAATTACGTCTGTCTGCAGCACCTTGCCCTGCCGCCAGTAATTGCCCCGTACAAATGTTCAGTTCTGCCGCTAAGCTACAACCCTGAGTTTACGTCATTTGTGAAACAGACCTGTAAGTATTACCTGTGTTTGTTGTGTACTATATACTGCTAGAGAAGTATTCTTATTTTTGTAGTCATAGCCTCAGTTACAGCGTTGGTGTCTCATTGCAATCTCTCTATCCACTTCAAGTCCACCATCTCTCCTATGCTCGATGTTGTAAATCTATCTATCCACTTCAAGTCCACCATCTCTCCTATGCTCGATGTTTTCAATCTCTCTATCCACTTCAAGTCCATCATCTCTCCTATGCTCCATGTTGTCAATTTCTCTATCAACTTCAAGTCCACCATCTCTCCTATGCTCGATGTTGTCAATCTCTCTATCCACTTCAAGTCCATCATCTCTCCTATGCTCCATGTTGTCAATCTCTCTATCCACTTCAAGTCCACCATCTCTCCTATGCTCGATGTTGTCAATCTCTCTATCCACTTCAAGTCCACCATCTCTCCTATGTTCGATGTTGTTAATTTCTCTATCCACTTCAAGTCCACCATCTCTCCTATGCTCCATGTTGTTAATTTCTCTATCCACTTCAAGTCCACCATCTCTCCTATGCTCGATGTTTTCAATCTCTCTATCCACTTCAAGTCCATCATCTCTCCTATGCTCCATGTTGTCAATTTCTCTATCCACTTCTAGCCCACCATCTCTCCTATGCTCGATGTTGTCAATCTCTCTATCCACTTCAAGTCCATCATCTCTCCTATGCTCGATGTTGTCAATCTCTCTATCCACTTCAAGTCCACCACCTCTCCTATGCTTGATGTTGTCAATCTATCTATCCACTTCAAGTCCACCACCTCTCTAATGCTCCATGTTGTCAATCCATCTAATTTTTTCTACCTCTGGTCTTCTTGTTCCAATGGCCGTACTTAGTCAGCTTTCTTCCCGTAATGAAACAACTGACCTTTCTTAACCCCTACTTTATTTTTATTTGGAAATAAACAATCGAAAAATGTATAGCCTGACTCTGTATAAAAAGTATGACAGACACAAATTAGTGTCTGCGTTGACCACCTCTCCATATTGACCACCTCTCTGTATTGACAACCTCTCTGTATTGACAACCTCTCCATAATGACTAGCCACCCACTACATATATATTTACTGTTGATTGTATTGAGCATCTGCTTAAGGCGTCGCTTGGGTCTAAACGCGTTTTATTTTCTTATTTCATTAACACTGAACCTACAGAGCTGAAACTTTCACAGATTGCAAGTCCAGGTAAGAGTAATGCTGTGAATTTTTTTCAGAAAGTTTCATACATATTTTCCCACGGTATGCAGCCATCTTGGATTGAATGTTGCGTGTGACTTATATCAGTAACCATTGGATTTAGAGGACTCAAATTTGGTGTGTAGTTACTCCACATAATCCCAATGAAAACAGTCAGTTGACTTTCCAAGTTTTCAAAAAACTTTTGTTTTCATGATTTTTTTACATCTGAATGTATTTTTTCATCATGAAATTTTACATTGATGGTTCATTATATAAAATATAAATAATGTTTTCTAAAAAGTTACTAGATAGTTTTCAAGAGCATACTATCAAGAAACACTGTAGAAAGTTTCAAGTAATTCTGTCAAACAATAGCAGAGATAAGTGACACGGGAGGCAGTAGGTGTGAGGGAAAACATGTTTTTGAGAAAATCGTGTTCAAAGTTTATGTACATTGGCACATACATTTCAACATCTGAAAAGCTACCTAGATGATTGAAACTTTGCATACATATTACTGAATGTATAATCTATCAAAAGGCAAAGTTAAGAGTCATTGGCATTGTAAAATAAATTTCACACAAGTCCAGAGTACCCGACACCCATGTCCATCGTTGCCGACACAGCTGATCTCGCCACGACAAATGGGACATTCATCGCCTGAGTCCCATCGATACAGTCTGATGACAGAGTTGCATTGATGACCTTGTCGCAACTGGTGCAGAAAGTCTCGAGGCCACACACCATGCCGAGGGTGCGGTGCGGTCGACAGCTGGGGTGGAGAGTGTATGCTTCCTACACAACGTGCATAGCAGGTTCGCAACAAGTGATGGCAACACGGCACAGCGTACAAGTACTGTTGAAATATCTCCATCAGCATCTGTCTCATCCTCAACCAGGAATCGCGGGACACCTATCTCCTCCAGAAGATCTGCATAACCAAACTTCCGTTCAGTGACAGACAGTCTCCGAGACGGATCAGCTGGTACTGTTGATGACCGCCTTGATGCCTGGAAAAAATACACAATATAAATGTAGGCATTCGATAAATGTATTTCATGAACAAAAAGTATCCAAGACATGTTCAACAACAAAAGCCCCCCCCTTACTACGTATGCAGGGGTATGGCATTGAATGCAATTTATTTTATTGGCATTGCCATATTATACACACACACCCGCGCGCGTGTGTGTGTATATAGGCTATGTATACAATAATTACCAGGGCAAATTGTAGTAATATAATAAACCATAGTTACAACTCTGCTTCTGATGTGCCTGGATGGCCCCTGGGCCTGAATGTCAACACAACCACGAACATCAACAGCATGAACTAGATCAGCGTCAAATCGTTTATACAGTAATAGTTATGCCACAAAGGCGATGTTTGGATAAAACGCAAGTGAACATATGAAATATCAGAATTAAACTTACACTGCGTGCCATTCTCGCTGGCACCACGGACGGTGATGGTCGAAGAAGACGAAGTTGTCGCCGCAGGTTCATTGGCGAATTCAACCCTCGATGCCTTCGCATCACGCGCTAACTGCAACGATGCAAACTTTCGCTGCCTCCCAGTACCGTAACCGCCCACTCGCTTTCGACCAAACGGCATAATGTCGTTTTACAAAGCGATATAAATGAACGAAACTCATGGGATAAAAAAGTCGATCGAATCGAACGTAGCTGGTATTTCAAGCTGACGTCAGAGGATGGAAATTAGTATTACAACCAATTAGAGCGCTTGATTTGAGGGAATCCGACATCACGTGGTGATGTCCGGCGAATCGTCGTGGCATTCCCCATTCCTTTGTCACCGAGATGGTTCAGAGGCGGTCATTTATAGTCGGAATTACTCGGATACCTCCGGGCACATTTTAAAACTGTTTGTACCATCATACAGAGCGAAAATGGGGCTTTCCCGTGATATGCGCCATGTTGGAATGGCAGCGTTTTCCGGCATGCAATGGCTCGCGGAAAATCACCTAATGTCCCATTAGTCTCGGTTCATTTGACATAAACAAAGACTTAGCAATGATAGGCATCATACAAAAGACACGTTTTATGACAGAAACGTGTTTATTTCGACAGTGCAACTTACATGAATGGCAAGTTGAATAATATTTATACACGGAAATAGCAACAACTCGAAATTCATTTTATTGTAAAAAATCCGTCAAATCCGACCCGAGTCTCCCGTTAAGCAAAGAAGTTCACCCTTTAGCTTATCATAACTATGATATTCACACAGTGTCTGTATTCTACACAGTCATATACATTAAATATACATCTTATATATACATTGAGCATAACTTTATGTGATAACTAATTTGCAACATTAATAATAATAGAATATAAATATCAAAGCTATGAATAAATATTAAATTAAAAGGTTTTAATATTAAAATACTCAGAGTCAGACAATTTGTATTACATATTATAAAATATTGCTATTATTATTATTTCTTACTGTTTCTATTACATTAACACAAATCTATATCTAATACTCTGGCATTATTACTTTCGCTGAATGTTAATTAGAATTTGTTTCGAAGATCATCCTTCTTTTTCACCATCTTAAAATTATTCCAGATTATCTTTGTGACAAACATGTCCAACATTGTTTTTGTGAACATAAAATTTGTATCGATTGAGTTATTTGTACATTACTTTCATCAACAGAATAATGTATAATTGTTTGTGCTAGGATGACAACGTGAAGGTTGCACTGAACTGACTCCAGTGTGTGGAGCCACCAGTGTCAATGAAAGAAGTGATTTAAGTGATGTCAATGACGGTATTTATCTTTTAATACCTGGATCGGTGTTTAGCATTCAGCCCAGTATGAGCCTTTAGAGTGGGTCAGCTGCAAGGTTATAAGTTGTTCATTCTGTCATTATTTCACTTGCATGCAAAGCCCTTTAACAATATTCAATCACCTTTCATCTTTTCCTTAGAATCCTGTATATCAGAGAGCACATTTGTCTAATTATCTGTCATGAAATATTGTCAAATGTTAACCATAATGTTGACTATATAAAAACAGTTTTCTTGCTGATCAGACTTTCTGACGTCTACAATCGGTTTGCCAGTGACACTGACAGTGAACCTGATTTAGCCTATCACAAATCTATGTCCAAATATGCAGTGTTTGAATAGTTTAAGTAACTTCTGTAGTCGATTGAATAAAAATTCATATTTTTTTCCTTTGCAGAAGATTTCTTCACCAAATCAATCGGAAGAACTTGTTGATGCGTCTGTATCATTTGATGGTAAGTTAGATTAATTTACCTTCAATTAATTTTTTTTAAATAATTGAAACTAACTTACTTAATATTGATTAAACGTGTGATCAATGTGACTAACAGGGTAGTAGGGTTTCATAGATTTTGAGACACAATTACAGATTTATGTAAATACACTAATTCAGTCCCATTAACATATGTACAATATATATCACAAGCAATAACTTTATTACATTCACTTCACAAACTGCCCGACTTGAGTGTTCACTCAGTCCAGTTGTCTGTCACTGAAGGGTGAGTTGGTTGCCTTATTTAAACTGTTGTAACTGATATGGTTTCATTTCAGTGTTGTTGCAGGTTCCATTCATGTTGGTGTTCGGAAACACATGTTTGTGTTCTGATATTCCTAAGCTTTTACTTAATGTTTTAGGTACACATGTTTGTGTTCTGGTATTCCTAAGTTTTTACTTCATGTTTTAGGTACACATGTTTGTGTTCTGATATTCCTAAGGTTTTATTTAATGTTTTAGGTACACATGTTTGTGTTCTGATATTCCTAAGGTTTTACTTCATGTTTTAAGTACACATGTTTGTGTTCTAATGTTCTTGAACCTTTACTTAAGTGTTGTGGCAGGTTCAATTCCTGTTGGTGTTCTGATTAACATACCTGGTTGGACACACATGGTATTGGTTCTTTCATTTGATCTTTAATTATCAACAAACATAAATCAAACACTTAAATATATGTACATTGAAAAAATCTTATTCTGACAAGTATCCTTCAAACTTACATAATTTTTTGTCTTGGTGCTGCTCTATTTGAAAACAGTGAAAATATTGTTGTATTCTTCCATGCAATATTTGATTACAGTCGTTTTCAGATCATGTTTATAATTGTTCTTCAGCCTTATCTATACAGCGGCCAGGATCTGATGATGCAGGCAAAAAGTAAGCCTTTGTTTAATTTTATATTTGTTGGTTCTGATATTTTATTTCAGTGTTGTTTTAGATTTGATTCATGTTGGTGTTTGGAAACACATGTTTGTGTTGTAGTATTGCTAAGCTTTGACTTCAAGTTTGTGATCATACATTCTGCCACTTATGTCTTAATGTCATTCACCAGGTCTTTGTCCCATTTGCTGCCAATTTGAGCACAGACAGTTCTCTCTATCTAGTGTATATAGACAGTCAAACCTGCTCAAGCGACTACCTGCATAAAGAGGCCACCAGCCATGGTTTCATTTCATTTTAGTGTTGTTGCAGGTTCCATTCAGGTTGGTTTTCGGGAACACATGTTTGTGTTCTGATATTCCTAAGCTTTTACTTCATGTTTTAGGTACACATGTTTGTGTTCTGATATTCCTAAGCTTTTACTTCATGTTTTAGGTACACATGATATTCCTAAGCTTTTACTTAATGTTTTAGGTACACATGTTTGTGTTCTCGTATTCCTAAGCTTTTACTTCATGTTTTAGGTACACGTGTTTGTGTTATGATATTCCTAAGGGTTTACTTAATGTTTTAGGTACACATGTTTGTGTTATGATATTCCTAAGGTTTTACTTAATGTTTTAGGTACACATGTTTGTGTTATGATATTCCTAAGCTTTTACTTAATGTTTTAGGTACACATGTTTGTGTTCTGGTATTCCTAAGCTTTTACTTAATGTTTTAGGTACACATGTTTGTGTTATGATATTCCTAAACTTTTACTTAATGTTTTAGGTACACATGTTTGTGTTATGATATTCCTAAGCTTTTACTTAATGTTTTAGGTACACATGTTTGTGTTCTGATATTCCTAAGCTTTAACTTAATGTTTTAGGTACACATGTTTGTGTTCTGATATTCCTAAGGTTTTACTTCATGTTGGGAAACATGTGTTTGTGTTCTAATGTTCTTGAACCTTTACTTAAGTGTTGTGGTGGGTTCAATTCCTGTTGGTGTTCTGATTAACATACCTGGTTGGACACACGTGGTATTGGTTCTTTCATTCCATCTTTAATTATCAACAAACATAAATCAAACACTTAAATATAATGTACATTGAAACAATCTTATTCTGACAAGTATCCTTCAAACTTACATAATTTTTTGTCTTGGTGCTGCTCTATTTGAAAACAGTGAAAATATTGTTGTATTCTTCCATGCAATATTTGATTACAGTCGTTTTCAGATCATGTTTATAATTGTTCTTCAGCCTTATCGATACAGCGGCCAACACATCTGGATCTGATGATGCAGGCAAAAAGTAAGCCTTTGTTTAATTTTATATTTGTTGGTTCTAATATTCCTAAGCTTTTCTTTCCGTGTTGTTTTAGGTTTGATTCATGTTGGTGTTTGGAAACACATGTTGGTGTTCGGAAACACATGTTTGTGTTGTAGTATTCCTAAGCTTTGACTTCAAGTTTGGGTTCATAAATTCTGCCACTTATGTCTTGATGTCATTCACCAGGTCTTTGTCCCACTTGCTTCCAATTTGAGCACAGACAGTTCTCTCTATCTAGTGTATATAGACAGTCAAACCTGCTCAAGCGACTACCTGCATATAAAGAGGCCACCAGCCATTAACAGTTATACCTTTGATAAACAATAAAACTGGTGACACTAGCAATGTTAATAACTACAGACTAATTGCACTGGTTACAGTAACTAAAGAAATTGTATAGTATTAATGAATGTAGTATATGTGTACGTACGTGGGATTTTGTCCAAAATAAAAAGTATTCTGTTCTAACGACCACTGTCACTGCTTCCTTTCACAAGAGTTTAACATATTAAATTACCCATATTAAGTGACCTTAAGCTTAATACTGGTTTGACTATATAATTACTCTAGCAACAAATTATTGCACTATTTCAATATCTTGTTCCTTCAGTTAACTTACTGTTATCCTAGGAATGGGAAAACAACCTGTGACAGACCAATTAGGTGCTGCATATACAGCCAGGCAGCTATCAGCGGCGGAAAATTACAGCCCGAGAGAGATATGATGTGCCACCCCCGAGAGGGAGATGATGTGCCACCCCGAGAAAGAGAGAGGATGTGCCACCCCGATAGAGAGAGAGAGGATGTGCCACCCCCGAGAGAGAGAGGATGTGCCACCCCCGAGAGAGAGAGAGAGAGAGGATGTGCCACCCCCGAGAGAGAGAGAGGTGATGTGCCATTATATCAGATCTTTATTTCAACAACACAACACAAAAAATAGGCAAGCATAAAATATAAACGACAGTGTTGATGTTGAAAAGGACAAGAAGAAGTGTGTCACTTATAACACTTGCCTAATTAACATAAATATAACAAGAAGCAAATAATTACAGTATGCAACATGCATAATTACAACTTAACTATATATATTTCAGTATGAATAATGAAATATTAGTGTTTAGACTAGATAGTCACTGTAGCGTAGTTCAAGGATAACATGTAAAGACCAGCATAAACAAAACAATATTTTTTTGTGGCTACAATAAATCAATATTTATACGGCCAAGCTGTTATATTTATACTACATAGCTAACCAAAATGTTAGCAGTGTATTTTTTTAAACGAACGTTTCTACAACATACTAAAGAGCTGTGAAGAGAGTTCCATAGTATTGCACCTTTAACTGAAATACACATTCTCTTTAAATTGGTACGAGCTTAATTTTTTTTAAAGTGGGACTTTGTCTGGTTACATAGACTGACTTGTACAATGTAAACAACTTTTGTATATTCACTGGTAGCAAATTGTTATTTGCCTTGTACATAATAAGTGCAGTCCATATTTCCACAATATCTTTTACTTTCAGGATACGTAACTCGGAGAATAGACAAGAAGTGTGGTCTAACCTCTTAGCTTTACAAATTAAACGCACAACCTTTTTTGTAACAATACTAAGCAATTTAGATTAGTAGCATATGTATTGCCCCATACTTCAATGCAGTACATGATGTATGGCAGAAAGAGAGAATGGTATAAAATAAGCATTCCACATTTGTCAATGACAAAGCTGGCTCTGTACATTATGGCACAACTCTTAGAGAGTTTAGATTTTATCATAGAAATGTGTTTTTTCATGTTAATTTATTATCAATCAAAATACCTAAAAATTTTGTGAATTCAACCTATCTAATTTCTTCCTTACTTATATGTATAGAGATGTGTGTCTTTAAAATATGATTACCAAAAAACATTAATTGTCTTTGATATATTGAGAGAAAGCCTGTTTACTGCAAACCATACACGTAACTTTTCTAATTCAATATTTGTCAACTGGACAAGATCAGCTATATCACTATTACTGTAGAACATGTTGGTATCATCTGTAAATAAGATAAACTTAAAAAAATTTGAAACATTACAAATATCACTTACGTACAGAATAAACAACTTCGGACCTAAAACAGATACTTGTAGCACACCACAATATATTTTGAGTACTTCTGAGTCACAATTTTCATAGTGAACAAATTGACTTCTGTTTTCCAAGTAACTCATAATCCATTTATCTGCAACACCACGAATGCCATAAAAGTATATTTTTTGCCAATATATTATGATTGACGGTATATGCCAATGGCATATTTATTATTATCAAGAGAAGCAGTAATTTCTTCAACCCATTCTATTAAGGCATGTGATGTTAATATGTTTGATCTAAATCCATAATGACTAAGGCTGAGTATGCTGTATTTAAATAGAAAACTATCTAACCTATCACTGTATAATTTCTTCAACCAATTCTATTAAGGCATGTGATGTTGATATGTTTGATCTAAATCCATACTGACTAGGGCTGAGAATGCTGTATTTAAATAGAAAACTATCTAACCTATCACTGTATAATTTCTTCAACCAATTCTATTAAGGCATGTGATGTTGATATGTTTGATCTAAATCCATACTGACTAGGGCTGAGAATGCTGTATTTAAATAGAAAACTATCTAACCTATCAATGTATAATTTCTTCAATCAATTCTATTAAGGCATGTGATGTTGATATGTTTGATCTAAATCCATACTGACTAGGGCTGAGAATGCTGTATTTAAATAGAAAACTATCTAACCTATCACTGTATAATTTCTTCAACCAATTCTATTAAGGCATGTGATGTTGATATGTTTGATCTAAATCCATACTGACTAGGGCTGAGAATGCTGTATTTAAATAGAAAACTATCTAACCTATCACTGTATAATTTCTTCAACCAATTCTATTAAGGCATGTGATGTTGATATGTTTGATCTAAATCCATACTGACTAGGGCTGAGAATGCTGTATTTAAATAGAAAACTATCTAACCTATCAATGTATAATTTCTTCAATCAATTCTATTAAGGCATGTGATGTTGATATGTTTGATCTAAATCCACACTGACTAGGGCTGAGAATGCTGTATTTAAATAGAAAACTATCTAACCTATCAATGTATAATTTCTTCAACCAATTCTATTAAGGCATGTGATGTTGATATGTTTGATCTAAATCCACACTGACTAGGGCTGAGAATGCTGTATTTAAATAGAAAACTATCTAACCTATCAATGTATAATTTCTTCAATCAATTCTATTAAGGCATGTGATGTTGATATGTTTGATCTAAATCCACACTGACTAGGGCTGAGAATGCTGTATTTAAATAGAAAACTATCTAACCTATCATTGTATCATTTCTTCAACCAATTCTATTAAGGCATGTGATGTTGATATGTTTGATCTAAATCCATACTGACTAGGGCTGAGAATGCTGTATTTAAATAGAAAACTATCTAACCTATCAATGTATAATTTCTTCAATCAATTCTAGTAAGGCATGTGATGTTGATATGTTTGATCTAAATCCACACTGACTAGGGCTGAGAATGCTGTATTTAAATAGAAAACTATCTAACCTATCACTGTATAATTTCTTCAACCAATTCTATTAAGGCATGTGATGTTGATATGTTTGATCTAAATACATACTGACTAGGGCTGAGAATGCTGTATTTAAATAGAAAACTATCTAACCTATCACTGTATAATTTCTTCAACCAATTCTATTAAGGCATGTGATGTTGATATGTTTGATCTAAATCCATACTGACTAGGGCTGAGAATGCTGTATTTAAATAGAAAACTATCTAACCTATCACTGTATAATTTCTTCAAACCAATTCTATTAAGGCATGTGATGTTGATATGTTTGATCTAAATCAATACTGACTAGGGCTGAGAATGTTGTATTTAAATAGAAAACTATCTAACCTATCACTGTATAATTTCTTCAACCAATTCTATTAAGGCATGTGATGTTGATATGTTTGATCTAAATCCATACTGACTAGGGCTGAGAATGCTGTATTTAAATAGAAAACTATCTAACCTATCACTGTATAATTTCGCCAAGATTTTTGAGAATTGGGGCAACAAAGAAATAGGTATGTAATTTGTAAACACACCTTTCTCACCAGACTTAAAAATAGGAATAACTTTAGCTATTTTCATTTGATTTGGAAATATTCCAGTGTTAAAAGAAACATTACATATGTACTTCAAAGGTTTTACAACATGAGCTGTAATGTCTTAATCATGCTCATGTTTAAATCATTACAATCTGTTGACATTTTGCTCTTAACATTTTGAACAGTTCTAATAATGTTTTGGTCTTAGGAACAGGACTTAGAAACATACCTTTATCAAGTTCTTTTCCCAAATAATCAAAAACCTTTTTAGGTAGAGTAATTTGTTTTGCAAGATTGGGTCCAATGTTTGTAAAAAAAATTATTAAATCCATTTGCAATGTCCTGCTTATCACATATCTCATTATCACTGCCCATGAAATAGGCAGGATAAGTTGGAGGATTGAATTGTTTGTTGATTACTGTGTTTACAATTTTCCAGATTCCCTTTACATTGTTTTTTTGTTTCTCCAACATTTCGCTGTAATATGCTTTTTCAGCGAACCTTAATATAGACATCAATTTATTTTTATATGATTTGTATTTTAATTCAGCTTCATATGAACGGGATATGACAAATGCTTTGTAAAGCTTCTTTTTTTGGCACAAACACGTTTTAAACCTTTGTTAAACCAAAGTTTCTTATAAATGTTACTTTTTCGTGAAACTATTTTTATAGGCCAATGATTGTTAAAGAAACCCATGAATTTGTTTAAGAATAAATCATATGCCTGATTTACATCATATAAGTTTAAAATATCATCCCATGATTGTAAGCTTAGTTCTTGTGTAAGTAAAGTTATGGTGTCTTTATTTATTACTCTAGTGTACTGAGTATCCACTTTAGTATTTCTCCTTATTTGTTACTCACATAGTGCAAAGATTGGCAGGTGGTCACTGATATCATTAAACAGAATACCACAGGTGATATTGTGCCGCAATTCATTTGTGAATATGTTGTCTATTAGGGTAGCTGAAATGTCTGTAATTCTGGTTGGTTTATCAATTAGAGGGTAAAGACCCAGGCTATACATCAAATCAAGACAGTGTTTAATATTGCTGTGGTGTTCATGCTTTAACAAATCAATATTCAGGTCCCCACACAGAAATATTGTTTTGAGTGCTTTTACATCACTTAAAATGTGTTCTACTTTTTTCACAAAATATATCTAAATTTGAACCAGGGGTTCTGTATATACAGTTGATAATAACATTAGTGTGATTCTTTATGGCTATTTGTACAGTAACACATTCAAAAATGTTTTCAACTTTCATGGTTTTTGTTTCAAGTAGTCTGCGTGTTAGTTCGTTGCGTATATATAATGCAACACCACCACCCTTACGGGTTTCTCTAGTTACATGATAAGCACTGTAGTCAGTTAGATTCAAATCATCTATGACATCCAGTTCAGCCCATGTTTCAGATACAGCGATGATATCAAATTTCAGATGTAATTCTTGTAGATAGTCATTAATTTTCTGTAAGTTTGCCTTAAGACTTCTGACATTAAAGTGAATGAATGATAAGCCTTACACATTTTATCATTTAATTCTGAATCAGTGTAATAATCACATTGTAATGTTGAATTATTGTAGAAGTTGTTAGCTCAATCAATACCATTTTAAAAGTTGAAACTATTATAATCAGAATAGTTGGAAGAGCTAAATTCTGGGAACATATCTCAACTAATTTATAAATTTTATAATCTTGTTCAATTGGTGAGTTTTCAAAAATAAGTTCATCATTGCTCATATCTTCAAATGGGAAAACCTCACAGCAGGTTGGACAGCGGTAAATACATTTTTTCTGAGCATTAACATGAACTGATATTGTGTTATATTGGTACAAGTCTTATAAAAAGGTAGACTCACATAGTCCACATTTTACAAAAGGATTACTCTCACAAACTAAACACGAGTCTATTTTTACCAGGTTTTTAGTCATTTCAGAGGTTTACGCAACAACTGTTGCTGATAAATAGATAATCTAAATATAAAACAAATGTTATAGTTATGTAGCATAGAACAAAATAACACACGACCCACACACCATACCACGAGTGTGTCCACAATAATAACATAGCTAGAAAGAAGTATGCAGCATCCAGTACTAGACCAATGTTTACACAATAACAACAACATTGTCAGTGTTCACTCAACTCAAGGACAGGTATAACCCCCTAAATATTATTATATTTTTTTTTACATGAACATTTTTATTTCTTCACCATAATGACACATAGTTATTATTATATGCACACTGTTAAATTAACATCTAAATGAAACTTATAAATATTAATAAATGTGCATTTTAGTAACCACAATAATAATCTAATGTATGACTTGTATTATTTTCCTAATTAAATATGCATAATATTAAATGAATATATCTCGCGATCTACTCAACCAATTTACATCAGGTTTTCACCAAGCTGCTTATTTTGCACTATATAGCATCCTTAATGGAGCCAGCAAGTTTTTTGAAAGCTTGGTTTCTATTGGTTGTTGTTTGTACAGCAAGACAGGCAGAGATCGTGGATGAGCCAATCAGAGTCGAGCTTATGGCGATGCTTGGTCTTGGATTACTTCCGGCTCTGACAACACTCGGAAGAAAGTTGTAGAAAATTTATTTTGCTCTGTTTATTTTTGACTTGATGTACTAGATACAGTGATCATTCAGTCAACTATCATACATGGGATTGTCAAGCATCTTCAGGTATGTATAGGAGTTGTTTATTTACTAAAAATAAGTGCTCTATTAATTTTGTAAACAAACGTAAGATGTAGGCCTAACAATAAGGCCGTGGCTACGCGTACGTGAGCCGCATCTTTAGACCTTGAGTCTAAAAGTACGGCAGTCGTTCTGCGCATGCGCATACCTTTGGATTTCCGGTTACGTGAGCCGTATTTTTAGCCTAAATTCTAGAAGTACGGCAGTCATTGAGCGCATGCGCGTAATTTCATACGTGAGCCGTATCTTTAGCACTAGGTTCTAAACGTACGTGAGCCGTATCTTTAGTCACTGCTTTCGTTGTTTCATACGCGAGCCGTACGTTTAGCATTCAGTTCTAAACATACGTGAGCCGTATTTTTAGCAAATTTTACTACAAGTCCAGCAGGCAGGCACTTTGGTCTTGCATTTTTTGTGAGCTATAATTAAAGATGTGTACATTGGAGGGAGCAGTACTTAATGGCTTCGATACTTAATACCGACTTTTTATGTAGACATTTTATGAATTTACTAGTATATGTAATATATGTAGTGTGTGTGCGTGTGCCTGAGCATTTTTAGTCACTGCTTTCGTTGTTTCATACGTGAGCCGTATGTTTAGCACTCGGTTCTAAACGTATGTGAGCCGTATTTTTTAGCAAACTTCTAGAAGTACAACAGGCACTCTTTGCTCTTGCATTTTTGAGCTATAATAAAAAACTGTGTGTGCATGTTACATTGTAGGGAGCAATAAATAATACTGAAAGTGATTATATATATAGACATTTTATATGTATCTACCGATATATATGTGTGTGTTTGAATGAACACAAAGCAACATTGTAGTGAACAACCAAGATAGTTTTATTAACCAAGCATAAATACAATTTAGATGGATGGATGCCTTGAATACATAATACACAATTGAAACCCGGTTACACCAGAACATATTAGGGTTGACTAATAAGGCGGTTTAATAAAAAATTTATTCAATCCATCATCCTCTGATGCAATATACATGCTAATATGTTGGTAATTGTATACATTCATGTTAAACGTTTAGATTATATGGTGCGCATGGAACATACTTTATAAAAGACGTTTCTAAATATCTTGCTCTCCTAATAACGGAAATCCTGGCACATCATACTAAATTAATTATAAGTCAACATATTTTCTACATGCTAAAACAGAACTCATGCACATGGAATATACCAAAATATGTGTCTAAATACCTTACTATACAAATAACTGAAATCCTGACCCATCATACTAAATTAATTCTCCAATGACATATTTTCTACATGCGAAAACACGAATGACCCTAATGTAAAACATTTCAACAGTGAACATGTAAAACACAGAACACACTAATGTAAAACATTTCTACATAGAACACACTAATGTAAACATGTACATGCTGCACTAATTAAAATATTCTCAATATGGCATCTATTACTATAATGTACTAATATACTAACTAATGTGTATGGTGTGTATATGCATGTGCATGCATTGTGTTCACGTGCTGTACATGCATGGTAACATCTAAGCACACATGTATAATATACCTGTGTGCTTAGATGTTACCATGCATGTACAGCACGTGAACACATTATATGGCAGACACTGAAGTGTTGATGTGTCACTTGAGCTGTCTGGCTGATGGGCTGCAGTTCACCAAACACACGTCAACCTATTAACATAAAGTGCAAACACCTGGCAGTAATATGGAAACGCGATAGTCAGACAGAAAAAGACAACGTGTGTAGATAATTGATGGAACTATTTATCAGAGTGAGATGCAGCATGGTTGAAACCTTCAAATGCCAGGGTTACTTGTATTTGGTATTTGACCAGTCATGGTGTGCGTGTGCGAGTGCGCGTGTGTGCGTGTTGATTTGTTAGGTATGTGGAAACCTTCCATGTCATGCCAATATACCAGAGCCAGTTTCCTTGGTGTATGTGCTTGTTCTTTGACAACACACTGATATTATCACAGAGATGTATGACATCCATTACATATCCAGGTTGTTCTTAGGTGTTGTAATGTTGCCCACACATCTGCCATGAAACCAATCAAGGCAAGCATCACACCCTACTGACAAACCACCATCAACATCCCCGTCACATACCTTACATTTCCACACCCCATTCTGTGTGACCTTACCAACCCCATGAAGGGGTGCTTCCCTTGTGGTTGTGTTCCTCGTTTAAACTAACAACAACAAGCTCCGTGGCATCTTGTGACAGCCGTATCCACAGACCAACAGGACACTGTTGTTGGGTAGTACTGAAAACAAAAATAATGTTTACGATGTGCTATACAAACCAGCCATAGATCGTGCATATATAAACGTTAAGGCATATCAATGACCATGCACTAAACAGTATTTGTTGCAGGACTGCTTTGATATCAACAGTAACCACTGGCGCTATCTAACGAGCTCTGACATACGTGAATTCAGATTGGCATTCGATTCCGAAGTTACATTGTCATTAACCACGTAGCCCAGCAATAGTTGCCAATATAAGGCAGGATTCACTAACCCCCGTTTTCTATGTTCGATCCCTAACACTAATATAGTGATACTTGTAAAATAGCAACAACTAGGTAGCTAGATTAACAACACACATGATTAAAATAAACCGATACATAAAATACAAATAAACACAAATGCATAACTGTCTGGGAGGATAACCAACATCAAAGTAGAACGAACGAATAACTGTAACATGAACGATAATGCAGCAATTGAATTGCCAGCCCAATGCGATGTAAATTCAGAATTTTTTTAAATGGGTTGTTACCAAACGTTGACGTTGTTATGCAATGAATGTTAAAAAAATAAACAAAGAATCCATGCCTAAAGTATACTTACTGATGAGCCTGTCACTGCCTTTTGCTGTTCGATTTGAATGTTTTTCCACCGCGTATACAACAAGTCAACAGTACTGGCTACTGTCAGTAGTTGATCTCGGCAAAAACAGATCTTTATTTGCTGTTTCTGCAACATTAGGACAGCGCTTCTTGTGTGACGCTATCGATCCCGAGCTGCGCTTGTACAAGTTGACAAATTTCGATTGTTTGTAATGACTAATTGCCGTTTCTAAATTAGATAAACTAGAAAAAATCGCTCCAACTTGTAATGCTTGATCAAATGCCATTAATTTTCGAATGGGACGATTAATGCGCGCGCAGATTTAGAGCAGGAAATGAAAAACGAAAACTGATGCGCGCGCAGCCTCACGTACGTTTAGACCCCCATGCTAAAGATACGGCTCACGTACGCCTAGACACTTCGTAACAATAACATGAAGTTGTAGTCTCTTAGTCTGGGCCTGGGTTGGTATTGTACTACATTGTATTGTTTTGTATTGCCTGCATTGTATTGCTGCAAATGACATTGATGGTTGTTGGTGTCACTTATAGTAATTGTGAACGTAAAATATTATCTTTATGAGTTTATAGTTAAATGTCATTTACACCAGAGTCCAGACTAAAGCACATTGACATACTCTAAGTTGTAGGCTAAACCTAGGCTAAATCAAATGTGGTACTTGTGTCCTCTTCAAAATGTCTTTCAGAATAGCCAGAAACCCATATAATCTAATGTATGACTTACATGTTATAACTATTCTTACCTAAACATATTTCAGGTGAAGTGTTTGAAGATGTCATCATTGGTAACCCCTGCATCTGAACTCGCTGAACCTCAGCCACAAGCGACGCTGCCACAGAGCTCGTCAGCTCAGAAACTCCATGTTGAACAGCCTGATCCTGCAACAGTTGGTGACGAACCATTGAGTGGATACCGGTTGTTTGACATTCGACCACTCGTGTTGTTCGTACAACACTTCCGTGTCCCACATGTCAGCACAGTGGGTATTACGCAACTGAGTTGGGTGCAGGCCTTGCAACTACTGTAAGTTTTACATGCAGGGCATGTAGTGCTGTTATGAACTTGAAAAACACTTGTAGGCAAAATGAAAACGGCAGTGATGGCCATCTGGAAGCACCGAGGTAAGGACCACAGGGATTGTGGTGGCTGGTGCCCGGCACACTATGGTGATGTGGACAGAGCCAACAGGAAGTCTCTGCCTAAGTTTGTGCTGAAGGCAATCAAACCTGTGTTTGAGACACTGAGCACTGACAGTTTGTTGTCCAAGTGCACTCATGGTGGAACACAAAAGTCAAATGAGAGTTTCCACCATTTGATCTGGAATCGATGCCCAAAGAGTGTGTTTGTGGGCAGAATGAGGCTAGAAGTAGCAGTGTATGATACAGCTATTGTGCATAATGAGGGGGAAATGTGAAGGTTGCCCATATTTCAGATGCTAAGTCTTGAGCAGGGTGCTTTCACGAAAGTAGGTTTCCTCTGCATTGACCGAAAGCGGGTGTTGTCAGCTGAAAAGCAAGCAACAGAAGCAGCCAAGACCAGTAGAAAGAGGAGGCAGGTTGTACAGGCTGGTACAAGCACTAGTGATGGTAGCTATGAAGTTGGAGCTTTCTAAACGAAGTAGTGTTGTCGGTACACACGTACCAAGCATTTAAACACAGTTTTCTCCATTTTGTTTTTTGGAGCCGTGCGTGTAGTCTTATGTCAAGATATCTAGAAAAGTTGTTGACTGATGTTTGTGAAAATTGGCATATTGTTGAAGCTATACAAGTTGAAGAAGTTGGACTAAAATGATTGATATTGTTCAGTTATTTATAGAGATATAGCATGTTGTGTCCATGACGAATATGTGTTTCTGTAACCTTTGTACATAAAAAAATCGTATTTGTTTTAATATTGATCTGATCTTGTTTCTTTTAGTTCAGGTTGAAATATAATTTATTGGCATCATACTGTCAAAATATCAACTTATATCCAGAAATAATCTTGAAATATGAAAATACCCTATAGATTTCTCTTTGGTGGCCATCTTGGGTCATGTGACTTGTCATAATTGGGTCATTTTTTGTTTCTGACATACTTATTTGTAAAAAAAATTACATCTTTGCGACTTGTAACAAGAAAGATAGAAAATTACAGTTATACCTGTCCTCAAATCCAAACTCCCAGACAGTGGCGCCACTCAGCATATCACCACTGCCACAACTTGATTATGAATTCAAAATGGACAGTGTTGAGTGGTATGTTAACTGAGTAACGTGATTGTTGTTTCTTGACTTGTTGCGTCATTGCAACTGTGAACTTGAGTATACGTAACATAGGTTCAAACAAAAACTAATGTTATTTTGTTCCTACACACAAGTAAACACTATCCACAATTGAAACTAAGAGATTTATTGAAAACAATTAGGAGTTTACTAAATGAAATGATGATGTGCAGATTCTGTACATCATGTGACTTGTCGTAACATTTTGTTTAATCATAATTATGTAAGTTGTGGCAGTGGAGAAATCATGATTTACATTAGATTCACTATGTGGCGCCACTGGTGGGGAGTTTGGCTCAAATCGTGAAGCAGTGAATTACTATTGAGAGGGATCATATCTTTGTAGTTGAAGAAATTGTTCCATTGGTTGTGGAGCCATCGTATGGGGTCGGCCGGATCGTGTACGCCCTCTTAGAACACAACTTCTGGATGCGAGAGGGTGAGGAACAGCGCACAGTGAGTGTCACGTCAAATATTCTACAAATAAAGCTTACCTCTAGTACAAGACATTTTGTGCAAGTCTCATTTGAAACACACTGGGAGATTCTGAGTCTGTCTGATTGTTTCACATACAAGGGCAGCCCACTGATGATCTGACAATCTGTCTCCACCTTTGTCAGTCCCTTGTTGCCACTTGTGTCTCATGGAAGTCAAGTCCTGTCTTGTCTTTGATGTTGTCTGTCCAGTCCTATCTCTGTCTCTCTCTGTGTCTTGCAGGAAGACTACTAGGCCAGTGGATGCCATATGCTAAATTGAGTGTATGTAACATTTAATAAGTAGAAGTGTTTTTAAAATTAAACATGAAGAAATATGCCTATCACTTTGTGTAAATTATTTTAAATTACGGCCCTTGTATCTCCCAGAATGCAATGTGCATGTTGACAAACGCATCTGTAGATGTACAACTTGTTCTCTTTATGTAACTTTATCAGTTTAAGACGACTGATTTGATTGGATTTGTTTTAAACTTTGACCTGTTGACAAACACATCTCTAGATGTATAACTTGTTCTCTTTCTGTAACTTTATTAGTTTAAGACGACTGATTTGATTGGATTTGCTGGTTTATTTGATTAACTGGCATTGAACAGTATACCCCTTTTACATGAAGGGAAATAACCACCAAAGTGGGGCAAATATTTTTACAAGACTGCATACTTTGTGATGTACAAATGTTTATGAGATAAAATCTACACATGGTTTCATGTTACTGGTCTCCTGGGGCCAGTTTAGTTTAACAGGAACAACTGTCAGCCCTGATTGCTGAAATAAACTATTGTAGCTATGCTACAGGTGATTATTGTCTTAAACTGTTTTATAAGAACAATTATCACTAAGCAGGTTGTTATCCACGAATCACTGAGTAATACAATGTTTCTGTCTTTCTGCAGCACCTTGCCCTGCCGCCAGTAATTGCCCCGTACAAATGTTCAGTTCTGCCGCTAAGCTACAACCCTGAGTTTACGTCATTTGTGAAACAGATCTGTAAGTATTACCTGTGTTTGTTGTGTACTATATACTGTGATAAATGCATTCTTCTTTTGTAGTCATATACTCAATTACAGCATTGGTGTCTCGTTGCAATCTCTCTATCCACTTCAAGCCCACCATCTCTCCTATGCTCCATGTTGTCAATCTCTCTATCCACTTCAAGTCCATCATCTCTCCTATGCTCCATGTTGTCAATTTCTCTATCCACTTCAAGTCCATCATCTCTCCTATGCTCCATGTTGTCAATTTCTCTATCCACTTCAAGTCTACCATCTCTCCTATGCTCCATGTTGTCAATTTCTCTATCCACTTCAAGTCCACCATCTCTCCTATGCTCCATGTTGTCAATCTCTCTATCCACTTCAAGTCCATCAACTCTCCTATGCTCCATGTTGTCAATCTCTCTATCCACTTCAAGTCCATCATCTCTCCTATGCTCCATGTTGTCAATCTCTCTATCCACTTCAAGTCCATCATCTCTCCTATGCTCGATGTTGTCAATCTCTCTATCCACTTCAAGTCCATCATCTCTCCTGTGCTCCATGTTGTCAATCTCTCTATCCACTTCAAGTCCATCATCTCTCCTATGCTCCATGTTGTCAATCTCTCTATCCACTTCAAGTCCACCACCTCTCCTATGCTCGATGTTGTCAATCCATCTAATTTTTTCTATCTCTGGTCTTCTTGTTCCAATGGCCGTACTTAGTCAGCTTTCTTCCCTCAATGAAACAACTGACCTTTCTTAACCCCTACTTTATTTTTATTTGGAAATAAACAATCGAAAAATGTATAGCCTGACTCTGTATAAAAAGTATGACAGACACAAATTAGTGTCTGCATTGACCACCTCTCCATATTGACCACCTCTCTGTATTGACCACCTCTCTGTATTGACCACCTCTCTGTATTGACCACCTCTCCATAATGACTAGCCACCCACTACATCTATATTTACTGTTGATTGTATTGAGCATCTGCTTAAGCAAAGAAGTTCACCCTTTAGCTTATCATAACTATGATATTCACACAGTGTCTGTATTCTACACAGTCAAATACATTAAATATACATCTTATATATACATTGAGCATAACTTTATGTGATAACTAATTTGCAACATTAATAATAATAGAATATAAATATCAAAGCTATGAATAAATATTAAATTAAAAGGTTTTAATATTAAAATACTCAGAGTCAGACAATTTGTATTACATATTATAAAATATTGCTATTATTATTATTATTTCTTACTGTTTCTATTACATTAACACAAATCTATATCTAGTACTCTGGCATTGTTACTTTCGCTGAATGTTAATTAGAATTTGTTTCGAAGATCATCCTTCTTTTTCACCATCTTAAAATTATTCCAGATTATCATTGTGACAAACATGTCCAACATTGTTTTTGTGAACATACAATTTGTATCAGTTGAGTTATTTGTACATTACTTTCGTCAACAGAATAATGTATACTTGTTTGTGCTAGGATGACAACGTGGAGGTTGCACTGAACTGACTCCAGTGTGTGGAGCAACCAGTGTCAATGAAAGAAGTGATTTAAGTGATGTCAATGACGGTATTTATCTTTTAATACTTGGATCAGTGTTTAGCATTCAGCCCAGTACAAGCCTTTAGAGTGGGTCAGCTGCAAGGTTATAAGTTGTTCATTCTGTCATTATTTCACTTGCATGCAAAGCCCTTTAACAATATTCCATCACCTTTCATCTTTTTCTTAGAAGCCTGTATATCAGAAAGCACATTTGTCTAATTATCTATCATGAAATATTGTCAAATGTTAACCATAATGTTGACTATATAAAAACAGTTTTCTTGCTGATCAGACTTTCTGACGTCTACAATCCGTTTGCCAGTGACACTGACAGTGAACCTGATTTTGTAAGTGTTTAATAAGTCTAATTAATGAATTAATCTAATTAATAAGCTCCATTTAAAACTTCATCAACTGATTTAGCCTATCGCAAATCTATGTCCAAATATGCAGTGTTTGAATAGCTTAAGTAACTTCTGCAGTCGATTGAATAAAAATTCATATTTTTTTCCTTTGCAGAAGATTTCTTCACCAAAACAATCGGAAGAACTTGTTGATGCGTCTGTATCATTTGATGGTAAGTTAGATTAATTTAGCTTCAATTAATTTTTTTTAATAATTGAAACTAACTTACTTAATATTGATTAAACGTGTGATCAATGTGGCTAACAGGGTAGTAGGGTGTCATAGATTTTGAGACACAATTACAGATTTATGTAAATACACTAATTCAGTCCCATTAACATATGTACAATATATATCACAAGCAATAACTTTATTGCAAATGTGTCTTTAGATTCACTTCACAAAATCCCCAACTTGAGTGTTCACTCAGTCCAGATGTTTGTCACTGAAGGGTGAGTTGGTTGTCTTATTTAAACTGTTGTAACTGACATGGTTTCATTTCAGTGTTGTTGCAGGTTCCATTCATGTTGGTGTTCGGAAACACATATTTGTGTTCTGATATTCCTAAGCTTTTACTTAATGTTTTAGGTACATATGTTTGTGTTCTGATATTTCTAAGCTTTTACTTAATGTTTTAGGTACACATGTTTGTGTTATGATATTCCTAAGCTTTTACTTCATGTTTTAGGTACACATGTTTGTGTTCTGATATTCCTAAGGTTTTACTTCATGTTGGGAAGCATGTGTTTGTGTTCTAATGTTCTTGAACCTTTACTTAAGTGTTGTGGTGGGTTCAATTCCTGTTGGTGTTCTGATTAACATACCTGGTTGGACACACGTGGTATTGGTTCTTTCATTAGATCTTTAATTATCAACAAACATAAATCAAACACTTAAATATATGTACATTGAAAAAATCTTATTCTGACAAGTATCCTTCAAACTTCTTGGTGCAGCTCTATTAAAAAAACAGTGAAAATATTGTTGTATTCTTCCATGCAATATTTGATTACAGTTGTTTTCAGATCATGTTTATAATTGTTCTTCAGCCTTATCGATACAGCGGCCAACACATCTAGATCTGATGATGCAGGCAAAAAGTAAGCCTTTGTTTAATTTTATATTTGTTTGTTCTAATATTCCTAAGCTTTTATTTCAGTGTTGTTGCAGGTTTGATTCATGTTGGTGTTTGGAAACACATGTTGGTGTTTGGAAACACATGTTGGTGTTTGGAAACACATGTTGGTGTTTGGAAACACATGTTGGTGTTTGGAAACACATGTTGGTGTTTGGAAACACATGTTTGTGTTGTAGTATTGCTAAGCTTTGACTTCAAGTTTGGGATCATACATTCTGTCACTTATGTCTTGATGTCATTCACCAGGTCTTTGTCCCACTTGGCACCAATTTGAGCACAGACAGTTCTCTCTATCTAGTGTATATAGACAGTCAAACCTGCTCAAGCGACTACCTGCATAAAGAGGCCACCAGCCATTAACAGTTATACCTTTGATAAAAAATAAATCTGGTGACACTAACGATGTTAATAACTACAGACTAATTGCACTGGTTACAGTAACTAAGGTCTGTGAGATTGTATAGTATTAATGACGGCAGTATATGTGTATGTGCATGGGTATTGTCGGAAATAAAAAGTATTCTGTTCTAACGACCACTGTCAGTGTTTCGTCTAAATGTATTCCAGGCTCCCATACACCAGTAGTATCAACATCCGATTTGGGAAACTGCAGAAAACCAACATTTGGTATGTGTGTGAGCTATTCAAGTTACATTAATAATTATATATTAGCTTATATAATTGCTTAATAATTAAATTATTATTAACATGATTATTAAATTCATCACTTCATCGGCTCTTTCTAGTGATAATGATATGATCTAGGAATGACTCGCCTTGTGATCACAATACAGTGTTTTATTCATAGTAACATTTCAGTTGTTATTTTAAGAATATTGTCTATGTTTCATATGTTGAGTTATATGAAATGTGTTAAAAACACAGAGATCATATCAACACCATCATAATTACAGCTGCTTCTTTTATTTATTGTTGTCTATTTTGCAGCTGTGGCCGACAACAGCCGCAGTGAGGATGATGTGCCACAACCCGAGAGAGGGAGAGAGGATGTGCCACCCCCGAGAGAGAGAGGATGTGCAACCCCCGAGAAAGAGAGGATGTGCAACCCCCGAGAGAGAGAGGAGGTTCCACCCCCGAGTGAGAGAGGATGTGCCACCCCCGAGAGAGAGAGGATGTGACACCCCCGACAGAGAGAGGTGACATGTCATGGTTGATAGAGAATAATAAGCCATCAACGTATTCATGTAACTTTACTGATGCCTCATTGATATATGTGATAGGATATAATGAATACTTTTCTTTTAGATATTCCCATAATTTTGAATTATTCAGAGCCAATGAATAATATAAGCAAGTGTCTTTAACCATTCATGACACCAGTAATAATTGCTTATTGCACCCGTAGCTTGATCATTAACACAATAGTTATTTGTAATATTTTCCCAGTTGCAGTTGACACCAGCAGTGACAATGAGAAGGAAGTGTCACAGTTGATACCAGCAGTGACAATGAGAAGGAAGTGTCACAGTTGACACCAGTAGTGACAATGAGAAGGAAGTGTCACAGTTGATACCAGCAGTGACAATGAGAAGGAAGTGTCACAGTTGTCACCAGCAGTGACAATGAGAAGGAAGTGTCACAGTTGACACCAGCAGTGACAATGAGAAGGAAGTGTCACAGTTGATACCAGCAGTGACAATGAGAAGGAAGTGTCACAGTTGACACCAGCAGTGACAATGAGAAGGAAGTGTCACAGTTGACACCAGCAGTGACAATAAAAAAACATGTACAGGTAATATAAATGTTCATGTTTTTGCTACTATGATGATGTCATGTACAGGTAATATAAATGTTCATGTATATGCTACTTTGATGATTTCATGTACAGGTAATATAAATATTCATGTTTATGCTACTATGATGATGTCATGTACAGGTAATATAAATGTTCATGTTTATGCTACTATGATGATGTAATTTTCAGCAAATAGCATCCATTGGAAGGACACAGATCATTTGATGCTCGACAGCTACTTTCAGTCTTTCTTCGAAGGACGTGGAGAAGAAAAGGACACAAAATGTAATTTGCCAAGTAAGAATTACATTTACAAGAAATTACATTTTGGCCAAGAGAAATTACAACACTTTGGAAGTAGAAATGATATGCTCTTTTTTATTGTTTTGTTCACCTGCATATTCTCCAAAATATGTCGTACCTTAATTCATACCTTAAAAGGGTTTGGGGCAGGGAGCCTTCGGGCTGATACATAGCCCCCCAATCAGTGGTTGTGGCAGTAATTTTTAAATTTTGCTTTGAAATTGTTTACTGTTTGTGCACTAACACAGTGGCTTGGTATTCCATGGCTTGATTACTCGCTGTGAACAGAACTTGTTGTTGTTTATCTTTAAGTCTATGCAACCCAAAACTGGTCATTGTGATGTTGCAGGAGGCAGTAGTGGTCAGTCTGTCTGGTCATCGTAGTGTTGCAAGTGTCTATGTAGTGGTTATACAGGAAGACACAACAAGTCAATACTTCGACACCACAGTTGACTAGATGCACGCAACAAGTTCTTTTCACAGCGAGTAATCAAGGTATGGATTAGCTCGAATATTCTCGTCTCGTGTCAATGTCAGTAAATCGATTAATAATCGTGAAAACTTCAAGCATATCAGCCCTTTTCCTGCTATCTTGTAGAGACAGGAGGCCACACTTTTGCAATCTTAGATAATATGGGAGCTTAGAGATTCCAGTGATCATTTTAGTGGCCCCCCTCTGGACACTTTCTAAGTTGTCTATATCTTTCTGAAGATGTGGGCACCATGCCTGTTGGCAGTTTTCGATGATGGGTCGGACCAAGGTGATGTATAAGTTTTTGATGTTTTTCACGCTTTTGTCTGTGTAGGTCCTACGAATTGTCCCTAGTATTCTATTTGCTTTCTTGACTACGTAGTTTATTTGCTCCTTAACTTTCAGTGATTTATGAATGTGTACTCCTAGGTCTTTTTCCATATCTATCGATTCTTGATGTACATCTCCCATAAAATAGTCATAGTTCGGGTTGTTGTATCCAATGTGCAGGCATTTGCATTTAGTGAAGTTGAACAATAGCTGCCAATTCTGACTCCATTTATACATAGAATGGAAGTCTTCGTGGAGAGTGAAAGCATATTCAACTTCACGAACTTGCCTCAACGTTTCTGAGTCATCAGCAAACTTTATCAGGGAGCTTACTACAGTTGAGTAAATGTTGTTTATAAAGATAACAAATAACATTGGGCCGAGTATTGATCCCTGTGGTACAGTCAGCTACACCACTGATCACTTTTTGCCAGTCTGACTCCGCACCACTTATGTACACTCGTTGTCTTTTATATGTTAGCCAATGTTCTATCCATCTGTTGGTCTTGCCTGTAATGCCACGAGTGGTTGGTTTTGAGAGGAGTCTGCGATGAGGGACTGTATCAAACGCTTTACTGAAATCCAAGTAGATCATGTCGACTGGATATCCTTTGTCAATATAAGAAGTCACTTCTAGAAATATTAGCAGATTACTAAGACAACTTCTGTTTGGTCAAAAACCATGTTGTGAATCAAGAATGTTGTGAATCTAGTTTCCTGGCTTAGAATAGTGTCCTTTCTTGTAAATTGGAATGACATTTGCATCAAGCCAGTCTTGTGGTACCTGCCCACTTTGAAAGCTCTTTGTAAACAATGCATTCCATGGCCCGGCTAGTTCTTTGTAAACAATGCATTCGATGGCCCAGCTAGTTCTTTGTAAACAATGCATTCAATGGCCCGGCTAGTTCTTTGTAAACAATGCATTCAATGGGCTGGCTAGTTCTTTGTAAACAATGCATTCGATGGCCCGGCTAGTTCTTTGTAAACAATGCATTCAATGGCCTGGCTAGTTCTTTGTAAACAATGCATTCAATGGCCCGGCTAGTTCTATGTAAACAATGCATTGAATGGGCTGGCTAGTTCTTTGTAAACAATGCATTCAATGGCCCGGCTAGTTCTATGTAAACAATGCATTCAATGGCCCAGCTAGTTATTTGTAAACAATGCATTCAATGGCCCGGCTAGTTCTTTGTAAACAATGCATTCGATGGCCCAGCTAGTTCTTTGTAAACAATGCATTCAATGGCCCGGCTAGTTCTTTGTAAACAATGCATTCAATGGGCTGGCTAGTTCTTTGTAAACAATGCATTCAATGGCCCGGCTAGTTCTTTGTAAACAATGCATTCAATGGCCTGGCTAGTTCTTTGTAAACAATGCATTCAATGGCCCGGCTAGTTCTATGTAAACAATGCATTCAATGGGCTGGCTAGTTCTTTGTAAACAATGCATTCAATGGCCCGGCTAGTTCTATGTAAACAATGCATTCAATGGCCCAGCTAGTTCTTTGTAAACAATGCATTCAATGGCCCGGCTAGTTCTTTGTAAACAATGCATTCAATGGCCCGGCTAGTTCTTTGTAAACAATGCATTCAGTGGCCCGGCTAGTTCTTTGTAAACAATACTTTCAGTGGCCCGGCTAGTTCTTCAGCATATCTGTTTAGCACAATTGGGAAAATCTGATCTGTTCCCGGAGATTTGGATGCATTTAGCTTCTTTAGTTTATTGCATATGCTCGACTCCTCAAAAGTGATACTATTTAATTCCTCTTCGCTACTTCCTTGAAACATCTTAACCTGGTTTGGAATTCTGTGTAGATTCTCCTGAGAGAACTGTGTCACGAAATGATTATTAAATGTTGTTGCCGTCTTGAAGTTATCATTGATCACTTTGTTACCTTGTTCATCTTCAATTGGTGTTACCGTTTCTTTCACTTTTAGTTGTGATCTAGCATACTTGTAGAAAAACTTTGGATCTTGTTTCATGTTATCTGTTATTTTCACCTCAAGTTTCCTCTTTGCTTGACGGACCAGTTTTTATGCTTTGCGTTCTGCTCTCTTGAACTGTATATAGTCTTGGTGGATCTTTGTCTCTTTATATCTGTTCCACCATCTCAGTCTGTTTTTCCTGGCTCTGTAGATCTCCTTGTTCCACCATAGTGGCCTGGTTCTGTAGATCTCCTTGTTCCACCATAGTGGCCTGGCTCTGTAGATCTCCTTGTTCCACCATAGTGGCCTGGTTCTGTAAATCTCCTTGTTCCACCATAGTGGCCTGGCTCTGTAGATCTCCTTGTTCCACCATAGTGGACTGACTCTGTAGATCTCCTTGTTCCACCATAGTGGCTTGTTGCTTCTCTTCCTCTTGACTTTCTTTGGTACAAACTTACTCACTGCCTCCTCTATGGAAGCTTTCAGTATTGTCCAGGCTTCTTCTGTTGAACAATTTGCTCTACTTAGTTTACTCCTGAGGTCAATGTGTCGTAGATATTCCTTCATGCCTACATAGGCACCGTTTCTGTAGTCACAGTAATCATTCTTCCAATCAGTGTATTCAGTCCTACAGACCATCGTGAACTCTACTATGTTGTGATCGCTTGAACCAAATGGTTCTGTTACATGCACATGTCTCACTAAGTTTGGAGTTGTTGTCAGAACAAGATCTAGCACATTCCATGTCTTGTAGCTGTTTCTACAGGTTGAATCAAGCCAGGGTCCTGTGTCAAGTCTAATGACTGTCCTTCTGCTGTTGCTTCAAGTTCTTTCCAGTTTATAGTGTTGTGGTTGAAATCTCCACATAACATTACTTCTTTGTTTGACATTCTGCTGCATGCCTGGATAATGTTGGAATGAATTTTTGCTTCTTCTTCCTGCATATTAGATGTAAAGTTGTAACATACCCCAGCCAGAATGTTACCCTCTGCCAGCCTACACCACAGTATTTCCTCATTGCAGTCAGAGAGGTCTATGTCACACTGTGCACTGACCTCTTCTGTTGCATAAATTAGCCCTCCTCCACCTCGTCTGTCCTTCCTGTCTTTCCTCCTGGTCACATAGCCATTAAGTGCTAATAAGTGTTTCCCTTCCCTCTGTCGCCCTCTCTCACCCACCCCCTTCTCCCCAGGGGTATCTCTCCTAGGGTTTGGGGTAGTTGGACTGTGAGATGGTTTGGTGGGCTGGTTAGTAGAAACAGTGTTAGTGTGTGTTTTAGTGTTAGTTTTCTTAACTTTAGTGGTGTTAGGTTTGTTAGTATTTGGGTGTATACTATGTACAGAGTGATAAGGGGAATTAGGTTCGACCTCCCCCCCTTCCCTTTGGAAGGCCTGCTCCTGTTGTTGCCGTGTCCTTGGTTCCTTGTTTGGGGCTGAATGTCCGAGACCTCAGTCCATGTTTCTTGTTGTAGGGCTTGTTTGGTGGTAATCTCTCCCTTGTATATGACAAGTCCTTTTCTCCAGTCTTCTTCTTTCTTGGCGCAATCTGTAGTCCTTCCCTCTGTCGCCCTCTCTCACCCACCCCCTTCTCCCCAGGGGTATCTCTGTAGTCCTGCTCTTGTTCCTTCTGTGTTTTGTCTCAGTTTATATACACTTTCTTCCATTTGTTGCCTCTTTCTCTCAGGGAACTTGCTTATTCTAGTACTTTAGACTTGTCATATCTGGTTGTTAGCGAGACTTGGGGGCTGTCCATTTGTCTTTCTCTAGGAACTCTGAAAGCTTGCTGTATGATGTCAGCATCGATTCCAGTTTTTCTTATGCATCTGATTGGGTAGTAACCTCTGGTATGATTGGGTAGTAACCTCTGGTATGATTGGGTAGTAACCTATGGTATGATTGGGTAGTAACCTCTGGTATGATTGGGTAGTAACCTCTGGTATGATTGGGTAGTAACCTCTGGTATGATTAGTTAGTAACCTCTGGTATGATTGGGTAGTAACCTCTGGTATGATTGGTTAGTAACCTCTGGTATGATTGGGTAGTAACCTCTGGTATGATTGGGTAGTAACCTCTGGTATGATTGGGTAGTAACCTCTGGTATGATTGGGTAGTAACCTCTGGTATGATTAGTTAGTAACCTCTGGTATGATTGGGTAGTAACCTCTGGTATGATTAGTTAGTAACCTCTGGTATGATTGGGTAGTAACCTCTGGTATGATTGGGTAGTAACCTCTGGTATGATTAGTTAGTAACCTCTGGTATGATTGGGTAGTAACCTCTGGTATGATTACTTAGTAACCTCTGGTATGATTGGGTAGTAACCTCTGGGGAAGCCGGAAATTATTACATTCTTTTGTTTCTTCTCTCTCTCTCTACAGCTTTATGAGCTTCTTCTCGGGCAATGCTCCTTATTCTTTTTTCAAGTTCTTGTCACTTTACTGTTTCAATTTTCTTGACTCCTATTTCCAATCTATCAACCTTCTCTTCAATACACCTCGTCTTATCTTGCAGTGTCTGCATCATCTTTAAGCCATCTATGGTGGCTTC
Organism: Lamellibrachia satsuma; assembly: GCA_033239005.1. Lineage (NCBI taxonomy): Eukaryota > Metazoa > Annelida > Polychaeta > Sabellida > Siboglinidae > Lamellibrachia > Lamellibrachia satsuma. The sequence goes on from BSQZ01000131.1 coordinate 184,180, forward strand.
GTCACACTTCTTGCAGAACCAGTGTGTACCTAGACCCTTCTTTGCAAGAAATTTATACTTTTCCTCTGAAATATTGATACACACTATACACACCCAGCTGAACACATTTCACAGTGTAAAGCCATTGTGTCTGCTGTGACAGTCTCTCTGCACTTCCCTGCACACTTGGGCGGGCACATATTGGATGTTGACAAATTTAGACAAATACAAATTTCTGCAAACCACTTATTTGAGGGGGTATATCAACATTTTCCACAGCACCTGCCCACTACCCAACTGCCTCTTTTTTTCTTCAATAGTGGTTTTTATGAAGACACTAGAGAACTCGTTACATTACATCATAAGCAACGACAAACTCACAACACCTTCATGCATCCATTTTACCGGAAGTAAAACACTGTCAGCTGCCATATCTCCCCATTACAATAACAATTACATCACACATACTGATGGCGGAACTTAACTGAAGAATGGTACTATAAACTACTTTATAATATAATGAGTTTTCTTAGCGTTTACTTTTTTATTCATGTTTCATGCAAAACAGATATCATGGCCTTCCTGAATTCATCAACGCCACCTCGCCTGCAGCACCTTGACCATCAAGCTGCATACTTAAAAACAAGAGCACAGTTATTCAGTAGGCGCAACACTAAACAACGCAATGTCAACAAATGTTTAGTGGCTATGTCGTACTGAAATGGTACATGGCAGTCAGTTTCAGCCCTAATATGGAATGTCTGTTTTCCTTTTCTTTAAATGTATTTCTTATCTATTCCTTGCACTTTCTCTACTTCCAGCTCGTGCTTGAGACCCTAACTGGTTTTTTTCAAACTAGGTGGGAATTGATTCCACACCTGAAGTCCTCGTGTGGAATCTCACAGCTGACTATCTGGGGTCCTTTTCTTTCAATGTACTTTCTACCCCTGTCGTTGTCTTTGTGTGGGCTTTAACAATTAATGATGCCAGCGTTTTGGAAGTAAAGAAAGCTGACATATTACAGTACTTAATTTATTTCTTCCTAATAATATTGATGGTGTGACAGGATCAAAGAACACTTTTACTATGTAGAAATTTCACTAGGAGGATTTGTTTAATTGTTAAGAAAAAACTGAGGTGAACAGAATGTATTATACTTGTGGTGGAATCAGAATCACTTAGAAAACTCTAGTATAAACATAATAAAGTTAAACTTTTTTATTTACAGATGAAAAGAGGAATGAATCTTTGTTAATCAGATGTTAAGTTTATATACATAATTTTATCATACTGAGCAATATTTCAACTTTTCTTGGAATAATTCTACAGCCAATACTTCTCCACAGCCAACGAAGTAAAACACTGACAGGGGGGGTTTTATCCCCTGTATTATTGTCTATATACATAGATGAAATGTTTACAAGACGCAGAATATCTGGGTTTGGCTGTAGGATATGTCATATAGTTATCTATATGGTGCTATCGGCTATGCTGATAATATCTCGTTAGTAGCTCCATCAACATATGCATTGACAAAATGTGTGATGTCTGCCTAGAATATGTGTCATGTCTGTCTTGGAATATTTAAATTTAATTTACAATTTAACATGTCCATTCCACTTTGATGCTGTACAACTAAAATATGCTAAAAAGGCCAAACTGTTGGTCCTAACATTCACCTGGACAAGGTTGTGGACGTGTCTCGTGATGAACTCAATAAAATGTTCACTATTATAAGTCTGTTGTCATAACTAACATTAAATTAATATACATCTTATAGCTAATTATATATGTTACTTTTGAAAGGACATTTCTCCATATGAAAATGATGTGGAAGTTCCAAGTTAACAATTTCACAAGATTTTAATGAAACCACTACAATATTCGAATGCTAAAAATATTTAAGCAATTTAAAAGCCACTAAACATCAAAAGAAATCGAAATTTTTTTACGCAAGTGGGATTCGATCACGAAAACTTGCAATAAAAACCCGAAGACTTAATCCATTACGCCACACAGATACACGTTAAAATCCATTAAGTAGTGTCATACATCATCACAATGTGCATGATATATCAAAACCCTGTTTAAAATGGTTTGTTTATAACAATTATGGGTAATATCTTGTTATGTATATTGAATTAATCACAGTCGTCCGTGTGTATGTTTATTAATAAGCATAAATAGCGACAGCGATGAGCTGACGTCACGGCCGCCACCACACCACGTGACATGTCACAAACAAGTCGAATTGTGTATATCGCGCACTTGGTCTGGCTAAGGCGACAGTTAAGCAAACAGTTTTTAAGCAGATCACATATTTTGTATATTTGTTAGTCATTGACATATTCCAATGAACTTTGAGTATGTGTTCTAAATTAGTGTTACGGAGGTATTGATGGGCAATATATGAATTCGAGATGTGCATGTGGGCGATAATGGGAGAACGTTCGTGTAACGCATAATATACGTTCGTCTAACGTATATAAATAACTTCAACAGACAAAATACAAGGATCTGTTTATCTAAGTTTCCCTTGTCCACTCTGCACAAAACCTGATTGAACTAACCCTTGCTGTTGTGAGCGTGAGTAAAGGGAGGGATTGCCGATCTTTTGTTAGGTCACACGAAAATATGTTTGGTTTCATCAGAAATCCGGGAGATTTGTTCACCCGTCTGGGAGAACTGGAGATTTTATAGATTTCCGGGAGTCTCTTGGCGAATCCGGGAGACTTGATCTAGTCAGCCAGCAAGTTTCTGTTGTCTTTCTCCCTCCTGAATTAATTTAGCCCATTGTGAATCAGGTTCACTGATGTTCATATCTGTATAGTGAGTGTATGAATCGTTTAACAGTTTGTACAGTCGGCTAAATACATATTTGTTTTGAAATTATTGAAAGAATTGACTTTGATAATTTAGTCGGGTAACTTTGGAAGTGTCAATAGGTTTATGCCATAGTATATGTAAAGGTGGAGCCACTGTTGCCCTTTTCCAGTGAATTCCACCTAGTCCTAGGTCCAGTTGAAAATAATTCAGTAGGTTGTTTATAAGCCATAGACGAGCAAAGAACTGGCCCCTTCGGGTTCCCTATTGTCAATTTGTCACCCATTGTAAACCAGGCTTGATGTACAATCCGTTAACTATCCATTCAGATAATAACTCGATACATCATGGTATAAGTTGTATTATATTTATGTTCACATACAATAGATACAATACAGCATGGACGCTGCTCAAAGAGATCTTTGGGCAAAAGGTGAATGAAAAGTTCCCAAAGAAACTGCCTGAGTAGACATCATGTGATGATTGTATCTGGGAAACAGACGGAAAAGGTCATTACAGCCACAATGGAATCACGCTAGAAGTCACTGTTGGACAGGAGGTAAATATATTTCTTTTACATTATACATTATGAAAGCCCGACTACAGTGTTACAGGACTATCAACAGTTCTGTAATCATCACAGGTAGAAATGACAGTTAATTAGTCTTGTGGACAGGTAGTGCTGAGATGTTATTAGTCCCTACAAACAGTCAGTGATGTTTTACAGGTGTCACTAGGCCATCTTGACAGAAACAATTCCATTCAAATTAAACTGTTGCCTCATATAACAAAATAATAGATTCCATTAAACATTATTTATTTTGGGTGTCAACAAGGCAAAACCTTTAAAGTCTTTTTATTAAAATGAATAGTACGTTTTATATTGCAACAGCCTGAACTTGTCTGTGGGACAAGTGTCCAGGATTATGTACTTGTCCTACACTGTCACTGGTAGCTACTTGTCCTACACTGTCACTGGTAGCTACTTGTCCTACACTGTCACTGGTAGCTACTTGTCCTACACTGTCACTGGTAGCTACTTGTCCTACACTGTCACTGGTAGCTACTTGCCCCGGACAGGCGTTAATGTCAAGCCCTGCTTTGTATCTTTTCCAGTGGTTCATACACTATAGGGTCTGTTTGTATATTTGGTGAACTTGTGAGCTTTTTATTGTCATACTGGTTCTCCACACATATTTATTTGCTCTTTTTCAAATTTTTTGGGTATTCATATTAGGTGAGGTTCACTGTTTACGCTGTTGTGTCATTTTATCCCAACCTGGAGGTAGAGGCAATCCCTGGATTAACAATGTTAATAATGTGTATAAGTATGTGTTCTAAATTAGTGTTACACAGGTATTGATGGACAATGTATGAATTTGATATGTGCATGTGGGCGATAATGTGAGAAGGTTCGTCTAATGCATATAAATAAATTCAGACAAAATACAAGGATCTGTTTATCAAAGTTTCCCTCGTCCACTCTGCACAAAACCTGATTGAACTAACCCTTGCTGTTGTTGTGAGCATGAGTAAAGGGAGGGATTGCCGATCTTTTGTTAGGCCACACGAAAATATGTTTGGTTTCATCAGAAATCCGGGAGATTTGTTCACCCGTCTGGGAGAACAGGAGATTGGTTAGATTTCCGGGAGTCTCTTGGTGAACACTGTCACTGGTAGCTACTTGTCCTACACTGTCACTGATAGCTACTTGTCTCAGACAAACGTCAATGTCAAGCCCTGCTTTGTGTCTTTGCCAATGGTTCATACACTATAGAGGGAAGTACTGACCAGTCTGTTTGTATATTTGGTGAATTTATGAGCTTTTTATTGTCCTACTGGTTCTCCACACATATTTATGTGCTTTTTTTCACATTTTTGTTGTATTCATATTAGGTGAGGTACACTGTTTACGCTGTTGTGTCATTTTATCCCAACCTGGAGGTAGAGGCAGGCCCTGAATTATGGCTCAGTGATGGTGACACAACATGTGAGTGGCCTCCCAACAATGTGACGCCTGCCATAGAATCAAGGCACAGCCCAGAACTGATTGGACAACATGTAGTGTAGCTCCTGAAGAAAGGCATAAGTAAATATGGAACAAGATCAAATTACTGAATAAACGTCACAGATTTTAGAAATGAAAAGGAAAGAGGAGTCGATTAAACGTCAAGATTCAAATTCTAATATCTAATTCTGATTAATATGTTTGTAAACATTGTTTTCTAACTCCAGCGAGCTTATAGATCTAAAGAATAATGGTAATGATATATAAAGTAGAGTGCATTTTTAATATTGTGTAATGATATTACTAACGGCTCTCTTTGTTCCAGCATGTTCCGTGGCTAACTGTAAAGAATGCTCCGCCAGTGACGGTGCTGCGTATCTAACGTGTGAAACTGATTTCATTGTGAAAGAAAACGCCTATCAAGGTAATTCCTTTTTTGTGTTAAATTTCGCTGACATAGAACGAGTATTTCAACAAAATATCATTGTACTGTGGAGTACAGAAAAGCGGCATCCATTCAGAATGCTGATAGTGGCTTCAGGAAGGCAGGTTTGTGGTCATTGACCATATACGTATTTCAAGACTCCGACTTTGCTGCTGCTAAGGTAACTAATGTAATCACGGAAGCTGCACAAGAGCACAACCCCATGCCACCTCTGACCCCAACGGTGGCAGCTCCAGCACTGACAGTTGTTGCCATGGTGACTGCACAAGAGCACAACCCCATTGACAGAAGACTATGAACATTAGGCCCTGTTAACATTTCATTTGACTATTCATTAATTTTATGTTTCTAATGAACACTATATTTTATTATTTTATTTATTAATTCAAAGTTTGGTCTACATAATTTGTTTGTTTGTCCAGTCACACACTGGTATTTACTAGTATATTGTGTTTGACTATTGATAACTATTATTGTCATAACGAACACTATTTGTTATTTATGTATCATTTCAAAATTATCCTATATATAATCATTTTAATTTTGGTCCAATCGAAGACATTGGGTGGTCCAATCGAGGAAACCGTGGCCATAATTGGACTGTTTTGTAATATTTTTTTTTATTTCTTGTTGAAAATAAAATATAAACTCTATATTAGTATATTGTTTACATCAATTCCATTTGTTTTCGCATCTATATTCAAGTTTATCGTTAAGGGTCCCAATCCCGGCAACTCTCCACTATACGTAACATAGTTTCAAACAAAAACGAATGTTATTTTTTTCCTACACACAAGCAAACACTATCCACAATTGAAATTGAGAGATTTATTGAAAACAATTAGGAGTTTACCAAATTAAATGATGATGTGCAGATTCTGCACATCATAATTATGTAAGTTGTGGCAGAGGTGAAATCATGATTTACATTACATTCACTATGTGGCGCCACTGGTGGGGAGTTTGGCTCAAATCATAAATCAGTGAATGACTATTGAGAGAGATCATTTCTTTGTAGTTGAAGAAATTGTTCCATCGGTTGTGGAGCCATCGTCTGTGGTCGGCTGGATCGTGTACGCCCTCTTAGAACACAACTTCTGGATGCGAGAGGGTGAGGAACAGCGCACAGTGAGTGTCACATCAAATATTCTCCAAATAAAGCTTACCTCTAGTACAAGACATTTTGTGCAAGTCTCATTTGAAACACACTGGGAGATTCTGAGTCTGTCTGATTGATTGTTTCACATATAAGGGCAGCCCACTGATGATCTGACAATCTGTCTCCACCTTTGTCAGTCCCTTGCTGCCACTTGTATCTCATGGAAGTCAAGTCCTGTCTTGTCTTTGATGTTGTCTGTCCAGTTCTTTCTCTATCTCTCTCTGTGTCTTGCAGGAAGACTACTAGGCCAATGGATGCCATATGCTAAATTGAGTGTATGTAACATTTAATAAGTAGACGTGATTTTTAAATTAAACAAATGAAAAAATATGCCTATCACTTTATGTTCATTATTTGAAATTACGGCCCTTGTATCTCCCAGAATGCAATGTGCATGTTGACAAACGCATCTGTAGATGTACAACTTGTTCTCTTTCTGTACCTTTATTAGTTTAAGACGACTGATTTGATTGGATTTGCTGGTGTTATTTGATTAACTGGCATTGAACAATATACCCCTTTTACATGAAGGGAAATAACCACCAAAGTGGGGCAATTATTTTACTACAAGACTGCATACTTTGTGATGTACAAATGTTTATGAGATATAATCTACACATGGTTTCATGTTACTGGTCTCCTGGGGCCAGTTTAGTTTAACAGGAACAACTGTCAGCCCTGATTGCTGAAATAAACTATTGTAGCTATGCTACAGGTGATTATTGTCTTAAACTGTTTTATAAGAACAATTATCACTAAGCAGGTTGTTATCCACGAATCACTGAGTAATACAATGTTTCTGTCTGTCTGCAGTACCTTGCCCTGCCGCCAGTAATTGCCCCGTACAAATGTTCTGTCCTGCCGCTAAGCTACAACCCTGAGTTTACGTCATTTGTGAAACATATCTGTAAGTATTACCTGTGTTTGTTGTGTACTATATACTGCGATAAATGCATTCTTCTTTTGTAGTCATATACTCAATTACAGCGTTGGTGTCTCGTTGCAATCTCTCTATCCACTTCAAGTTCACCATCTCTCCTATGCTCGATGTTGTCAATCTCTCTATCCACTTCAAGTCCACCATCTCTCCTATGCTCCATGTTGTCAATCTCTCTATCCACTTCAAGCCCACCACCTCTCCTATGCTCGATGTTGCCAATATCTCTATCCACTTCAAGTCCACCATCTCTCCTATGCTCGATGTTGTCAATCTCTCTATCCACTTCAAGCCCACCACCTCTCCTATGCTCGATGTTGCCAATATCTCTATCCACTTCAAGTCCACCATCTCTCCTATGCTCGATGTTGTCAATCTCTCTATCTACTTCAAGTCCACCATCTCTCCTATGCTCCATGTTGTCAATCTCTCTATCCACTTCAAGCCCACCATCTCTCCTATGCTCGATGTTTCCAATATCTCTATCCACTTCAAGTACACCATCTCTCCTATGCTCGATGTTGTCAATCTCTCTATCCACTTCAAGTCCATCATCTCTCCTATGCTCCATGTTGTTAATCTCTCTATCCACTTCAAGTCCATCATCTCTTCTATGCTCAATGTTGTCAATCTCTCTATCCACTTCAAGTCCATCATCTCTCCTATGCTCGATGTTGTCAATCTCTGTATCCACTTCAAGTTCATCATCTCTCCTATGCTCCGTGTTGTCAATTTCTCTATCCACTTCAAGTCCATCATCTCTCCTATGCTCCGTGTTGTTAATCTCTCTATCCACTTCAAGTCCATCATCTCTCCTATGCTCCGTGTTGTCAATCTCTCTATCCACTTCAAGTCCATCATCTCTCCTATGCTTGATGTTGTCAATCTCTCTTTCCACTTCAAGTCCACCACCTCTGCTATGCTCCATGTTGTCAATCTCTCTATCCACTTCAAGTCCACCACCTCTCCTATGCTTGATGTTGTCAATATCTCTATCACTTCAAGTCCTCCATCTCTCCTATGCTCCATGTTGTCAATTTCTCTATCCACTTCAAGTCCTCCATCTCTCCTATGCTCGATGTTGTCAATCTCTCTATCCACTTCAAGTCCACCATCTCTCCTGTGCTCGATGTTGTCAATCTCTCTATCCACTTCAAGTCCACCATCTCTCCTGTGCTCGATGTTGTCAATCTCTCTATCCACTTCAAGTCCACCATCTCTCCTGTGCTCGATGTTGTCAATCTCTCTATCCACTTCAAGTCCACCACCTCTCCTATGCTCGATGTTGTCAATCCATCTCATTTTTTCTACCTCTGGTCTTCTTGTTCCAATGGCCGTACTTAGTCAGCTTTCTTCCCTCAATGAAACAACTGACCTTTCTTAACCCCTACTTTGTTTTTATTTGGAAATAAACAGTCGAAAAATGTATAGCCTGACTATGTATAAAAAGTATGACAGGCACAAATTAGTGTCTGCATTGACCACCTCTCTGTATTGACCACCTCTCTGTATTGACCACCTCCATAATGACTAGCCACCCACTACATCTATATTTACTGTTGATTGTATTGAGCATCTGCTTAAGCAAAGAAGTTCACCTTATAGCTTAACATAACTATGATATTCACACAGTGTCTGTATTCTACACAGTGATACACATTAAATATACATCTTATATATGCATTGAGCATAACTTTATGTGATAACTAATTTGCAACATTAATAATAATAGAATATAAATATCAAAGCTATGAATAAATATTAAATTAAAAGGTTTTAATATTAAAATATTCAGTCAGAGTCAGACAATTAGTATTATGTATTATAAAATTTTGCTATTATTATTATTTCTTACTGTTTCTATTACATTAACAGAAATTTATATCTAATACTCTGGCATTATTACTTTCGCTGAACGTTAGTTAGGTAGGATTTGTTTCGAAGATCATCCTTCTTTTTCACCATCTTAAAATTATTCCAGATTATCATTGTGACAAACATGTCCAACATTGTTTTTGTGAACATACAATTTGTATCAATTGAGTTATTTGTACATTACTTTCATCAACATAATAATGTATAATTGTTTGTGCTAGGATGACAACGTGAAGGTTGCACTGAACTGACTCCAGTGTGTGGAGCAACCAGTGTCAATGAAAGAAGTGATTTAAGTGATGTCAATGACAGTATTTATCTTTTAATACTTGGATCGGTGTTTAGCATTCAGCCCAGTATGCGCCTTTAGAGTGAGTCAGCTGCAAGGTTATAAGTTGTTCATTCTGTCATTATTTCACTTGCATGCAAAGCCCTTTAACAATATTCCATCACCTTTCATCTTTTGCTTAGAAGCCTGTATATCAGAAAGCACATTTGTCTAATTATCTGTCATGAAATATTGTCAAATGTTAACCATAATGTTGGGTATATAAAAACAGTTTTCTTGCTGATCAGTCATCAGACTTGTCTGACGTCTACAATCCGTTTGCCAGTGACAGTGAATATGATTTTGTAAGTGTTTAATAAGTCTAATTAATTAATTAATCTAATTAATAAGCTCCATTTAAAACTTCATCAACTGATTTAGCCTATCGCAAATCTATGTCCAAATATGCAGTGTTTGAATAGTTTAAGTAACTTCTGCAGTCGATTGAATAAAAATTCATATTTTTTTCCTTTGCAGAAGATTTCTTCACCAAAACAATCGGAAGAACTTGTTGATGCGTCTGTATCATTTGATGGTAAGTTAGATTAATTTAGCTTCAATTAATTTTTTTAAATGATTGAAACTAACTTACTTAATATTGATTAAATGCGTGATCAATGTGGCTAACAGGGTAGTAGGGTGTCATAGATTTTGAGACACAATTACAGATTTATGTAAATACACTAATTCAGTGTCATTAACATATGTACAATATAGATCACAAGCAATAACTTTATTACATTCACTTCACAAACTGCCCGACTTGAGTGTTCACTCAGTCCAGATCAGATGTATGTCACTGAAGGGTCAGTTGGTTGTCTTATTTAAACTGTTATAACTGACATGGTTTCATTTCAGTGTTGTTGCAGGTTCGATTCATGTTGGTGTTCGGAAACACATGTTTGTGTTCTGATATTCCTAAGCTTTTACTTAATGTTTTAGGTACACATGTTTGTGTTCTGGTATTCCTAAGCTTTTACTTAATGTTTTAGGTACACATGTTTGTGTTCTGATATTCCTAAGGTTTTACTTCATGTTTTAGGTACACATGTTTGTGTTCTGATATTCCTAAGGTTTTACTTCATGTTGGGAAACATGTGTTTGTGTTCTAATGTTCTTGAACCTTTACTTAAGTGTTGTGGCAGGTTCAATTCCTGTTGGTGTTCTGATTAACATACCTGGTTGGACACACGTGGTATTGGTTCTTTCATTCGATCTTTAATTATCAACAAACATAAATCAAACACTTAAATATATGTACATTGAAAAAATCTTATTCTGACAAGTATCCTTCAAACTTACATAATTTTTTGTCTTGGTGCTGCTCTATTTAAAAACAGTGAAAATATTGTTGTATTCTTCCATGCAATATTTGATTACAGTCATTTTCAGATCATGTTTATAATTGTTCTTCAGCCTTATCGATACAGCGGCCAACACATCTGGATCTGATGACGCAGACAAAAAGTAAGCCTTTGTTTAATTTTATATTTGTTGGATCTAATATTCCTAAGCTTTTATTTCAGTGTTGTTTTAGGTTTTAATTCATGTTGGTGTTTGGAAACACATGTTGGTGTTTGGAAACACATGTTTGTGTTTAGTATTGCTAAGCTAGTAAGCTTTGACTTCAAGTTTGGGATCATACATTCTTCTGCCACTGATGTCTTGATGTCATTCACCAGGTCTTTGTCCCACTGGCCACCAATTTGAGCACAGACAATTATCTCTATCTAGTGTTTATAGACAGTCAAACCTGCTCAAGCGACTACTTGCATAAAGAGGCCACCAGCCATTAACAGTCATACCTTTGATAAACAATAAATCTGGTGACACTAACGATGTTAATAACTACAGACTAATTGCACTGGTTACAGTAACTAAAGAAATTGTATAGTATTAATGAATGCTGTATATGTGTATGTACATGGGTTTTTGTTCGAAATAAAAAGTATTCTGTTCTAACGACCACTGTCACTGCTTCCTTTCACAAGAGTTTAACATGTTAAATTACCCATATTAAGTGACCTTAAGCTTAATACAGGTTTGACAGTTGTATCAACATCCAGTTTGGGAACCTGCAGAAAACAAACATTTGGTATGTGTGTGAGCTATTCAAGTTAGATTAATAATTATATATTAGCTTTTATAAATGCTTAATAATTAAATTATTATTAAAATGAAATGTTTATAGAAATATAAACATTTCATCACTTCATCAGCTTTTACTAGTGATAATTATATGATCTAGGAATGACTCGCCTTGTGATCACAATACATTGTTTTATTCATAATAAACATTTTAATTGTTGAGATTTAAAGAATATTGTCTATGTTTCAGATGTTGAGTTATATGAAATGTGTTAAAAACACACAGATCATATCAACACCATCATAATTACAGCTGCTTCTTTTATTTATTGTTGTCTAATTTGCAGCTGTGGCCGACAACAGCAGTGAGGAGGATGTGCCACCCCCGAGAGAGAGAGGATGTGCCACCCCCGAGAGAAAGAGAGGATGTGCCACCCGAGAGAGAGAGAGAAGAGAGAGGAGAGAGAGAGAGAGAGAGAGGATGTGCCACCCCCGAGTGAGAGAGGATGTGCCACCCCAGAGAGAGAGGATGTGCCACCCCCGAGAGAGAGAGAGGATGTGCCACCCGAGAGAGAGAGAGAGGATGTGCCACCCCCGAGAGAGAGAGGATGTGCCACCCCCGAGAGAGAGAGAGGATGTGCCACCCCCGAGAGAGAGAGAGAGAGAGAGAGAGAGGATGTGCCACCCCCGAGTGAGAGAGGATGTGCCACCCCCGAGAGAGAGAGGATGTGCCACCCCCGAGAGAGAGAGAGAGAGAGGATGTGCCACCCCCGAGAGAGAGAGAGAGGATGTGCCACCCCCGAGAGAGAGAGGATGTGCCACCCCCGAGAGAGAGAGGATGTGCCACCCCCGAGAGAGAGAGGATGTGCCACCCCCGAGAGAGAGAGAGAGGATGTGCCACCGAGAGAGAGAGAGAGAGAGAGAGAGAGGATGTGCCACCCCCGAGAGAGAGAGGATGTGCCACCCCAGAGAGAGAGAGGATGTGCCACCCGAGAGAGAGAGAGAGAGAGAGAGAGAGAGAGAGAGAGAGAGAGAGAGAGAGGATGTGCCACCCCGAGAGAGAGAGAGGATGTGCCACCCCCGAGAGAGAGAGAGAGGTGACGTGCCATTATATCAGATCTTTATTTCAACAACAACACAACAACACAAAAAATAGGCAAGCATAAAATATAAACGACAGTCTTGATGTTGAAAAGGGCAAGAAGAAGTGTGTCACTTATAACACTTGCCCAATTACCATAAATATAACAAGAAGCAAATAATTACAGTATGCAACATGCATAATTACAACTTAACTATATATATTTCAGTATGAATAATGAAATATTAGTGTTTAGACTAGATAGTCACTGTAGCGTAGTTCAAGGATAACATGTAAAGACCAGCATAAACAAAACAATATTTTTTTTGTGGCTACAATAAATCAATATTTATACAGCCAAGCTGTTATATTTATACTACATAGCTAACCAAAATGTTAGCAGTGTATTTTTTTAAACGAACGTTTCTACAACATACTAAAGAGCTGTGAAGAGAGTTCCATAGTATTGCACCTTTAACTGAAATACACATTCTCTTTAAATTGGTACGAGCATAATTTTTTTTAAAGTGGGACTTTGTCTGGTTACATAGACTGACTTGTACAATGTAAACAACTTTTATATATTCACTGGTAGCAAATTGTTATTTGCCTTGTACATAATAAGTGCAGTTCGTATTTCCACAATATCTTGTACTTTCAGGATACGTAACTCGGAGAATAGACAAGAAGTGTGGTCTAACCTCTTAGCTCTACCAATTAAACGCACAACCTTTTTTGTAACAATACTAAGCAATTTAGATTAGTAGCATATGTATTGCCCCATACTTCGATGCAGTACATGATGTATGGCAGAAAGAGAGAATGGTATAAAATAAGCATTCCACATTTGTCAATGACAAAGCTGGCTCTATACATTATGGCACAACTCTTAGAGAGTTTACATTTTATCATAGAAATGTGTTTTTCCATGTTAATTTATTATCAATCAAAATACCTAAAAATTTTGTGAATTCAACCTTACTAATTTCTTCCTTACTTATATGTATAGAGATGTGTGTCTTTAAAATACGATTACCAAAAAACATTAATTGTCTTTGATATATTGAGAGAAAGCCTGTTTACTGCAAACCATACACGTAACTTTTCTAATTCAATATTTGTCAACTGGACAAGATCAGCTATATCACTATTACTGTAGAACATGTTGGTATCATCTGCAAATAAGATAAACTTAAAAATTGTTGAAACATTACAAATATAATTTATGTACAGAATAAACAATTTCGGACATAAAACAGATCCTTGTGGCACACCACAATATATTTTGAATACTTCTGAATCACAATTTTCATAGTGAACAAATTGACTTCTGTTTTCCAAGTAACTCATAATCCATTTATGTGCAACACCATGAATGCCATAAAAGTATATTTTTTGCCAATATATTATGGTTGACGGTATATGCCAATGGCATATTTATTATTATCATGAGAAGCAGTAATTTCTTCAACCAATTCTATTAAGGCATGTGATGTTGATATGTTTGATCTAAATCCATACTGACTAGGGCTGAGAATGCTGTATTTAAATAGAAAACTATCTAACCTATCACTGTATCATTTCTTCAACCAATTCTATTAAGGCATGTGATGTTGATATGTTTGATCTAAATCCATACTGACTAGGGCTGAGAATGCTGTATTTAAATAGAAAACTATCTAACCTATCACTGTATAATTTCTTCAACCAATTCTATTAAGGCATGTGATGTTGATATGTTTGATCTAAATCCATACTGACTAGGGCTGAGAATGCTATATTTAAATAGAAAACTATCTAACCTATCACTGTATCATTTCTTCAACCAATTCTATTAAGGCATGTGATGTTGATATGTTTGATATAAATCCATACTGACTAGGGCTGAGAATGCTGTATTTAAATAGAAAACTATCTAACCTATCACTGTATCATTTCTTCAACCAATTCTATTAAGGCATGTGATGTTGATATGTTTGATCTAAATCCATACTGACTAGGGCTGAGAATGCTGTATTTAAATAGAAAACTATCTAACCTATCACTGTATAATTTCTTCAACCAATTCTATTAAGGCATGTGATGTTAATATGTTTGATCTAAATCCATACTGACTAGGGCTGAGAATGCTGTATTTAAATAGAAAACTATCTAACCTATCATTGTATAATTTCTTCAACCAATTCTATTAAGGCATGTGATGTTAATGTGTTTGATCTAAATCCATACTGACTAGGGCTGAGAATGCTATATTTAAACAGAAAACTATCTAACCTATCACTGTATCATTTCTTCAACCAATTCTATTAAGGCATGTGATGTTGATATGTTTGATCTAAATCCATACTGACTAGGGCTGAGAATGCTGTATTTAAATAGAAAACTATCTAACCTATCACTGTATCATTTCTTCAACCAATTCTATTAAGGCATGTGATGTTGATATGTTTGATCTAAATCCATACTGACTAGGGCTGAGAATGCTGTATTTAAATAGAAAACTATCTAACCTATCATTGTATCATTTCTTCAACCAATTCTATTAAGGCATGTGATGTTGATATGTTTGATCTAAATCCATACTGACTAGGGCTGAGAATGCTGTATTTAAATAGAAAACTATCTAACCTATCACTGTATCATTTCTTCAACCAATTCTATTAAGGCATGTGATGTTAATATGTTTGATCTAAATCCATACTGACTAGGGCTGAGAATGCTATATTTAAACAGAAAACTATCTAACCTATCACTGTATCATTTCTTCAACCAATTCTATTAAGGCATGTGATGTTGATATGTTTGATCTAAATCCATACTGACTAGGGCTGAGAATGCTGTATTTAAATAGAAAACTATCTAACCTATCACTGTATCATTTCTTCAACCAATTCTATTAAGGCATGTGATGTTGATATGTTTGATCTAAATCCATACTGACTAGGGCTGAGAATGCTGTATTTAAATAGAAAACTATCTAACCTATCACTGTATCATTTCTTCAACCAATTCTATTAAGGCATGTGATGTTGATATGTTTGATCTAAATCCATACTGACTAGGGCTGAGAATGCTATATTTAAATAGAAAACTATCTAACCTATCACTGTATCATTTCTTCAACCAATTCTATTAAGGCATGTGATGTTAATATGTTTGATCTAAATCCATACTGACTAGGGCTGAGAATGCTATATTTAAACAGAAAACTATCTAACCTATCACTGTATCATTTCTTCAACCAATTCTATTAAGGCATGTGATGTTAATGTGTTTGATCTAAATCCATACTGACTAGGGCTGAGAATGCTGTATTTAAACAGAAAACTATCTAACCTATCACTGTATCATTTCTTCAACCAATTCTATTAAGGCATGTGATGTTGATATGTTTGATCTAAATCCATACTGACTAGGGCTGAGAATGCTGTATTTAAATAGAAAACTATCTAACCTATCACTGTATAATTTCTTCAATCAATTCTATTAAGGCATGTGATGTTGATATGTTTGATCTAAATCCATACTGACTAGGGCTGAAAATGCTATATTTAAATAGAAAACTATCTAACCTATCACTGTATAATTTCTTCAACCAATTCTATTAAGGCATGTGATGTTGATATGTTTGATCTAAATCCATACTGACTAGGGCTGAGAATGCTGTATTTAAATAGAAAACTATCTAACCTATCATTGTATAATTTCTTCAACCAATTCTATTAAGGCATGTGATGTTAATATGTTTGATCTAAATCCACACTGACTAGGGCTGAGAATGCTATATTTAAACAGAAAACTATCTAACCTATCACTGTATAATTTCTCCAGGATTTTCGAGAATTGGGGCAACAAAAAAATAGGTCTGTAATTTGTAAACACACCTTTCTCACCAGACTTAAACATAGGAATAACTTTAGTTATTTTCATTTGATTTGGAAATATTCCAGTGTTAAAAGAAATATTATATATGTGCTTCAAAGGTTTTACAACATGAGCAGTAATGTTCTTAACCATGCTCATGTTTAAATCATTACAATCTGTAGACATTTAACACATTTTGCTCTTAACATTTTGAACAGTTCTAATAATGTCTTGGTCTTAGGAACAGGACTTAGAAACATACCTTTATCAAGTTCTTTTCCCAAATAATCAAAAACAGGTACTTCCTTTTTATGTAGAGTAATTTTTTTTGCAAGATTGGGTCCAACATTTGTAAAAGAATTATTAAATCCATTTGCAATGTCCTGCTTATCACATATCTCTTTATCATTGCCCATGAAATAGGCAGGATAAGTTGGAGGATTGAATTGTTTGTTGATTACTGTGTTTAAAATTTTCCAGATTCCCTTTACATTGTTTTTTTTGTTTCTCCAACATTTTGTTGTAATATGCTTTTTCGGCGAAGCTTAATATAGACATCAATTTGTTTTTATAGGATTTGTATTTTAATTCAGCTTCATGTGAACGGGATATGACAAATGCTTTGTAAAGCTTCTTTTTTTGGCACAAACACGTTTTAAACCTTTGTTAAACCAAGGTTTCTTATAAATGTTACTTTTTCGTGAAATTCTTTTTATAGGGCAATGCTTGTTAAACAAACCCATGAATTTGTTTAAGAATAAATCATATGCCTGATTTACATCATATAAGTTTAAAATATCATCCCATGATTGTAAGCTTAGTTCTTGTGTAAGTAAAGTTATGGTGTCTTTATTTATTACTCTAGTGTACTGAGTATCCATTTTAGTATTTCTCCTTATTTGATACTCACATAGTGCAAAGATTGGCAGGTGGTCACTGATATCATTAAACAGAATACCACAGGTGATATTGTGCCGCAATTCATTTGTGAATATGTTGTCTATTAGGGTGGCTGAAATGTCTGTAATTCTGGTTGGTTTATCAATTAGAGGGTAAAGACCTTGGCTATACATCAAATCAAGACAGTGTTTAATATTGCTGTGGTGTTCATGCTTTAACAAATCAATATTCAGGTCCCCACACATAAATATTGTTTTGAGTGCTTTTACATCACTTAAAATGTGTTCTATTTTTTCACAAAATATATATAAATTTGAACCAGGGGTTCTGTATATACAGTTGATAATAACATTAGTGTGATTCTTTACGGCTAGTTCTACAGTAACACATTCAAAAATGTTTTCAACTTTTATGGTTTTTGTTTCAAGTAGTCTGCATGTTAGTTCGTTGCGTATATACAGTGCAACACCACCACCCTTACGGGTTTCTCTTGTTACATGTTAAGCACTGTAGTCAGTTAGATTCAAATCATCTATGACATCCAGTTCAGCCCATGTTTCAGATACAGCGATGATATCAAATTTCAGATGTAATTCTTGTAGATAGTCATTAATTTTCGGTAAGTTTGCCTTAAGACTTCTGGCATTAAAGTGAATGAATGATAAGCCATTAAGCTTACACATTTTATCATTTAATTCTGAATCAGTGTAATAATCACATTTTTATGTTGAATTATTGTAGAAGTTGTCATCATTTTCAAAGTTGAAACTATTATAATCAGAATAGTTGGAAGAGTTAAATTCTGGGAACATATATCAACTAATTTATAAATTTTATAATCTTGTTCAATTGGTGAGTTTTCAAAAATAAGTTCATCATCGCTCATATCTTCAAATGGGAAAACCTCACAGCAGGTTGGACAGCGGTAAATACATTGTTTCTGCGCATTAACATAAACTGATATTGTGTTATATTGGTACAAGTCTTATGAAAAGTAGACTCACATAGTCCACATTTTACAAAAGGATTACTCTCACAAACTAGACACGGGTCTATTTTTACTAGGTTTTAAGTCATTTCAGAGGTTTATGCAAAAACTGTTGCTGATAAATAGATAATCTAAATATAAAACAAATGTGATAGTTATGTAGCATAGAACAAAATAACACACAGCCCACACACCATACCACTAGTGTGTCCACAATAATAACATAACTAGAAAGAAGTATTCAGCGTCCAATACTAGAACGATGTTTACACAATAACAACAACATTGTCAGTGTTCACTCAACTCAACGACAGGTATAACCCCCTAAATATTATTATTATTATTTTTACATGAACATTTTTATTTCTTCACCATAATGACACATAGATATCATTCTATGCACACTGTTAAATTAACATCTAAATGAAACTTATAAATATTAATAAATGTGCATTTTAATAACCACAATAATAATCTAATGTATGACTTGTATTGACTATTGTTTGCCTAATTAAATATGCATAATTTTAAATGAATATATCTCACGATCTACTCAACCAATTTACATCAGGTTTTCACCAAGCTGCTTATTTTGCACTATATAGCATCCTTAATGCAGCCAGCAAGTTTTTTTGAAAGCTTGGTTTCTATTGGTTGTTGTTTGTACAGCAAGATAGGCAGAGCTCGTGGATGAGCCAATCAGAGTCGAGCTTATGGCGATGCTTGGTCTTGGATTACTTCCTGCTCTGGCAACACGCGGAAGAAAGTTGTAGAAAGTTTATTTTGCTCTGTTTATTTTTGACTTGATGTACTAGATACAGTGATCATTCAGTCAACTATCATACATGGGATTGTCAAGCATCTTCATGTATGTATAGGAGTTGTTTATTTACTAAAAATAAGTGCTATATTAATTTTGTAAACAAACGTAAGATGTAGGCCTAACAATAACATAAAGTTGTAGTCTCTTGGTCTGGGCCTGGGTTGGTATTGTCTGCATTGTATTGCTGCAAATGACATTGATGGTTGTTGGTGTCCCTTATAGTAATTGTGAACGTAAAATATTATCTTTATGAGTTTATAGTTAAATGTCATTTACACCAGAGTCCAGACTAAAGCACATTGACATACTCTAAGTTGTAGGCTAAACCTAGGCTAAATCAAATGTGGTACTTGTGTCCTCTTCAAAATGTCTTTCAGAATAGCCAGAAACCCATATAATCTAATATATGACTTACATGTTATAACTATTCTTACCTAAACATATTTCAGGTGAAGTGTTTGAAGATGTCATCATTGGTAACCCCTGCATCTGAACTCGCTGAACCTCAGCCACAAGCGACGCTGCCACAGAGCTCGTCAGCTCAGAAACTCCATGTTGAACAGCCTGATCCTGCAACAGTTGGTGACGAACCACTGAGTGGATACCGGTTGTTTGACATTCGACCACTCGTGGAGTTCGTACAGCACTTCCGTGTCCCACATGTCAGCACAGTGGGTATGACGTAACTGAGTTGGGTGCAGGCCTTGCAACTACTGTACGTTTTACATACAGGGCATGTAGTGCTGTTATGAACTTGAAAAACACTTGTGGGCAAAATGAAAATGGCAGTGATGGCCATCTGGAAGCACCGAGGTAAGGACCACAGGGATTGTGGTGGCTGGTGCCCGGCACACTATAGTGATGTGGACAGAGCCAACAGGAAGTCTCTGCCTAAGTTTGTGCTGAAGGCAATCAAACCTGTGTTTGAGACACTGAGCACAGACAGTTTGTTGTCCAAGTGCACTCATGGTGGAACACAAAACTCAAATGAGAGTTTCCACCATTTGATCTAGAATCGATGCCCAAAGAGTGTTTTTGTGGGCAGAATGGGGCTAGAAGTAGCAGTGTATGATGCAGCTATTGTGCATAATGAGGGGGAAATGGGAAGGTTGCCCATATTTCAGATGCAAAGTCTTGAACAGGTGCTTTCATGAAAGTAGGTTTCCTCGGCATTGACCGAAAGCAGGTGTTGTCAGCTGAAAAGCAAGCAACAGAAGCAGCCAAGACCAGTAGAAAGAGGAGGCAGGTTGTACAGGCTGGTACAAGCAACAGAAGCAGCCAAGACCAGTAGAAAGAGGAGGCAGGTTGTACAGGTTGGTACAAGCAACAGAAGCAGTCAAGACCAGTAGAAAGAGGAGGCAGGTTGTACAGACTGGTACAAGCAACAGAAGCAGCCAAGACCAGTAGAAAGAGGAGGCAGGTTGTACAGGCTGGTACAAGCACTAGTGATGGTAGCTATGAAGTTGGAGCTTTCTAAATGAAGTAGTGTTGTCTGTACACACGTACCAAGCATTTAAACGCAGTTTTCTCCATTTTGTTTTTTGGAGCCGTGCATGTAGTCTTATGTCAAGATATCTAGAAAAGTTGTTGACTGATGTTTGTGAAAATTGGCATATTGTTGAAGCTATACAAGTTGAAGTTGGACTAAAATGATTGATATTGTTCAGTTATTTATAGAGATATAGCGTATTGTGTCCATGACGAATATGTGTTTCTGTAACCTTTGTACATAAAAAAAATCGTATTTGTTTTAATATTGATCTGATCTTGTTTCTTTTAGTTCAGGTTGAAATATAATTTCTTGGCATCATACTGTCAAAATATCAACTTATGTCCAGAAATAACCTAGAAATAGTGACATGAAAATACCCTATAGATTTCTCTTTGGTGGCCATCTTGGGTCATGTGACTTGTCGTAATTGGGTAAATTTTTTTTCAAATATACTTATTTGTAATTTTTTTTACATCTTTACAACTTGTAACAAGAAAGATAGAAAATTACAGTTATACCTGTCCTCAAATCCAAACTCCCAGACAGTGGTGCCACTCAGCATATCACCACTGCCACAACTTGATTATGAATTCAAAATGGACAGTGTTGAGTGGTATGTTAACTGGGCAACGCGATTGTTGTTTGTTGGCTTGTTACGTCATTGCAACTGTGAACTTGAGTATACGTAACATAGGTTCAAACAAAAACTAATGTTATTTTGTTCCTACACACAAGTAAACACTATCCACAATTGAAACTCAGAGATTTATTGAAAGCAATTAGGAGTTTACCAAATGAAATGATGATGTGCAGATTCTGTGCATTATAAATATGTAAGTTGTGGCAGTGGAGAAATCATGATTTACATTACATTAACTATGTGGGGCCACTGGTGGGGAGTTTGGGTCAAATCATGAAGCAGTGAATGACTATTGAGAGGGATCATATCTTTGTAGTTGAAGAAATTGTTCCATCGGTTGTGGAGCCATCGTATGGGGTCGGCTGGATCGTGTACGTCCTCTTAGAACACAACTTCTGGATGCGAGAGGGTGAGGAACCGCGCACAGTGAGTGTCACGTCAAATATTCTCCAAATAAAACTTACCTCTAGTACAAGACATTTTGTGCAAGTCTCATTTGAAACACACTGGGAGATTCTGAGTCTGTCTGATTGATTGTTTCACATACAAGGGCAGCCCACTGATGATCTGACAATCTGTCTCCACCTTTGTCAGTCCCTTGCTGCCACTTGTGTCTTATGGAAGTCAAGTCCTGTCTTGTCTTTGATGTTGTCCATCCAGTTCTTTCTCTGTCTCTCTCTGTGTCTTGGAGAAAGACTTTACTAGGCCAGTGGATGCCATATGCTAAATTGAGTGTATGTAACATTTAATAAGTAGAAGTGTTTTTAAAATTAAACATGAAGAAATATGCCTATTACTTTGTGTACATTATTTGAAATTATGACCCTTGTATCTCCCAGTATGCAATGTGCATGTCACAGTTTAACGTAGCCACTCAAAGGTAAATACCAATTTGCCCCGGAATTGTGCGACGTACGAAGTTGGGGCACGCTGCCATAAAACACTTACATAATTTTCTGCAAAACTAAACATGTAAAGCAATGGCTTTGACAAGTTCATCTTGAAGGTTGGTGCGTCTGTATAGATCTGCTACTAGGGAATGGGTAAGGTACAGGTATTTCATGCCATTCCTCCAATAGTTGTCTGTTTCCCTTGTGAAGTATCAATTGTCAGCTGTCTATACTAGAGTACAACAAATTATTATCTATGTCAGATCATTTCTCAAAAAAAATATATACATCACAAATAACAATGCTATTCACAAACGCTCTCGATACAACAAAGTAAATGCTGGTTGCTGTGCAATGCAAAGAAAACTATATACTGGATGAGTGAACACTCACAATGAGAGTGTATTCCAACTTGAACGCCATATTTAGCTTCAATGAATGTTTTTTAATAATTGAAACTAACTTACTTAATATGGATTAAACACGTTATCAATGTGGCTAACAGGATAGTAGGGTTTCATAGATTTTGAGACACAATTACAGATTGATGTAAATACACTAATTCAGTGCCATTAACATATGTACAATATAGATCACAAGTAATAACTTTATTACAAATCTGTCTTTACATTCACTTCACAAACTGCCCGACTTGAGTGTTCACTCAGTCCAGATGTCTGTCACTGAAGGGTCAGTTGGTTGCCTTATTTAAACTGTTGCAACTGACATGGTTTCATTTCAGTGTTGTTGCAGGTTCCATTCATGTTGGTGTTCGGAAACACATGTTTGTGTTCTGATATTCCTAAGCTTTTACTTAATGTTTTAGGTACACATGTTTGTGTTCTGATATTCCTAAGCTTTTACTTAATGTTTTAAGTACACATGTTTGTGTTCTAATGTTCTTGAACCTTTACTTAAGTGTTGTGGCGGGTTCAATTCCTGTTGGTGTTCTGATTAACATACCTGGTTGGACACACGTGGTATTGGTTCTTTCATTCGATCTTTAATTATCAACAAACATAAATCAAATACTTAAATATATGTACATTGAAAAAATCTTATTCTGACAAGCATCCTTCAAACTTACATAATTTTTTGTCTTGGTGCTGCTCTATTTGAAAACAGTGAAAATAGTGTTGTATTCTTCCATGCAATATTTGATTACAGTTATTTTCAGATCATGTTTTTAATTGTTCTTCAGCCTTATCGATACAGCGGCCAACACATCTGGATCTGATGATGCAGACAAAAAGTGAGCCTTTGTTTAATTTTATATTTGTTGGTTCTAATATTCCTAAGCTTTTATTTCCGTGTTGTTGCAGGTTGGAAACACATGTTTGTGTTGTAGTATTCCTAAGCTTTGACTTCAAGTTTGTGATCATACATTCTGCCACTTATGTCTTGATGTCATTCACCAGGTCTTTGTCCCACTGGTCACCAATTTGAGCACAAACAGTGCTCTCTATCTAGTGTATATAGACAGTCAAACCTGCTCAAGTGACTACCTGCATAAAGAGGCTACCAGCCATTAACAGTTATACCTTTGATAAAAAATAAATCTGGTGACATTAACAATGTTAATAACTACACACTAATTGCACAAACAGTGTATATAGACAGTCAAGCCGTTACTTATATTACTTTTAAAATCATATTTGTCTGCTATTAGCATGTCACCCTGAATCTGGTAACAGCCAGGAAGTTGTCAACATTATAGCATAGACACTGTCTACTCTGTTATTGAAACATTGTGACCAAGAACAATATAATCAAGCATTTGCATCAAAAAGAAATACTAAGTTACTGTAACAGACAGTAAAACCAAAATCAGACCATTCAGGCCTCATTTTCTTTCTCAGTGTACAAGGTTTGTTTACAGAGATTGCTAATTAAGGGCACCTGCCTGCTCATTCCCTTTGTGTGAGAGAGGAAGCCTGCCCCACTTGAATGCAGCCCCTTGTTTATCCAAGCCTAATGTTCAGCCCACAAGTTTCCCATACTAAACAGGTAACTGGTCACCTGTACAATGCTGTTACATGTGGCTGTAGGGTTTGCCCTTTGTAGTAATTTAAAATGTCCCCATGGAGAATACATGTTGGAGATTAGGATGTTGAAGACTCAAACTTTCCAGTAAATTTGATGAAATATCAATGATACCACAACTGATAGCGATATAAATGGGTTGCGGTCACATGCCCCCACAGACATTTGCCCCTAGGACACTTGCCCTCCCCCTGGACATCTGCCTCCTAGTATATTTGCTCCCCCCCGGACATCTGCCCCTTTTTTCTATGATAGTTGACAAGTGAAAATCAGGTTGCAGTTTTATCATTATTACTACAATAACATGACATTCAATGACAAGTCGAAGTCACTTTAGCCTAATGCAATGGCCTATCCCCTGGAGTGTGTATGAGATGATCTTGTCACCAGTTGTCTTCCAGGTATCATTGATAGTCAGATCAGTGGTGGAAGATGGGTTCTTGGGGTGATGCTTCCACGAACAGTGGTGTACAGTAACGAGTCAGAGATCAGCTGTTTTGGAGTGCCCCTGGTATTAGCTGCCTTATTTTTCAGGTCCTCACGGACCTTGGCAACTTCTATCTGTGCCGTGTCACCATCATGGTTGCAGGCAGTCTTGTTGATCACATTCTGGATCTGGAAATCAGATCAGTGACTACAGCACTCTTGCATGATCAGGATCGACGCTGGCTTCACTCCCATTGAAGAGTAATATTGTTGGTCCCCTTCTTGGTGTAGGAATGACAATCAAAACATAGCTTCTGACCTCCTCAGATGCTAGCAGTAATTTCCATGGTGAAGTTATAAGTGAATTCTGACAACTCTGGCTTGTGCATCCAGTTTTATAGGAAAATGGAGTCACTCCAACTCTCCATGGTAAATGCAATTCAAAAGAAACCTTGTTGAGATGGCTTCTTTCAAATATCCTCAATTGTCATAACATGTCCAGGTCCTAATGTCACTGGCTTCTTCCACAATTGCAATAAAGATAATCCTTTGATTACAGGATCATCTCCAACTACATAAAGTAATTTACTTGGCTGATCTGGCACCTTCTGCTGTTTTGAAACAGTACTACAGTACCCCTGGCAGACACCCTGGCTAGCCACGGGTGGTAGTAGTACTACAGTACCCCTGGCAGACACCCTCGCTAGCCAGGGGTGGCAGTAACCCTACAGTAACCCTAGCAGACACCCTCGCTAGCCAGGGGTGGCAGTAGTACTACAGTACCCCTGGCAGACACCCTCGCTAGCCAGGGGTGGCAGTATCAATACAGTACCCCTGGCAGACACCCTCGCTAGCCAGGGATGGTACTAGCACTACGGTACCCCTAGCAGACACCCTCGCATAACATGTGTGCCTGACAAATGTAAGACATAACATATTTGTGCCTCACAAATGTAAGGATGATTAAAGGTAATTTTCCAAAGTTTGCATAATTTTTACTGGCACATGTCTCACTTTATAAATAGACAAAGTTAAAATTGCTAAAAAGTCAGTCAAACATTTTGTGTATAATAGAAACACAAATGTGTATCCATTCAAAGACTATAATTATGGTAATATGTACCTCGTCGTTACCAGACACCTCAGTCAGTGTGGCAGTCTTCACTATGGGCTGGTCTATGCCTTCTACGAGCACCCAGTGGCAGCAGGTACTTGATTCACCACAATCTTATACCTGCACACAAGTCACATTCAACAATGGTGTTCACTCAGTTTGTCTACTGTCTACTGCTTTTAAAGGAAAATTAAACACTTGAATTTCTATTAAAAAAACAACATTAATATTCTAATTTCACTCAAGCACAAATATCAAATTGGTTTCATTTCTTACAAATTTTATGTAAAGACAATTTTGAATATTAAAGGTATTTCATCAATTAGATTTTTTGCTTGTCTCGTTTCAGGCTCATTTTGTGAAAAAGGAACTTATCTAGCATCGACAATGACATGTTAGTTTGTAATAAAGAAATAGTTAGTTTTGATTAAAATAAAGGACAAACTAATACTATTTAAGTTTTCAAATTACATATTTCCAGTTAGAGTTTTTAAAAAGTCATCTTTGCATACTTACGTCTGGGTCGCACTCAAACATGGCCTCAGAGAGCTCCGTGTCGACGGGGCCCGTGTAGATGTCAACCTTGTTGCGGACATTGGCCAGTGGCGACTACATCAACTGCACACACATTGTTGTGAACCCTGTCACCATGACAACACATAAACACACGTTACAGGTGTAAACGTCACATGACATGCAACTGGGCATTTAACATGTATCAACAGAAAACTGGAACACAAGATGAAAATCTCATTTGCAGTGCTCCAAAAAATATTTTCCAAGCAGGACACTGAGTCTTGCTGCCAGCAGATGAAGGCTGGATATTTTCCTCCAAGGCATGGCATTTATTCTCCTAGAAATTTTTTTTTCTTCAAAATAACACATTTACTTTTTATTTACAAAACAATTTAGACTACTACAATATAATAAAATTCTAACAATTGTTGAGACTTAATATTTCTTACTCTGAGTGACTAGTTATCCAGCGAAATCTGGTTACTTTTACATTCTAGCTAAAACCCAGCCCATTGCAGTGATGTCACAGCTTTTTGTGTATATGCTCCTGGTTTTAGTGGGTTCATCAGATGTACACCCAACTCAGCACAGACTGGAGGCAGATACTCGTCCACATCACCCACGATCTGCAACATGAAGATCAGATCATGAATAAAAATCAGATCATCTATCTCACATCAACTGTTTGTTCGTAAAACTAAGCTTAACCTGAGCAAGTGTGTTATCTCTGTAGTTGCACCTGGGATCTAGGATGAACTCACCATCACCTAGGATCTGGGATGAACTCACCATCACCTAGGATCTGGGATGAACTCACCATCACCGAAAATCATCTGCAACCTTCTGTAAAAAAACTCAAGAATTTTTTTAGAAATTGCAATTAAAACCTAAATCCTTGGCAGTCCCTCGCAGTGATGCTGCTGCTACTGTGTCAGTAGTACATCAAATTCAAATTTTGGTGGGTCACAAATATGTACGAGGGAAGCGTCTAGGTCCGTCAATGTCTGCCTCACATTTAGCCATAAATTATAAAATGATTACCATGAAAGCAACCAGAGACTTAACTGACTCTAATTGTTATCCCCAATAAACAACACGTCAGACGCTGTATTGTATATTATTTTGTTATCATATTTTTTACCAATAATTTATTCAATTATTCACATCTGCAAACAACCGACCTGTCTGCAAAAATTAATGAAGTATCCCACGAACATAATATTCTGATAAAAAATACTCTGTGAAAATGTCTCCAAGGGTTCGACAGACGTACTCAATGATGCGTTAATAAATGGTGCATCAATTTGTTTACGCATACGTCATACGTCATACGTCAAGGAACCTATAAAAGCTACATGGCTGACACACATATGGACAATGACACACATTGCCTGGGGTTGTTGGGTGCGTCAAGCCATTGATGGGTGTACAAGTAGCTGAAATGAGAACTTCATGGCTATATTTATCCACCTGGTCCGCTTATTCATTGTGCCACCTTTTAGGCCGTCTCTCTCAGCCTCAGGAGTCAGGCTCAGGACACAATGTTGATTGAGAAACACGAATGTTGACAGCCGAAAGTGGGCGTTTTCAGAACTATGAAATTAATGTTTTTAGCGCCGATTCAAAATGATCGCATGTAGGGGTGCCCATTCAAGACGCTGACACAGGATGTCGAAGTTGCCGAAAATGCGAAATGTTTCGATGTACGGCCCCGGGTGACAATGTCAATGGTCACGGTGTATGAAAACAAATGTATGATCCCGTACAATGGTGTATGGAAACAAATGTATGATCCCGTACGATGGTAATTGTCCATTACTAACTGTAGTACGGACCGTCATTCCTGGCGAACAATGTCTGCCAAGGATATGGAGTTTGTTTTTTGCGACATGGTATTCTCCTGACGGCGGAAAAACTTTTTCGTGGGCGAAAATGGGGTAACAAGAAATAGTAAAATAGTTACATATTGCACACACTATGTCGCACTAACGGCTATAACGGATCCATGTTGTAAGGGTACAGACCACAGTTTATTGTTATATATATTTATTCTTGATGGCAGAGAGTTAGTTTTAGTTTAGTCTTGGTGGAAGAGAGTTAGAATGAGCTTTAGTTTAGTCTTGGTGGAAGAGAGTTAGAATGAGTTCTGGTGGGCGTACGACTACACATAGATACGTCATCATGTAGTCTTAGACAACAGAAATGATTGTCTATGTATGTAACTGTATCATCTTTTGTCTGATTAAACTCATAACGAGCTTACCTGGAATCTTCTGAGTGAAGTGAGTTCTCTCTATTACCGTGGTTATTGATATAATCAAGCTAACCCTGAACGCAGTGGGGGGGGGGGGGCGCTTGTGATTAGGTAACTAACGGTATAGACGTAAGAAATGAGGCACTCATGCACTTATGTAAAATCAGCTTGTTTGTATACCAACATTGGAAAGACAGCTGGATTTTATAGAAGTTGACAATAATCAGACAGAGGAGTGTCACTGGATTTTATAGTGACGAGTGCGCCATTCAAACTTAAACAGGACATTAATTGCTCGACGTCACGGCTCCGACGGTACTGCGACCGCCAGCAGACGACGGCATGGCCGGCCGTAATAAGTGACTTACGGAGGTAAACAGGCAGCCTTGTCTAGCGACGTCTTGCCCCTGTATGATGTAACTTTGGACAATCGAAGAAACGACCCATGATGATGTCATCAATTGCACGTAACTGTTGATGTAGCGTTGCGAGAAATTGTACATAATAACTACAAAGGATAATTCGATTGTTCGTGGAAAGGGTAATGTTGGGTTGAATTTCGGGAAAAAAACTGAGACGACTCGGACGTTCGGTCAATATACAGAAAATTCGAAATACTTTCGGTCCACAGTAGAGGCAAACGTCCAGAATGAGTATTTCAGCTAAGTTTTTTTTACCACAGAAGATATCAGCTCACTTCCAGTTTCAGTTACTAAATTTGAGGGGGTTAAATCAGATCAATTAGGGTAGTTATTTGTATCAAATTAGAATACCACTTGCAAAAGTGTTTAACTTGTCTCAAGAAGAGTGAACAGTACCTACAGAATGGATAGTAGCAAACATTACGACGTTATTCAAGAAGCGATCTAGGAGTATGTCATTAACAGTGAGTTTCACATCAGTTCTCGGCAAATTATTAGAAAGGTTACTTATAGACCACATGGTTGAATTCCTTGTAAAACATAAACTAATATGGAGAAACGATTATCTTGAGGGGTACAATTAACTAATATGAACATCACATTTCAAGTTTGCGGTTCTTGGTGTGTAATCATGGGATGATGAAAGGTTCGTTCGCATTCGTCCACAAGCGCTGAGCCCTTTCCCGTTGTAACATTGAACACGCGACGACATTCATGTGACGGTGTTCTATCATGCGAATCCGCCATGTCAAAGTTGAAAAGATACAAATATGCAATAGCGATCACCCCAACAGGGTCAGGAAGTGAGTCTACGGATTTCGTTGTATCGGTTATAATTATAGTCTTTCTTAGGTGTTCATTACATATATGATATGGATTTCAACACCAGCTGATTCAGTAAGTACATATTAATATATATTTATTGTTTTGGGCAAACACTACACCCATTGAACAGTAGGGTATACTACTGTTAGAGCGTATGTTTGTCAACTGACGAGATCAAGGTCACGGTGCTACGGTGTATGCAACGACACATCTACAAATGACAAGTATTCACTGGTAAATAACCGTTAACACTGGCTTATTATTATACAGACTTAGCCAACGTTGCTGGAATACGGACAGCTAAGACGACTTAGCACTGTGTTAAGAGCCAGTGGTTGTGTCGAGCATTTAGCTTTCTCCAGCTGTAATAACAGACAAGCCGCCATTAAAGTACCGGTCACGCTCTGCGTGCTTCGTTACGTAGTGCCCTATGTATGTCACCTGATTAGGGTGACCCAAAAATATAACACACACCTGTGTACTTCTTACGCATTGAACGATTTAGTCCCTGTATATAATTTAATTGCATTAGTGAGAATTATATTGAGCGCATTTAAAAAGCGCTGTAAAACAGGGCAACGTCCATTCAGAGAAGCATAACATAGACGTTAAAATAACTAGTTAAGTAAACAATAACCATGTATTAGTTAAAATATGATGCACATTGTATATCAATTAATTAGTTAAATATATAATAAAATTTTTTTTAAAAAACATTACATATATTTAAATGCATACTTTACTTGTCATCAACTAAATGTGGTGATATGACGAGTTCCTTCCAGCGGTCTCGATTCATCCTGACGTTTAACGGACTAGCCCCAGTGAGCATGGTGTGTGTGTGTGTGTGTGTGTGTGTGTGTGTGTGTGTGTGTGTGTGTGTGTGTGTGAGTGTGTCCAGTGAGCAAGGTGTGTGTGTGTGTGTGTGTGTGTGTGTGTGTGTGTGTGTGTGTGTGTGTGTGTGTGTGCATGCGTGCGTGCTCACGTCAGCTGCCCAATAACATACACAATGTATAAATGAATTAACCAAGTAATTATCTGAGATGACAACATATACATGATTACATGTTGGCCTAAAATAAACAGTTTCATTTGTAGTAATAATCCTAGCATTATCGCTTAATTAAAATCAGAAAAAGACAGAAGTAGTGAACGTCTTCAGCCCATTTGGAATAAGCCACACATTGCGTTTTATTTTATTTCAGTAAATGTGCCGAAATGTTCCACTTTCTATTTTGTGTAGAAAATATCCTGGATATTGGAGAAGTGAATACAAAACGTGTACTTTTTATTTTCGAGATTGTTGATGGGGTCTTCTGTGTTCACACAACTTACTTGGTTTGGTACTCGCCGCTTCGTACAATTTAACGATCCTAACAGCGCAGTGTTGTGATCTAATTTGCGGTTGATAAATTTCCCGTTTCTGCGAAAGTTCAGGTAAAATTAGCTGACACTTTGACTCACATCAGTTTGCAATGATCTGATTTTAGAAGCGGCGGTGTTTGTTTCCCTCTACACGCCGGGCTTGTTGATGTCCCACAATGTAACATGTTTCCCTATTATGGGATAAGCTTCCCCAGCAGTCACTGTTTGACAAGTTCGAGATGTCTGTATAAATTCTCGCGACATTACATCGGGGTGACCCAGAATTTATTGTTTTATATTGCACGATTGAGACCAAAGCATATTTAAAGAATATAATTAGGAGTCACAAACAGACACCTTCAAGTGTCCAAAATCGCACAGCTTGACAAAAAATATACTTATTGCTTGCTATAATTTATTAGTAGTGCACGAAAGTTCACTTTGTAAGTCATTGTATGGTACATATTCCCAAGTCTACCGGACAGTTAAGGACTACATCCACTATGCCTACTCATAGATCAATTGATATATTGAACGCGCCTTGTCGCTGTGCGAAATGAACTAAGAACGCACTGACAGAACGAATCCGTGTACATTGACAACGTGCTAAGGGACATATCAGAAGAATTAGGAATAGACAAAGGGTTGGGGTAATGCCTCCAGTTTGTATCATATCATTGATATTGATTGATGTCTGTTCGTTGTTCTGCTAGTTGACGGGGTACGGGTAAAAAAAAAATGAATTGTGTGGTGCTTACCGTGTTGTGATTGACTGCGGACGCGTGTACATTATTTCCTGCAATGCTACGTGGCTATATACACCGGTTATAGAGGGTCGCGGACTTGGAGTCAATGTCTCCGTAATGTAGACATTCCGAGATGAGTACACGCCTCCAAGATACAGACTTCCTAGATTCAACTAGATTTAACAAGATTGTCACCCAAGGCTACTCGCTGTATATAGCAAATAGCCGATTAAACCGTTGTCTGGTCGAACATCCACCATTTTAATGTGCGTGTGTCCCTCCCGTGTCATATATGTGTCCAATCAATATGACAATTATATGTCAACACATTTACACCGTTGGCAGGTTCTCCAGTTAGTGTTCATCCTCTGTGACTGACAACCTCTTCCAGTCGACGATTTGTTTAATTATTTCTGCTCTCTATTTCTTCTACAAGATTCGGGTTATTGTACACAAGCATGGATGTCATGTCGTAAAAAGGATATAGATAAGCTAGAAAGAATAAAACGAGGAACAACTAAGATGATTCTAGAACTGAGAGAACTTAGCTATGAAAGCCGTTTAATAGAATATGGTTTGACAACACTAGAGACCAGGAGACTGTGAGGAAGCCAAATAGAAGTGTTTGAAATAGTGAATGGTTATGGGGATATTAATAGGAATGTGTTATTTAAACTTAAATAAACTGTCAAATTGTGTTAATGCTAATAGTGTGAATATATTTAAACATAACATTGGGAGATAGCTGGTAAGGGCGGACTATACGTAGGTGAAACACTTGTAGGGCTCTCGATAAACCATTGGCTTCTTTGTCCACTTACCACACGAAACTTGTAGTTTTGGGTGGAAATCTTGCTAAATGTTGTTAAATCTTGTTAATATTCGGTATTCCTAATATTCCCCACTCCTTATTTTAGCGTTGCGGACAACGTTATTGTCGTGAAGTCGGCAGAAAATATGCACCATGTTAGTAAATGTATATCTTAGTTGAGATTACTAATGTGAAAATCACATTTCAAGTTTGCGGTTCTTAGTGTAAAATCATAGGACGGAGAAGGGTTCGTTCGCATCCGTCCACCAGCGATGGGCCTGTTACCCTTATAGCACTGTAACGTGACGACATTCCTTTGATGGTGTTCAGTCATGCGAATCCGCTACGTCAAAGTTGACAGGATAAATATATGCAGCAGCAATCACCCCAATATGGTGAGGAAGTGGGGCTACGTGAAGGATTTTGTTACATCGATTACACGTATCGTCTTTCTTGGGTGTTCATTACTGACGTCTCGAAATGTGACATATATCTATCTCAACACCAGCTGATACAGTAAGTAAATATTAATAGGTATGTATTGTTTGGGCAAACTCTACACCCACTGAACAGTAGGGCATAGTACTGATAGAGTTTATGCTTGTCAACTGACGAGATTAAGCTCATGGGGCTGCGGTGTATTGAACGATACATCTACAAATGACATGTATTTACTTGTAAATAACCGGTAACACTGGCGTATAGTTATACAAGTTAGCATAGTTAAAGTTGATGGAATACACTCGACGACTGCTACGAAGTTTTAGTACTGTGCTAAGATCTGGTTATGTCAAATATGTATCTTTCTCAAGCTGTCATAACAGACAAGCCGCAGTTAACGTACCGGTCACGCTTGGTGTGCTGTGTTACGTAGTGGCCAGTCTATGTCACCTGACAAATATATAACAGGTACCTGTACATTTCATACGCAAAGGCTTAATCACTGTATATGATTTGATTTCCTCCTCTACATTTTCACCCTGAGTCAATAATAGTAATACTAAGCACATTTAAAAGCGCTGTAAATACTTATGAAGAACGCCTAAAAGAATGTGGTTTAACAACCCTAGATACAAGAATGTGGTTTAGCAACCATAGATACAAAAATGTGGCTTAACAATCATAGAAACTAAGAGGTTAAGAGGAGATCAAATTGAATGTTTTAAGATATTGAATGGGTATAAAAAAATGTTGATAGATAGTATAACTAGAGGACATGAGGTAACATTAATACAATGTCAGTGTAGGTTGGATAACAGGAAGTACTTGTTCTCACAGAGGACAATAAATGTTGATAGATAGTATAACTAGAGGACATGAGGTAACATTAATACAATGTCAGTGTAGGTTGGATAACAGGAAGTACTTGTTCTCACAGAGGACAATAAATGTTGATAGATAGTATAACTAGAGGACATGAGGTAACATTAATACAATGTCAGTGTAGGTTGGATAACAGGAAGTACTTGTTCTCACAGAGGACAATAAATTAATGGAAAACATTATTCACATATTGTGTAACTGCTATCGACGTGAATATGTTTAAAGACAAGGTTGACACATATCTTAAGAGGGCGGGTTACACATAGATGAAACAATGTTGGAATCTCGATAAGCCAATGGCTTCCTTGTCTACTTGCCTTCTGGGCCTTGGCCTTGGATGGTAATCTTGCTAAACATCTTGTTATATTTGGAAAGGTCCAATCAGAGGCGCTTAAAATGCGTGTTAACTATGTAAGCATGATGCATAACGTATATCAATATAAATTAATTAGTTAAATAATAAAATTAGAAAAAGAACATAAACGCATATATAAACATCACTTACTTATTACTCACGTTATCAGCTCATCAGCTGTTATGATTTGTCATGGAGTCTTGATTAGATTAGCCCCTCTCTCAAACAGTTATATTTGGACGACGTCTTCTCAGAGGACTCGATGTTTCCAAAGCAAAACTTTGCACTACTTCGTCATGTCGCGTGACATAACCCGACAGATGACGACAATGTTGCCTCGTGATGAAGACAATGATGTCTCATAATGAAGATAATGTTGTCTCACGGCGGTGGAGATCAGAAGGTGTCGTACATGTCCCGACTGGTGATGTGATTGCACCAGGACACACTGAGGATTATACTGCGCAGTAATATCATATATGTGGCATCAAATACTTTCTCCAGAGTGATGGATTTCGCAAAAGCATTTGATAAGATCAGTCATAACAAGCTGATTGACAAACTCCATCACAATGCATTCAGAGTAAGAAAAGGTCCCAGTAACATCAAGGGTACCTAAGGGTTCTGTTCTTGGTCCATGTTTATTTATCTTTTATATAAATTATATTCCTATTAATATGATATTGGACTTTGGAACTACCTCTCTCAACACATTCCTAGTCTAAGCAATCTGGATACGTTGAATAGTGACATTCAGACACTGCATTATCCAATATTTTACATTTAAAACAAATCTTAACTGTACATAAGTTATTATTTTTGTGTTCGCCTATTGGTCTGCCTAAACCTTTGGCATGTTGAGGCTAGGCAGAATTTGGGAAGAAGAAGACAGAATTTTAATTTAATGATTTAAGTGCTGCACTAACAAAATATCGCACTGGTCTGGCTGTTGCATAGATGACATGAATATAAATCATCTTTTGTATGCAGATGACCTGGTTGTATTCTCCCCTTCCAGCAGAGGTTTGAATGAGCTTATGGTCTAAATCACGAAATGAAATTTACTCATAAGAAAAGTGCAATATTCACAAGTAGAGGAAATTATAAGAAAAATGTATGTCACGAAGCATTTAAGTTAAATGGAGAGGATATTAAAGAAATGAATATTGTGAAATACCTGGGTCATATTATTTGCAGTGACTCTAAGGATGACAAAGATATAATGCGTCAGTGTCGTCAGTTGTATGCCCGTGATAACGTACTACAAAGGAAATGTTATATGTGCACAGATGATGACAAGATCAATACATTTTGATCATCTATGACGCCGAATTCGACGGAGATCACGAATATGATAGAAACAGGATTTACATACTTGAGAAATATGCTTGCGAAAGTTGAAGTCACTCTCAAAGATAACACCTAGATTGCGAACAGTATCTGATGGGAATGTATCACTGCCAAGTAGTTTAACTGGACAATGGCTGATGACCCTATTTCGTTGTTGTTTAGTGCCAATAACAATAAGGTCTGTTTTATTTGGATTAAGCTTTAGCTTACTTGATTCCATCCACAACAAGATATCAGTAAGACAATCACTTAAAGTCGAAAGAGATTCTTGTGCATTTGATTGTGAAAGTGATATGTAATCCTGTGTGTCATCAGCATAAAGGTGATGACTGAGATTATGATTAGCAATGACTTGGCTGAGCGATGTAGTATATAAGCTGAACAGAACAGGGCCAAGGACAAGGACAAGGGTTCTTAGTGGTGTTTATGGTACATCAAATGTAAACGCAAAACGCTAACTTCCAACAATCGCAGACACCACGCGCGCGCGGCGACTACTTCGTCTAGCCATAAAAGCGATCACATATTTGGTAAACACTGCTATCACGACTGTCACGTATAAACTACCAAGTTTTCTAATCACGGGATGGGCATTTTTGCTAGTAAAATATAAAACACTTATATTGCGCTAGTTTACGGCGAAATGTTGTTATATTTCCTACGGACGTAACACTAACAGAGAGTGAGCTCCACAGAGTCGGTGCAGCAATAGAAACAGTTCTAGTTCCGACATTTGTCTTAACACTGGGAACAAAAAGTAGATTATAATTATATGATCGAAGCTATCTAGGCTTTCTTCAGGAGTGAGCAGTGAATGTAAATATGCTGGTTGCTTAATATAATATCGGAAAGTGAGCCAATGCAGTAATTTAAAAAAGTGGTACTGGGTGAGACAAACGAGGAGACCGGGTAACTACCCTTGCCAAACAGTTTAGCGCACATTGAAGTTTCAAGATGTCCTTGAGGGTAACATTGTGAAAATGGAATTGCAATAGTCAAGTATACTGCTAATAAGAACAGTTCCAATAGTTTTGGCCACATAAAATATATATATATATACCTGAGAATACGGCGATGGTCATGGATTCGATAAAAGCACCAAAAGTTTGTTAAATATGCTGTCTAAAATAAAAATTATTATCAAAGGTGACTCCTAAATTCTGTGCTGAGACGGCTGGTGTAAAAGTCTGATTCAGTATCTCCCATTTTATAGTTTACATCCAAGTTCCCGTGTCCTGTGTGTTGGCATTTACATTTCCTAACATTGAATACAATTTTTATGACCATTTGTCTAGAACAGTTTGTAAATGTTGTTTATCACCATCATTTTTAACCTTTCTAAACTCTTTTGTGTCATCCGCGAATTTCAGTACGTTGCTGCTTGTTATATTATCGTTCAAGGTATTGATACATATTAAGTATAATAAAGTCCTCATACTGATCCTTGTGGTACCCCACTCAAAACTGATTTCCGGTTTGAAACTTCTCCATCTACTACACCAAGCTGTCTTCTGTCAGTCAGCCATTGTTCTATCCAGTCAATTATGCCATCCCCGATTCCATGAATTTTTTTTAATTTTAAAGTAGTAAACTTTGATGTGGCACTATGTCGAACTTTTTCTGAAAATCTAAGTAGATAATATCTACTGGTGATCCCTCGTCTACATTATTGTCATTCAATAACTGAGCTGAGTGGAAAAATCAAACCACCTAGTACGATGTAAGTTAGACATGTTAAATGTTTCCAAACCCACTGCAATGTGTGCATTCTCGAGTGAGGGGAGTAAATCCTGAGAGAAAAAACCGGAACGCAACCCTGAT
This sequence comes from Lamellibrachia satsuma, assembly GCA_033239005.1. Taxonomy (NCBI): domain Eukaryota; kingdom Metazoa; phylum Annelida; class Polychaeta; order Sabellida; family Siboglinidae; genus Lamellibrachia; species Lamellibrachia satsuma. The sequence goes on from BSQZ01000131.1 coordinate 221,871, forward strand.
ACGAGTTAGTGTCAACTTCGACTTCCGTCAGACTGCTTCTGTGACCAAACCATAAGTTCGAATAAAATCGGCCCAGGTGGCGCCTTGGATAGGACACTCCAGTTTACTTGCATAGTGTTGACACCACAAAAACTACATTATTTGCTGTTCGAAATACGCACACGTCGTACTGGTTAATACAGCAATTAACTCTGATGCGCAGTCTATGCTAAACACGGTATCTGCCCTGTCTGTCCATACACCAAGTGCATTACCCAGAAGCCGCACCTGTATGTGTGCGTGGCCAATCGTGACCATAAAGTAAACACGACATCAGCTGGTATCTGTTGATCAACACACCCGATCAGCCAGCAGCCTTGGCCTTGACGACATACCCAACCACAAAGCAGTGCGACATCGCTCGAGACATCCACACGCGGAGGAGAGCTACTAACAGCCATGTTAAGATCAGACACTTACAATTATGTGTAACTACAGACTATCGCATAACTGTAATGATGATATCAACTTCACAGCACGACACACGCACCTAGTATAGAGCGGGGCTTGATTGCAGAAAAGAAATCAAACGTGAGCGCCCGCGTAACAAAATATCACAGAACAGTACAATACAATACAATACAATACAATACAATAATACTTTATTCTTCCGACCAGGAAATTACAGTGTTGATCGACACTTATAACACGATAGAAACAAAACCTTGAATATTAGGGCTAGCGGTTTGTCTTGATGTTAGGGAGTAAAAATCTGCTGCTTATTTAACTGAGCCGTGAATAAATTCGACATGGAGGGGGTGTGAGGTGTCTTGGAGCATTTGATTACCTTTATGTAACACTTTCCCTCCATACGAAGACTGGAAGTTGTCTATCTGTCTGTCAACAATACGACTGGCTCTATGTATGACTTTATCCACCCTCCCGTGATCATGTTTTGAAACATTCCCACCCCAACAGGCTGCCCCAAAAGAGATAGTATTAGAAATGACAGCATTATAAAATCTCAAAAGACGATCCGCACTGACTCAATCAATCACAATACCCAGGAGTTTGGAAGCTAACGCTGTATAATATTACAAGAGTGACAGGGCTATATTGTGCGAGACGACGCCGTATCATCGCCAGATCAGTTCTCCGGCAGGATGACCTGCTCGAGTATATAAGTGGGGAGCATGACGGAGGAAAGCCAGGGGTGACACACAGGGACATATTCAGGAGTTGGACATCCAGGACGGGTTTGCGTGACCTCTGGTATAGGACATCATGTTTGTTCTCAAAGGTGCATTGAAATATTGATACCTATATTCGGCGTGTTACTGTTGCATAGTTCAGTTTTAACATTTCAGCTTCACTGGGAATAGATCATATGATATTGTACAGTGTTCTGGGCCCTGTGTACCTTACGAAAATAATGTTTGTTTTGCGCAACACTGAACTTGCCTCTGTAAACGTTCTCACGAATTTCTGGATAGCACATTTGCTTAAAAATTTACGTAACCTTGGTATCTATCGATACACATGTTTGACTATTTCGGAAATAGTTTTTTTAGTATACTTCAATGAGAAGTAATCGTTGCTGCGTTGTCAATTGCTAAATAAATGATCCAACACTTATATCAGGACGTACACAACCCACCTGACCATTAGACACACTGACCAAACCTAGGCTTTCAAATGAGTTTACACCGGCATAAATTTATGCTCATGGGTAACCGTGCTCACTGGTAACCGTGCTCACGGGTAACCGTGCTCACTGCATTAAGGGCTGTTAACAATTGTCGATATTTACCTATTCGTACACAGTGTACTAAAGGGGGCAGCGGGCAAGGCGCGAGTACAAAATAATAAAACGTAGTTTCGTGTGTTGCTGCATACAAATACCTGTTCAACTTGGTGTGTATTATGAATGTGTGGAGGCCATATAACATGTTATTAAAAGAAAGAAAGTAACAGGCTTACTAAACTCTGCATAGTTCCATTGAGCAGATATGTTCTGAAGCCATGATGTTATAAGACTACATATTTTCATTTCGCCATTGTTTAGTGCATACATATTAGTGCATATATATATATATATATATATATATATATATATATATATATATATATATATATATATATATATATATATATATATATATATATATATATATATATATATAGACCATTTGACCAATTTATCTAGATCATCTTGTAAGCTTTGTTTATCTGCAGCACTTTTAACCTTTCTGAATACATATACATATATAATATTCCAAATCATTTATATATATATATATATATATATATATATATATATATATATATATATAAATGATATATATATATATAAATGATTTGGAATATTATATATGTATATGTATTCAGAAAGGTTAAAAGTGCTGCAGATACATATATAATATTCCAAATCATTTTATATATATATATATATATATATATATATATATATATATATATATATATATAAATGATTTTGAATATTATATATGTATATGTATTCAGAAAGGTTAAAAGTGCTGCAGATAAACAAAGCTTACAAGATGATCTAGATAAATTGGTCAAATGGTCTGAAAAGTGCAAATGGTACTTAATTTAGGGAAGTGTAAATGTGTACATATAGGATGCTGCTTCAAAAGGTAATAAAATTCTAAGGCCAATTAGGAGAACTATCGCACATAAGGAGAAACAGCTAATTATAGCTATATACAAAGCAATAGTTAGGCATCATTCGGAATATTCTATTCAAGCATGGAGGTCGTATCGTAAGAAGGACATAGACGAGCTAGAAAGAATAAAACAAAGAACAACTTAGATGATTCCAGAACCGAGAGACCTTAGTTATGAAAGCCACTTAATAGAATGTGGTTTGACAACAATATGGACCAGGAGACTAACAGGAGACCAAATACAAATGTTAAAAATAGTGAGTGGTTATGAGAATATTGATATGAATATGTTTTTCAAACTTAAAAAGGCTGCAAAGCATTAATTAAAGAACAGTGTAAGTTGGGCATGAGAAAGTACTCATTCTCATAGAGGGTGATGAATGAAAGGAAAAAAAATTGTCAAATGATTGTGCTAATACTAGTAGTGTGAATATATTTAAAAATTAAACGGCTACATGTAGATGAACAAATGATGGACTCTCGATAAGCGAACGGCTTCCTTGTCCACTTGCCACCCGAAACTAGTAGTTTTGGATGGTAATCTTAGTAAATGTTGTTAAATCTCATTAATAGTCGGTATTCCTAATATTCCCACTGCTTATTTTAAATTTGCGGGCTACGTCATTGTCATGAAGACAACAGAAAGACACGCATCATGCTAGTAAATATATGCTTTCGTTGAGATTACTAATATGAAAATCACATTTCAAGTTTGCGGTTCTTGGTGTAAAATCATAGGACGGAGAAGGGTTCGTTCGCATCCGTTCACCAGCGATGGGCCTGTTCCCCTTATAACACTGTACACGCGACGACATTCCTTTGACGGTGTCCGGTCATGCGAATCCGCCATGTCACTAGCGATAACCGCAACAGGGTCAGGAAGTGAGGCTTCGTTAAGGGTTTCGTTACATCAACAATAAACGACGTGTTTCTTGGGTGTTCATTACATAAGTCTCAGAATGTGACATCGCCGATATTAATCTCAACACCAGCTGATGCAGTAAGTAAATAGTAATATGTATGTATTGTTTGGGTAAACACTACACCCATTGAACAGTAATACTGTTAGAGCGTATGCTTGCAACTGACGAGATTACTCCCTAACCGGCACACCCGGGGTCAATTCTGACCCCACGGGGGTACTTATGTACCTATTTTGTTCATACACGAGGTAATGGTTCTATTTTACTGTCAACTACTTCCAGGTATAAATGTAGGAAAAGTTATATCTCAATACTGGTATTTTTTTAGGAGATCTGACTAAAGAACCATTTGGGGGTCAACTTTGACCCCATTCGCATAACGAGAGTTTGGCCTGTTTATGAAAGAGATACATTATTTGTCAAATACATTGTTAGAAATCCATTTGGTGTTACAAGAGAAGGAATTGTTCAAATCATAAAAGCTTCATTTGAACTTTCCATTATACCTGAACTCTTGGATGTCATAACGAGGGAGACAAACATGGAGGCCAACCGTATTTGCACTGAATGGAATGCCGCTCATCCAGACAACAGGAAGGTTTGGGTCCCTCTCGTGCTTACCTAGCTGAAGGCCTTTATTTACTTGCTACTGGTTGCTGGTGTGTGTAGGACCCACATGGAACCTATTCGTGAACTATGGTCACCTGAAAGTGGAAGGCCAATTTTCTGCGCCACAATGTCATTGAATCGCTTCAAGGATATATTTCGCTTTCTCCGATTTGACAACAGGAATACACGAGCTGCAAGGAGGGAAACAGATAAGCTTGCCGCATTCACATATGTTTGGGAGATGTTTCTTGGAAAACTGCAACAGTGCTACATCCTAGGTACTGACATGACTGTTGATGAGCAATCTGTGCCATTCAGTGTAAGTATGCCTTAAGACAATACCGAGTAAGCCAGCCAAATATGGATTGAAGATTTGGTGGAATTGTGATGGGAATACATCTTATCCATTGAAAGGGAAAGTTTATCCGAGGCGGAAACCTGGTTAAGTTCGGCGTGTGGGCCTTGGTACAGAAGTAGTCGTGAACACTACTGGATCCTGGCTACGCAGTGGACGAAATGTCTGCGATAATCTGTTCACATCCGTGTCACTGACTGAGGAAACCTTGTTACAGCATCAGGCTTGTTACCAAATTCAAAGGCATTTGAATGCGCATTTGAATGTTGAGCATTTGAATGCGCATTAAAATGCCTCCGTGAAATTGTAAATGCATTTGCATTTGAATGCGTAATTTAAACATTTACATTTGCATTTGAATGCAACCCATAAACATTTAATTTGTCAAATGCACAATCAAATTATTTTAATTGTTATTACTGTTAGATTCACTTTCACAAATTCACAACGTGCCATTTGAAAAAGTGCTCAGTAGTGAGTAGTATCCGCAAGATATTATGAAATCATTGTCTGACCTGTGAATCCACTTTCACAACGTGCTCTTTGAAAAAAGTGCTCTGTATTTCAAAGGTCAACTGGTCAATGGTGAGCTGTTATTCATAAAACATAAAAACACCATCTGGTCTATAAGTTGATGGCTTCAAAGATGACCTGGGCAATGAAACGATGTAGACAAATGACTCCCTTGTGTTGTGTTGGCACTGTTGGGGTGGGTTGGGGTGGCAGCTCATTAGGAGGAGTAAACATTAGCAATACCAGCCCTGAATATCTACAGCCAGAGATAATGAATAGTGATACGTATAATTATTCACCAGGTTATCATCCCAGTGACCCACCAGTGGCCTACCTGGCTGATAAGTTTTTCATTCCCTGCCATTGTTCGCAGTTAACTGCCAGTTGTCCATTCCTCCCTCCCATTTCCACATCTTCTGCAGGCCTGAAACTCTGTGACTCGGTGTATGAGTCTACATACATGTTCATATAGTGGGACTGGTATGTAGTGGGACTTAATGGTTACAGTAATGTACTACTGTATTTATAAAATAATTAATAATGTGTTTGCATACATTACGTATTTTTTTCTACAAATGCATTTGCAAATGTGTAACCAAAACATTTGCATTTGAGTGTGATCCCAAAACATTTGCATTTGCATTTGAATGCGTTCCTGGAAACTGGCATTTGCATTTGAATCAAGTGAAACATTTGCATTTACATTCAAATGCGTTGATATGCATTCGTTAACAAGCTTGTGCAGCACACTACTATAGTTGGAACACTGCGAAAGAACAAAGCAGATATTTCACGAGAAATGCAGCCAGCAAATAACCGAACAGAACATTCATCCATATTTGGATTCGCAGGAAATGTGATCATGACATCATGTGTACCAGCGAAGGGAAAAGCAGCAATCGTCCTGTCAACGACGTCATGACGCAGCCACTGTTGGAGATACCCAGAAGCCGGAAATAATCTTGCATTACAACAGCAAGAAAAGAGACGTTGACAACATGGACCATCTGACTACTTTGTTTTCATGTAAGCGAAAGATCAACCGCTGGCCCATGGTCCTATTCCTCAACATGCTGGATGTAGTCGGTATGGCGACATTTGGGTGTCCTTGAATCCTGGGTGGGCTGCAAACAACAAAAGGTACTACGACGTAAGTTCCTCAAACAAATCGGATATAATCTAACTGATGACTGGATTCAGCATAGTATACAGAATGTTAGTATCAGCCACGTGTCAAAACAGCCTTGAAGATGCTTGGAAAACTAGTCGTTCAATCACAGCCTGGCAGAGAAGCAGGATATCAGATCAGAAAGCGATGTCAGCTGTGTCCAAGAGGAAGGGACAAGAAAACATCAGCTGTCTGTTCGTCGTGCAATATATTTGCGCTGACAATTCATCCCAGATAACAACTTGTGTTAATGCATGATGCCACTTTGACATCATTGAGCATTTTTTCACAACCATTTAAATCTCATCGCCTGGGCCACTGAGTATCGCATTTGCGAAGCAGAACAAGTGAATTTGAAGTTTTGTGAATAGCATCTGCTATTTTTATCATTATTGTAAAATAGAGATAATCGACAGGTAACATCACTTGTTCTCATCATTTCCACAGTGACTCATTCACATAAGCGTACCTCTTAGTAACATGTTTGTTGGCATTTCTTCGACTTCGATACGATATTTATTTACCGCATATTTCTGCCAAGTAAGTTTAGTAAATAATCTTGCTTCCTAAAAGAACCTTCGCTTTGCTAGTCCATCTTGCAACGCATTGTCCATGTTTTGTTATTCTACTGGTGTGTTGTCTTTCTCAGCGCACATGCATGTGTTTTTCTATCGTGCAACATTGTGCAGTCAATATATTCAAGTTAAAAAAAAAAGACAGTATTCCATATCTTCAGAAATATATCTACACATCATATCATTAATGAAAATAACGTATATTCGTCCGGGCACCACTGTCCAGTTATTTCCCCTTATTTTTGGTTATGTTTTGCCGTATATTTTATTAGTGCCAGGAGAATAGCTGCTCAATATTAGGTCCGCGCGTAGACGAATAGCAGCAGGCTATAATTAATGAGTGCACAATAATTATGCATCTTGACATTTTTGCATAGGCGTTTCTGTTCTTCTCACTGTACATTGTTGGCCTCCGTGATCCTTTCAAATACGAAAGTTTCAAGTCGGCAATATTGCACAAATGTGATGAAAGGAGTGATGTAGGAGCCAATGTGATGAAAGGAGTGATGTAGGAGCCAATGTGATGAAAGGAGTGATGTAGGAGCCAATGTGATGAAAGGAGTGATGTAGGAGCCAATGCAGCAAGGATCCGATTCCTTGATGCCTTATATGTGATTTCCTCGCCACAGACGCGCAGCACCACAAATAGCGTCATACCCTCTTACAATAGGTCATTCATGCCATAACGAAATGTAACCCTCCAAATGATTTGTATGAGAGTCTCAAACATTTGATCGACTTAATTGATACTGACCCGGGTCACATATGGACGTCTATTGGATGTCTAGCGAAATACCCTAACCGTCCGTTTGATGTCGTCAAGCTCTGTATGACCACAGGACGCACACTTCATGCATTGAAGTAACAGCCAGATGGATGTCGATAAAATGGGAAAACGTTAAATCAGGTCGCAATCAACCCACCTAATTAATTCAAGGAATTTATAAAACAAAAACGCAGCGCCTGTCTTTCTTTGTGTGTCTGAAAAGTAGCCCTAATTTGTAGCTAATCATAAAATGATGCAGTTCATTCTGTCTACTTATATTTCCACGTTCCTGCAGCCAGGTATGTGGGTGGAAGGATCCGTAGCCGTTCGTCATCTTTATGTCATCAAGCAGCATAACTTTGCAAGATGTTTTACATTTTAACATTGATTTTATACTGTAGCATACCCCTCGTTCCAGCAAACTTGATTGTTTAACACATTTAGTTTTCTAATATACATTAGACATAGAGACAACTATGTGTGTGTGTTTGATACAAACAATATTAATTAATATGAAAAAAACATATTTAATACAACAACAACAACGACATTCGTGGGACAGACTGGGATTGTATGGGGCTGCGTGGGCTGTAGGGGACTGTGTGGGCTGTAGGGGACTGTATGGGGCTGTAGGGGGTTGTAGGGGGTTGTGTAATTGCAGGGGACTGTATGGGACTGTAGATGGTGTCTGGGGTTGTAGGGGTTGTATGGGGCTGTGTAGGCTGTTGGGGATGTATGGGGCTGTGAGGGCTGTAGGGGACTGTATGGGACTGTAGATGGTGTCTGGGGTTGTAGGGGTTGTATGGGGCTGTGTAGGCTGTTGGGGATGTATGGGGCTGTGAGGACTGTATGGGACTGTAGATGGTGTCTGGGGTTGTAGGGGTTGTGTTTGGTTGTGTGGGCTGTATGGGAGTGCATGGAACTATAGGGGGCTGTTAGGGGCTGTAGGAGGTTGTATGGGACTGGAGGGGCTGTATTAGACTGTGGGGGCTATAGGGGTGAAGGGGGCTACAGGGGACTGTAAGGGCTGTGTGGGACTGTAGGGGCTGTGTGATTGTGATTTAGAGGCAGGATTTTCATAGACACTCCTCTACTTAAAGGGGTAACGTTTTCACGCCAGCGGCACGACACCCTCATATAAATACCTCCCACCCTGTGATGTTGTCGTGGTCACTGGCGTCACGATACGCCGACTGAACACAATGCTGGCTCAACGTCTCCTGCGACGTTATCTTGCAGAGCCGAGCTGCCTGTGGGAAGGACTGTCATAACTAGCATGCTCTGTTGAACAGATAGCGCCTTGTCGTCATCATAAACTGACCCGCTGATCTGTTGACTAGTTACGGCCAGATATGATATGGACTTCATGACTTTTTAAGCATACGCACAATTACAAGTGTTTAAGCTTCAACCCATACATTTCCTAGTTCATGTGCATTAACTTATAAACATGTTTCCTCACATAATTTTTTTTAAGGTTAATTTGTTTCAGTAAAACATAAACGGGAAACGTCCGCCAATTCATATTAGTGAGGGAAAACGTCCTGGGCGGAATGTCCGCCTGTATTACATATTCTTATAATATTAACACAATGACTGTATATTGCAATTCATGTGCCTTAGCAGCTCATGCACACAATGTTATAGCAGAAACAACGTCTGCCCAAATTGTACAAAGCCAGGTATGTGAGGAAATTTACGGATTAAAATGATAACCTGCTGGTCTGCATTACTAATTAAATATACCACACAAGCTGGTATGTATTACTGATTAAAAGGTACCACACAAGCTGGTCTGTATTACTGATTAAAATGTACCACACAATCTGGTATGTATTACTGATTAAAAGATACCACACAAGCTGGTCTGTATTACTGATTAAAATGTACCACACAAGTTGGTCTGTACTACTGATTAAAATGTACCACACAAGCTGGTCTGTATTACGGGTGAACATACAGTACCAGATAATAATAGCATTAATGATATGCTCCATTGTAATTCTTTAAGGTGACACTGAAACTGCTTAAGACTTAAAGACAGCATCGATTATCACAGATACACCTCTACTTAAAGGGGCCACATTTTCACGCGGCACCCATTCCTATAACTACCCTCATCCTGTGATGTTGTCGTGTTCACTGGCGTCACGCTACGCCGCCTGAACACAGTGCCCACTCAACGTCTCATATGACGTTATCATACAGCCTGTGGGAAGGACTGTCATAGCATGCACGCGCTGATCAAAAGATAGTGCCTTGTTGTCATCATAAACTGGCTCGCTGATCTGTTGATAAACTAGTTACGGCCAGGTTATCAACATATGTCATGTTGCCAACTCTACATAATAACTAGTTACGGCCAGACATGATGTAGAGTTGGCAACATGACATTTTAAACATACACAACGATATGCTACTCTTTACCTATCGGCTTTTCTGATTCCCCCTCCTTTGCACACTGATAACTCGACTGTCGACAACCGACCATAATCCTGGTGTCGAGACCGCGAACTACATAGGTCTACATTAAGTCAATCATTAAATTCCGCACAAAAAAGTAAATAGTGTTGAATTGCGACCATATATATAAACATAGAAAATATATTAATCTTTAATCTTTGTTTTAATCATTCGTCATCACGCAAAATCTATCCTTGCCGAGATTCCCCAAAACACACAAACTATATATTGTCGCCATACACGTCACGCCTCACAGAGATAGTTCATTTTGACGGCAGGTCAGAATTTCTAACAACAGGATGCCATTTTCGAATTAATATTAATTACCTTTCACATAATAATAATAATAATTAACATTTGCGCTTTCCGCGCACACTGACGACTTGACTGTCTGCAACAGGATTGTAAATGGCTCTTCTTTCTGACAACGAATAATTAGCAGACTATATGCTGACTAACACTGAACTAATGCATAGCTACACTGAACAACGAATAAATAGCAGACTAACCTGACTAACATTGAACTAATGCATAGCTACACTGAACAACGAATAAATAGCAGACTAACCTGACTAACATTGAACTAATGCATAGCTACACTGAACAACGAATAAATAGCAGACTAACCTGACTAACATTGAACTAATGCATAGCTACACTGAACAACGAATAATTAGCAGACTAACCTGACTAACACTGAACTAATGAATAGCTACACTGAACAACGAATAAATAGCAGACTAACCTGACTAACACTGAACTAATGCATAGCTACACTGAACAACGAATAAATACAGACTAACCTGACTAACATTAAACTAATGCATAGCTACACTGAACAACGAATAAATAGCAGACTAACCTGACTAACATTGAACTAATGCATAGCTACACTGAACAACGAATAAATAGCAGACTAAGCTGACTAACACTGAACTAATCCATAGATACACTGAACAACAAAACAAACGCAAACATTTTAACATAACATTTTGTCACGACATAATGAACTCGCCAAATGTTTGTCAATGCATGCATACCCGTCAACTTTCTCAGTTTTGCATTGAATGTCACGGTCTCACGGCAAATGTCTGACATCTCAGGCAAATTTTCATAATCTTTAGCAATTCAAATTATGAAACAAAACTATTTTGCGAAAATAAGATATATAATATATTCGTGTGTGCGTGTGTGTGTGTGTGTGTGTGCGTGCGTGCGTGCGTGCGTTGCGTGCGTGCGTGTGTGTGTGTGTGGGCGTGCGTTGCGTGCGTGCGTGCGTGCACATGCGTGTGTGTTCCAAGGGAAGGCATCGGTTAATTTTACCGGTATTATCCGCCTTTTATCGAATTATATATGAAATTTCGGCAGCGATTGATCAATAGCTGAGCATCAACATTTCCTGTTGGCAGTCAATGTAGGTACGTGTTGAAGATGAACGACACAGACAACTAATGTTAATCAGATAGGCCACCATCTTCTAAAAACCGACAACTATTCAATGTGGAGGTGCTGTCCAGTTTCGCTCTGGCATTCTGACGTCACTGTTAACAAATAAGATGGCCAACCCAGAATCTGTGACATCGTGCTACCCAGCAAGGAGCTCCTCAAACAAGCTAACAGTGCGACCATAGAATACAACATGTTCCACAAGAACGCCATACTACGGCCTACTTTATGACACTAGACGTTACTATGGCGGCCAGTACTACGTCGCTAGACGTTACTATGGCGGCCAGTACTACGTCGCTAGACGTTACTATAACGGCCAGAACTACGTCGCTAGACGTTACTATAACGGCCAGTACTACGTCGCTAGACGTTACTATAACGGCCAGTACTACGTCACTAGACGTTACTATGGCGGCCAGTACTACGTCGCTAGACGTTACTATGGCGGCCAGTACTACGTCGCTAGACGTTACTATAACGGCCAGTACTACGTCGCTAGACGTTACTATAACGGCCAGTACTACGTCGCTAGACGTTACTATAGCGGCCAGTACTACGTCGCTAGACATTACTATAGCGGCCAGTACTACGTCGCTAGACATTACTATAGCGGCCAGTACTAAGTCGCTAGACGTTACTATAACGGCCAGTACTACGTCGCTAGACGTTACTATAACGGCCAGTACTACGTCACTAGACGTTACTATAGCGGCCAGTACTACGTCGCTAGACGTTACTATAGCGGCCAGTACTACGTCACTAGACGTTACTATAGCGGCCAGTACTACGTCGCTAATCCACATATTTGTAACATTTACCTGCGTGTGATCTTTTACTTCCCATGCAAGGAAAAGATTTCGAGTAGAAGAGACCAACGCCAACGGCTTTTAGTGTCTCTTCCTTGAGACACCTGTAATGTGGGGTGAAACAAATTGCATATTTTTTTAACGGCAGCAGGTGGTTTCGGACCCCGGTTCCCTGTACACGCATTTAAAGAAGCCAGTATACATAACAAACTAATCCCTCTAACGTCATTGTGAAAATAGCTGAAGGCACAACCGGTCCCCAGTATAAGCGGCATTTATTATTACTTTCACTGGCCTTTGTCATAACAGTGGCGCCACATGGTGGGCCAGGATGCAGCCAACGATGACGAGTGGTTAGAGGCTAATTGTTTCTACATTACATATTCTATAAGTAATTTCTATGTGTACACATTAATCAAATCCCAAAGGCTATAAACCAGTTAAATACAATACCATAAATGTGACAACGTTTAGCGCGTGTGTCTGCCGAAACTTTCATATTTGTTAAAGATATCAATAAAATCGCATAAATGTACTCTCGATACAGCGAATTCTAAACCTAAGCCTTAGGCTAAGGCTAAGGCTAAGCTAAGGCTAAGCCTAGCCGGTGAGGTCAGACGGGCGCCGGTGTGTAGCCTAGATGGTATAGATGTTGTGTGAATTTGAGCTTTTTGTAACTGTGTCACATTCTCTGAACTACGAAGATGCATCATCCTATTGTTAACAGTCTAAGGTACGTAGATCAATGCGGACTGTCGATCGATGACGGGTTTGTGTCCACATGCTACTGCCGCTTTGAAACTTGGACTTGGAGTTTACATTTTCGTTCATCCCACTTTCTCGCCTCTGTCCAGGCTCTGACTTTATGACACAGTTTGTCTTTGTCAAACTGTCTTTGTATGTGTACTTTTTGTTGTGATAAAGTTGTGACACACCGGCTACAGTTATTCCACTGTAGAATCAATGATATTATGGCTGGTAAATAAAGTTTCAATAAAGTTTCGGTAATCGTCAGCTACTGTATTACTATTAGTTACTGGTCGGTGTCAGATTTGAGCAAATTTATCCTACATATAAATATGATTTTTCGTTTCACTTTTATACTTTGATGACAATGTCAAAAGGTTGATACCAGAACGCCTAGGGCTATGTATGAATTTCACAATAATATCAATGTGGATTTGTGAAGATGGCATTTGTTTTGATGTCAAAAATGGTGGTATAGACTATAGTCTATAGAATGTACAACTTTTCTGAAAAATTCAACTTTTAAAAAAACGTAGTTTTTCATCATATTTTCTTTTTTGTTACATATTTTTGAACTAATTACTCACCTTTAAAGCCACTGTTTTCACTTGTTGTTTCCAAATGCTAGTTCCATCATAAGGGAACATTATTACACCCATTCTACATTGACTGGGACATCAGTGTTAACATAAAGAAATATGAATTACAATTACAACATCCTAATAAAGGGATTTGATTAACCAAGGATGTGTGAAATAGAGTGTCCCAACTCCTAGATATGTGAAATAGATTGTCCCAACTCTTAAGGTACTTTATCTTCGAGAGTCTTGTCACCTTTGCCGAATCTGGTCCATTTGGGTTAAAATTAAAGAAAAATAGCATTCAAGAAGACCTGAAAAATTATGTTTAGATCTGACATACTAACATTAAATAGTTTATTCTAACTATTTTCAAACAGTACAAATAAACAAAGTAAAATTATTTACAAAACAGAAAACAATGAGGGGAAGAACATAAATACTCGAGTACATTAACATAACTTCGTCTCTGAGGGATACGGCCAAAAGCCATCTAGGTCAAAAGCCCTGACATATATATATATATATATAAATTTATATATATATATATATATATATATATATATATATATATATATGATACATATATATGATACTTTCCCTTGGGTCAAAAGCCCTCTTATTATTGTGTTGAATAGCAACATTGTAGTGTAATGAACAGTACAATTTTTATTTGTCAACATTTATTTCCATGGAGTATACTGAACATTCACATTAGTCATGAGTTGATTCAAATCATAGTCATTCACGCTCATGTTCATGAGTTCATTCAGTACAACTATATAGCATACAGAGATTCACTTCCATCTTATAAAATTATGTCCAATGCCAGTCAGGACTTAATCTTAATGTGAGGGTTTTTGACCTTTTTCCAAAATAAGGGGTGCGGGCTTTTGATTGAATGGCTTTTGACCTGTGGGCTTTTGACCTAGGGTCTTTTGACCTAGGGGTTTTTGACCTAAAGGGCTTTTGACCTACACCTACTCTTTAATAACATCAAGGTCAACTTGCTAGAGTTTTGATAAATGACTATTTTTTACTATTAAATATCTAGTTGCATGTCCTTATTTATTGAATTAAATAAATGTGAGACAAGTTATGCATCCATGTTTTATTGAATCTTGCAGTTGTTCATTGTTCTTTACTTTACATCTCAGCCAAACACTTCTCCTGTTTTTCTGTTTGTTATACTATGTAAGAGGCAGCTCACAATTGTTCGTACAGAGCGTACCGGGGGGGGGGGGGTGATGTTGTTTTTATAAACTAGTTCAAATGGGGCAAGTGTGGTATTATTCCATAGTTTCAGATGTCACATTAATCCATTTTCAACATATGTTATGTAATCATTTAAAATGCTACTAATGACATGACAATGATAACGAAATCATTTTAAGAAAAAATCTATTAAAACATGTTTTACTTTATCTACTTTAATTCATAAGTAGGCTTATGGAGTTTAATCCCAGACATTGTTAATTTACATGATATAAACATTTTAGGTATATCTTAAACTGACTTAATGAAATTAGTAAAAAAAATTTTTTAACCTCCACTGATGTTGGATGGTTGCAAGATTTTATTAACCGATATATCATGTTAATTGTATTTGTTTGAACAAACAAATTATTTTTTTTATTGATTATGCAATAAGTAACCACCAGTTGTGGTGTTGGACGTATGTAAAAAATGTATTCCGACACCCCTATGTCCGACACCCCATACATCTGACACCCCATACGTCTGACACCCCATACGTCTGATACCCCTATGTTTGACACCCCATACGTCCGATACCCCTATGTCTGACACCCCTATGTCCGACACCCCATACGTCCGGCAACAAAAACTGTTTATGTAATTTATGTGTGATGTTAATAAACATCATCAATGCCATATCCATTCTTAATCCATATAATTGGATTAGCACAACATTTGGAACTAATTACACCGACTAAACACAAATTCAATTGGGGCGCAACAAAAGACCATTGAACTAGACATTAAAAACCTAGTACAGTGTGTAAATGAAGCAGCAATAGCCAATCTAAAACATTACAATATCACTAGCCTTTGCTCTCTGACATTATTTCCTGTAATCTGGTGGGCAGTGGCCATCTTTGTTTTGCCATGTGCAGATTGTCAACTTATGCCCAAACCACACTCTACTGCCTATGCATGGACAAATGGTGAAATCACTGAAGCTGACAGCAATGCCAATTTCTCGGGTGAATTACAGAACACCAAGCTTAATGTGTTCATGGATACACTCTTCATGCATTTGAAGGCTAAGTATCCAAACTGATATAAAGACCACGGATTTGACATTCATCTCAGATGGCGTTCTTAAACATAGATTCCTATTCTCAAACCTCCACCTGTGGCAAGGAGAGAATGCCATGACATTAAGCTGGAATTTTTCAGCAACATCACATGACAAGGGCATTGTAGATGGCATTGGTGGAATGGTCACGTGAGCAGTTTGTGCTACGTTCGAAGTGGAAAAGGCAGTGCAACTGCAACAGTAGACTTTTAGGATCTGGTTGTACTATGAAATACGGGAGTGAATGTCAAGTTTGTCTCCCAGTAGACAATACCCACCAGCTGCACTGCACATAAGCAAGAGGCAATAAGCATTGCTGATTGCTGATACATCTGATTCACGGGACTTAGCAAAAGTAACAATTACTGAATACTGAGTATGATAGTATTGATACCTACTTACTTAATCCTCTTGGCCCCTTCAGGAGCATAGGGCGTCAACCATGTTTCTCCCCCTCACCCTCTTCTAGGCTAGAGCTTTGGCCTCTTGCCAGGTGACCCCCACTTTATCAAGATCTTGTAGTGTGGAGCGTCTCCAGTAATTTTTTGGCCTTTCTTGTCTTCTCTTTCCTTGTGGGTTTGGTTGTATTTGTTGGATCTTTTCTGAGTGTGTGTCCAATCCAGCTCCATTTTTTCCTCTTGATTGTTACGCTTATTTCTTCCTGTTCGGTTTTTTCCAGAGCTCTTTATTTGATATTTTGTTAGGACTCCATACCTTAAGGATGTATCGGAGGTGACTGTTGATGAAGACTTGGAGTTTGTTGTTGAGAAACTGTGTAGTTTTCCACATTTCACAGCCATAGAGAAGAACTGATTTAACGTTGGTGTTGAAAATGCAGATCTTGATGTTTATGGATAGTTGGGAAGAGAGCCACACTGGGCGTAGGGTTCTGAAGGAATGACGAGCTTTATTGATGAGTAGTTCCACATCTTACCATCATTTAAAAAGGGTTCGAGAAATAAGTCAGAGAATTACAGACCAGTGAGTTTAACGTCAGTGATTTGTAAATTATTAGAAAGGTTAATTAAAGACCATAT
Organism: Lamellibrachia satsuma; assembly: GCA_033239005.1. Taxonomy (NCBI): domain Eukaryota; kingdom Metazoa; phylum Annelida; class Polychaeta; order Sabellida; family Siboglinidae; genus Lamellibrachia; species Lamellibrachia satsuma. The sequence goes on from BSQZ01000131.1 coordinate 238,846, forward strand.
GGTGGAATTCCTCGTTAAGCATAAATTATTAAATTCATCTCAACATGGATTCCTTAAAGCGAGGTCATGCTTAACAAATATGTTATGTTTTTTGGAAGAAATCACTAAGTGGATAGACGTGGGATCGCCAGTAGATATTATCTACTTAGATTTTCAGAAAGCTTTTGACAAAGTGCCACATCAAAGATTACTACTTAAATTAAAAGCCCATGGTATCGGGGACAGCATAACTGACTGGATAGAACAATGGCTGACTGACAGAAGACAACGAGTTGTAGTAGATGGAGAAGTTTCAAATTGGAAATCGGTTTTGAGTGGGGTACCTCAAGGATCAGTATTAGGACCTATATTATTCTTAATTTATATCAATGACTTGGACGACAGTATAACAAGTAACGTACTGAAATTTGCGGATGACACAAAACTGTTTAGAAAGGTTAATACTGATGGTGATAAACAACATTTACAAAACGATCTAGACAGATTAGTGAAATGGTCTGAGAAATGGCAGATGTTGTTCAATTTTGGGAAATGTAAATGCCTACATACAGGACATGGGAACTTGAATGTAAACTATAAAATGGGAGATACTGTTCTGGGTACTACTGTAAAAGAAAAGGACTTAGGAGTTACAATAAGCGCTGACATGAAAGTTTCAGAGCAGTGTGGTATTGCAGCTTCAAAGGGTAATCAAATTCTTGGATTGATTAGAAGAAACATAACATACAAGGGAAAAAAGTTAATTATACCTCTTTATACAGCAATAGTTAGACCTCATTTAGAATACTGTATACAAGCATGGAGACCATATCGTAAGAAAGATATAGATACGCTTGAACGCATACAAAGGAGAGCAACTAAAATGATTCCAGAACTGAGAGACCTTAGTTATGAAGAACGCCTGAAAGAATGTGGTTTAACAACTCTAGAGACAAGGAGGTTAAGAGGAGATCAGATTGAAGTTTTTTAAGATATTGAATGGGCATGAAAATATTGATAGAAATATGTTTTTCTCACTCAAGAAGGATAGCAGAACTAGAGGACATGAGGTAAAATTAGTAAAGGATCAATGTAGATTGGACATCAGGAAGCACTCGTTCTCACAGAGGACAATAAATGAATGGAACAAATTGTCTACAGATTGTGTAACTGCTAGCAGCGTGAATATGTTTAAAAACAAGGTTGACACATATCTCAGGAGGGCGGGTTATAAGTAGATGAACATTGTTGGACTCCCGATAAGCCAATGGCTTCCTTGTCCACTTGCCATCTGGGCCTTTGGCTTGGATGGCAAATCTTGTTAAATCTTGTTAAAATCTTTGTCAGCTCCACCATTTGTACTGATGTTGCTCCAGAGGTAGATTAAGTCTTGTACTTCCTCAACAGTACCACTTTCTAGTGAGATGGGTACGGAGGATCTGATATTGACTTTCATCACCTTTGTACTTCCCACATTGATCTTAACACCCAGTTGGTTGCTTTTTTCTTGAAACCTTTCTGTTTTTTGTTGCATGTGTTTATAGGTTTCTGAGAGTGGTGCTAGATCATCTGCAAAATCCTGGTCTTCTAGTTGTGAGAATAAGTTCCACTGGATCTAAGTACGATGGTGTTCTGTGGATCTTTTCATTGTCAAGTATATATCAGAAAGAGCAGTGGAGATAGCAAGCAGCCCTGTCGTACTCCAGTTCCAATCTGGAAGCCTTCTGAAACTTGTCCATTAAAGATGACATGATCAGTGAAACCTTCGTACATGTTCATTATTAGGGTTAACAATTTAGCAGGTAAACCATAGTGCCTCAGGAGCTTCCATGGAACGGTCCTATCTATACTATCGAATGCTTTTTCGAAATACACTAAGTTTATGTAAAGGGAAGTCTGCCATTCAAAGCACTGTTCAACGATAATACATGTACTGAGTGTAGCAATATGATCTGTGCAGGATTTATTTATCCTTTCTAAAGCCAGCTTGTTCCTTTCTTAGCTTCTAGTCAACTGATTATTATATCCTATCCAGGATGATATGGAATTTTACTGGGCATTGATAGAAGCATGATCCCTCTCCAGTTCTTACATTCACTGAAATTGCCTTTTTTTTGGGATTGCAATTAGCATACCTGTCTTCCACTCAGTTGCTATTTCCTCTATGTCCCAAATCTCATTTAGCAGGCTATATAAAACGTATGTGGTGGCAACAATATAAACTTTTAAGACATTGGATGGTATATTGTCAATTCAAGGTGCTTTGTCTAGTGTTTCTCAGTGGACCAGCTTTATTGACAGAGATTGGTTAATTAAGGGCAACTGCCTCAGGCTGTCTGATAATTCCCTTTATGTAAAATAACAACACAAGTCCAGTGTAGATTGAAATAGGCCAAATAATGACATTTAATGTATTAATAAGCCGGAAATTAGGCATACATCATCAAACGAGATACATCACATAATCACAGCAATCGGCCCCCAAAAGGTGTTTACACATAATAATTATTAAATACCTGCCATCAGTACTGTCTATACCACTGCTGAGTGTTATTTACAATTCACATGGTATCGATGGGGGTCACTCCACCAAAAACACGCAGGCAAAACCTTGTGTACAATTCTATAATAAGGAAAAGCGTCAAAGCATTAAGTGCATCTTAATAATCCAACTATCGACTGCGCTGTCTACCTTATGGTAGAGGGAGAAGGGTGGGAACGAAAACTCCTGATAAGATCACGCAACAATGAACTGTCCAGCAAAACTGGTCTTGCATAAAACCAACCATTTAGCAATAGATAATGATTAACAAGTAACGAGATTCGGAATATTCGCAGAGAAAGTCTCACAACGACACAGGCTAGCTTAGAATTCGAGTAAAGCTGGATCTAGGTCATGAGGCTGTTTAATGCCCTCGATACCAGGGTTGGTCTAACCTCGAACCACTCTCATTGCCTTGCTATCCTGCATACAGATGGGACATGGGAACTTGTATATAAACAATAATTTAGGAGATACTGTTCTAGGTACTACTGTAAGAAAAAGGGACTTGGGAAGAGCAATAAGTGCTGATATGAAAGTTTCAGAACAGTGTGGTATTGCAGCTTCAAAGGGTAATCGAATTATTGGGTTGATTAGGAGAAACATAGTATATAAGGAAAAACGCTAATTATACCTCTGTATAAAACAATAGTTATACCTCATTAGAGTATTGTATACAAGCGTGGATACGCTTGAACGCATACAAAGGAGAACAACTAAAACTATTCCAGAACTGAGAGACCTTAGCTATGAAGAACGCCTGACAAAATGTGGTTTAACAACTCTAGAGACAAGGAGGTTAAGATTGAAGTTTTTAAGATATGGTATGAAAATATTGATAAAAATATTTTTTTCTCACTCAAGACAGTAGAACTAGAGAACATGAGACAACATTAGTCAAGCATATATATATTGGATATCAGGAAGTACTCGTTCTCACAGAGGACAATAAATGAATGGACCAATTGTCTACAGATTGTGTAACTGCTAGCAGCGTGAACATGTTTAAAAACAGGGTTGACACATATATGTCAGCAGGGCTGATTACACGTAGATGAACATTGTTGGACTCTCGATAAGCCAATGGCTTCCTTCTCTTCTTGCCATCTGGGCCTTTGGCTTGGATGGCAAATCTTGCTAATTTTTTTTAAATCATGTTAAGGATATGTGAACTGTCATATTTTCCTAAGGAGCAGCCATGTGAAAGGTCTTCGTATCTTAGAGTGTGGTTAAATTATATGTTGTCTCATCATATGTGTGGTCAAGCTGTCATCTGATGTGTTTGACAGGTGGTTTAGACTGCGGATCATGCTATGGGATAACTGAATGAGGTGCTATGTTAGAAAACACACTGATTGCACTTGATGTTGAATGTACATAAACAATACATTTGTTTGTGCGGGCGTGTGCATGTGCATGGTACTGAGTGCATGTAGTTAACGAACTAGCAATATGTTCAATGCAGTGCAATATATTGATACAACTACCATGTTGTGTTTCAGATTGAGACTCTACATCACGACCTCTGTGTCGCCACATTGCAGAGTGCAGTATGTCGAAAGCTGTGGTGGAAGATCAGACCCTAGATAAGCAGGTACTTGTTACATGGCATAGTCAAACATAACATAACATGTATGGCAGTAACACCCTTCATGTTAACTGGTAAGACACCACTACAACAGTGGACATCACTAACATAATCACTTGGGGCCAGAGTACTGTGACTGTGTTTATTGTCAAACATAACATAACATATATGGCAGTAACACCCTTCATGTTAACTGGTAAGACACCACTACAACAATGTATATACAATGCTAACTGCAGGTCGGGCTTGGGCTCAAATTATAGGCCCGTGCAGGGCACTATTATATATACATATATATATGTGTGTGTATATATATATATATATATATATATATATATATATATGCATGCAAAGAATAAAACAAGTCCAGTGAAAATTGAAATAGGCCAAACAATGACATTTAATGTTTTATTGAGTGACCTGAAAATTAGGCAAGAATACATCATGAAAACGAGATACATCACGTAATCACAGCAAGCATGCTTGCCCCCAAAAGGTGTTTACACATAATAATTATTAAACTATACCTGGAAGCTACCCGGTACCAGTACTATCTATAGCACTACTGACTGTTATTTACAATTCACATGGTATCGATGGGTGTCACTCCACCCCCTGTGACTGAACCCCCCACCAAAATCTTAATTATTTTCACTAGATGCTACCTGCCATTCCCATGTGAGTGCAAATCAGGTAGAGACGCTGCTGTTGACTCCGCCATTGTCAGGGCCTCGACTTCACCCCACTGCATTGCTCACAGTTAAAACCTAGCCAACACTCCGCCACTGTGAGAGTAACAACCACATTCGAACAGTGAATCTGCAACATACACAATAATCTTGATAATAGGTTTCTACTCCGCCACTCTCAGAGTCTTGACTATATGTCTTCACACAACAAACCTACAACATACAAACTGTAGTTAACATAGATGAAATTAAGATAATGCTGTAGATTCCGCCACTGTCCGAAACTAAGTTCTATGTCCAGTTTCTTTCAGGTTAGTTGGTACAGCCTGACCTGTATGCAGCACCTTACAATATACGATTGTATCTGCGGAAAGCCCATCTACGCGCTGCTCTAATTTGCGCGTCTGGCTCGCCCCTAAGAGCTGCTGACGTGGCTGCTCCAATTCTGAAACTATGCCCCTTAAAAACTTTGTTACTCAACCCATAGTATTCCAGCATTTAGTGTAGCATCGAACTCAATGTTGCAACTATCAGAGCTTCAGTTACATCCCACCGTAATATTACCACACACTGACCCCAATTAAGATATAGCTGGCAACTCTGCCACTGCCAGGGCCTAGGCTACAACCAGATTCTAGACGCAATGTTCCTGTAACATTCACAATAACTAAGATGATAGTTAAAGACTCCGCCACTGCCAGAGCCTCGGTTACATCCCACCACAATATTACTACATACTGACACCAGTTAAGCTGTCGACTCTGCCACTGTGAGAGCCTGTGCTACATCCCAACTCAATCTACCAGCATTCACAATAATTTCTGCTGATTTTTGGGTTACATCCCAAATCAATGTACCTGCAACATTCACAATAAGTAAGCTATAATTTCTGCCACTGTCAGAGTATTGGTGACATTCCCACACCATGCACCTGCAACATATAATAGTTCTGATATGTGTAGACTTATGGCTGCTTCCAGCAGGCCACCCACGGGGGGAGGCAACCAAGCCAGCCCCTGACCACTTGTTGAAGGTGTGGTGTGGAAGTAGCTACCGCAGTCCCCTGCTGTCGGTGCCTGGCGAGCACCTGGATCAGCGCCCTGACTGCTTGCCTCTAGTGGCAGCACTGCTAGCAACATCTCCCATATAAAAAAGCTGGTCCGGCGCATCTTAACATGCTTCCACTGTATAACATCTTAACATCTTAACATCTTAACATGCTTCCACTGTATAACCCTTGTAAATATTAATTGTGGTACCCAGGACTAGATGTATCATTACATACCATGGACCACCATTAAACCATAATCAAACATTAAAGTTCGGTCACCTGTATTACCATGACAATTGTGCCGTTTACTCTACATGGCTTAAATAATACATGGAATGCCAAAAAAACGTCTCCATTTACACTGCACACAATATAAAAAATTCTACAATTGTGTAATTTACAACTGTACTGCATGGCTTAATAAAACTTATCTTCCAATTGCAATGCATGGACGTAACAGAACTTCTCCATTTCACTGCCTGTATTACACAAATTTACATCCGCTTTCTCACTGTAAAGGGAAACGAATCTGTTTCGCCTCCACTGCACGGATTAATATAATTTTCAGTAATTTTTGCACTTGATGGGTTAACCCAACTTCTCCGTTTACACCGCACGGAGTACAAAACCTTCTACATTTACACCGCATAGAATACAGTTGTGCCATTTACACCGCATAGTTTAACAAAAGTGATCTTCTATTTACACCACATGGAAATAATAAAACTTCTCCATATCACTTCTCTGTTTACACCGCACAGAATATAGAAATACCTTTACAACCCCCGGAATACAATTGTGCCAATTACAAAATGGCTTAACAAAAGTTATCTTACATTTATAATGCATAGAAATAACAAAACTTCTCCATATAACTGCCTGGAATACCCACATTTACACCCCCTTACTCACTTCATGGGCTAACAAAACTGTTCCGCCTCAACTGCACAGATTAGTAACATTTAAAAAAAAAATTTCACTGCATGGGTTAACCAAACTTCTCCGTTTCCACCGCACATAATACAGTTGTGCCATTTACACCACATGACTTAACAAAAGTTATCTTCCATTTACACCACATGGAAATAGCAAAACTTTGTGGGTTGACCCAACTTCTCCCTTTACACCCCCCACCCGGGCACGGAATACAAAACCTTCTCTGTTGACACCACACGGAATACATAAACTTCTCCATTTTATACTGGTCAGAGTGGTATTTGCCTTATGTAATATAATATGTCATTTTTACAAAAACTGAATACACTTTTGCGCCTGGGATTGTTATTTGAAAGAAACTCCTCTGTTTACACCGCACGGAATACAATTGTATTAGAAAGATTTTTGGTGACCCCACCTGCAAAAATTATTGAACATTTCAAACTCTGTGTGGTGTTAATGGAGAATTGCAGAGTTCCGGTTCTGGTGCAGAGATGTCTGTTTATATATGAGCTCCGTTACTTAGTTAATTTTTTGGTTGTTTGTCTTGGTGATAATACATTTTTCATCCTATTCATATTGCTGCAGTAAAATATACTGATTACCATACCGTGCTGTTTAGAAATAAATTTAGTGTTTATACAATGGAAATTCTATCTTATATGGTATTCTGATCCATTCGGATTTCCCGCCATAATTTCCACCCTTCTTCCGGTTAGGTGCAAAATGTAAATACCTGATGTAAGGCTAGAAATAAACCAGTAACACAGTGATAACATAAGTAGAACTGCACTCCCAACTTTACCTATCTGTATACTAACAGGACAACTTGAACCAAGTCATATTATTACCCAGAGTTGCCCTGGGACAGATATAAATTTTCCTGATCGAGAACTGTACACAACGCCTTGGAAACCTCTGCACGTACTATCAGTACAACAGCACACATAGGGTATATATATATATATATATATATATATATATATATATATATATATATATATATATATATATATATATATATATATATATATATATATATATATATATATATATATACATATATATAAGGAACTGACAAGGTCCCATTAAACCAACATGTCCAATCAAACCTGGAAAAAGAAAAGACAGCGCAAAATCACCTGCCACCAAAACGACCAGCCACTGGGCCCGAAGAGAAGAGGATAGGTAGATCTCACAGCCAGCTGTGTGATTTGCAAAAGAACGTATGGAAGCCTGGACCAAATGGTCCAATGCGAAATTTTAGAAGTTGTTGGAGAACAAAACGATAATGATACTACCGTGATACCCAACTTTGTAATCCGACTGTTCATGGTCATTGTTAATATTATGTACTATGCCCTGTTCACCGTAGGGGCCAATATTACCAATATGATAATTCGACCATATCCACCATCTAGCTTAATACGATAAATTAAAATTAACATGCCCTGTACACTGTAGGGACCAATATAAAAAATTTACCATTTCCACTGTATGGATGAATAAGACAAATTAAAATTAACATACCCTGTACACCGTAGGGACAATATCATATACCGACCATTTCCACTGTATGACTGAATAAGACAAATTGAAATTCATGTGCCATATATACCGTAGGGACCAATGTCATAATTTGACAATTTCCACCATATGGCTGAATAAGACAAATTACAGTTAACATGCCCTGTACACTGTATGGACCAATATCATTATTTGACCATTTCCACTGTATGGCTGAATAAGACAAATGAAAATAAACATGCCCTGGCCTGTACACCGTAGGGACAATATCATATACCGACCATTTCTACCATATTTCTTAAGACAAATTCAAATTAACATGCCCTGTACACCATAGGGACCAATATCACAATGCCATCAACGCCACCATATGGCGTAATAATACAGATAAAAGTTAACATGCCCTGCACAATGTAGGGACAACATCATATATCACAAAGACCACCACTTGGCTTAATCAGCTTAATCAGGCTTAAAAAGACAATGATGTGTCCTATACACAGTAGTGACCACGAACATAAGTTAATTTGTCTGGCCACAGCCTGAATTACTAAATTCCACTGTTCCTCACCCTGCTGGGTGACAACCTGACACACAACAACCTGTCACACAACAACTTGACACACAACAACCTGACACACAACAACCTGACACACAACGACCTGTCACACAACGACCTGACACACAACAATCTGGCACACAACAACCTGACACAAAATAACCTGACACACAAAAACCTGACACACAACAACCTGACACACAACAACCTGGCACAAAACAACCTGACACACAACAACCTGACACACAAAAACCTGACACACAATAACCTGACACACAACCTGACACACAACAACCTGACACACAACGACCTGACACAAAACGACCTGACACACAAAAACCTGACACACAACAACCTGACACACAACAACCTGGCACACAACAACCTGACACAAAATGACCTAACACACAACAACCTGACACACAACAACCTGGCACACAACAACCTGGCACACAACAACCTGGCACACAACAACCTGACACAAAATAACCTGACACACAACAACCTGACACACAACCTGACACACAACAACCTGACACACAACGACCTGACACAAAACGACCTGACACACAAAAACCTGACACACAACAACCTGACACACAACAACCTGGCACACAACAACCTGACACAAAATAACCTGACACACAACAACCTGACACACAACAACCTGGCACACAACAACCTGGCACACAACAACCTGGCACACAACAACCTGACACACAACAACCTGACACACAACAACCTGACACACAACAACCTGGCACACAACAACCTGGCACACAACAACCTGGCACACAACAACCTGGCACACAACAACCTGACACTCAACAGCCTGACACACAACAACCTGACACACAACAACCTGGCACACAACAACCTGACACACAACAACCTGGCACACAACAACCTGGCACACAACAACCTGACACAAAACAACCTGACACAAAACAACCTGGCACACAACAACCTGCTATAGCCTATGTTCCTCTCTTTAGTCTACTAAAGCTTGCACAAAATAGTAATTCCACGGTATACCATGGGTTACCATGCAATACCGTGGTATATTTTCATAAGGGTTTATTACAGCTACGTTAACTTTTGTCTGATTAAAAAAAAACTGGACCATCAAAAAATCTTAAACTTTCTCACAATCACTACCATCATGTAAGTGACATTCTGAGCAACTTTAGTCAAAATCACAAACTTGCATCTCTCTTAAACGTGTTATGTCCACCTAAGTCTAACAAAATAGCCAGTCCTATAGCCGGGTAGGGAAACACATCCTCATATTACCAGTGGTTTCTATCGACATCAATGTTAATAACATTTAACTAAGTCCAAACGAGCACAACAAATCGCAGACTTCAACTACACGGTTGCATCAGCATGCCACCCTAAGGCTGTTCAAAGATCTAAAACCTATGGTAATTACTGTAAATGTGTCGACTGTATTTTGTGAGTTATATGCATTGTATACTCTTATGAAAATATGGTAAATGCCATGGTATATCATAGTGTTTTGAAACATGGTATATTTTCATAAGGACATATACATTCTTCAAACAACCTGGGTTATTGGCCTAAATGTGAGATTGATAAGAAAATGACTGTGTTAAGGTAGCTGGGGTGGCTATTATATTATAGCTTGTCTTGAACTGATTAGTTTCAGTAGAAGTTTTGAAGATAGATTAACAATTGCTTCACAGATTGTAGTTGAAATATTTTGTAATTTACCAGATTAAAAAAAAATTGACTTTTTCATTTATTTAGTTATGTTATAAGATTTTTAAAACAGTTTTATAAATGTAAAAAATAGCCACTAAAAGTTATTCGTTTTAAAAAAATCCCCAAAGAAATAAATTACATACATATAAGTATGACAGTGTTACTGATAACTTTTTGGTAGATTTTGGTTAACATAAATCGATTATGTGGATTATGCTACACCACCATGAATGAATTAAATAAATGTTGAAAGACAACCTAAAGTGGCTGTGTATTACACAAACCCTTCAGTTTTCACCAGTCGTAATTTACTGCCGTGTTGCACTGCGTGCACGTAAGACGCGCTCATACGCAAAATTGCAATGTCGTGAGTGTTGTAGTTTTTCTCAAAACATATTTGAAACATCATTTCCTGGTTGAAAACACAATCTAAACAAATGCTTGTTTTTGTGCTGAAATTTACGGTTTTTCACTGGCATTTTATGTATTGTTGACATTACATAATGGCCGTTTGTTATATTGACAGGTCCCCTTAATTTGCCGTCACAATAGCCCGTGGATCTGTACTTGTAATGATTGTGTTGTCGTCTGCAGTGTCAGATTACGCCAGCCGTCTAACAAACACGTGGCAGGGCGTGTTTATGGTCATTTTGATTGGCCCGTTATCCCGTGGGGTGACCGGGTCACATATGGCATGAATATGTGTTTGCATTTCCGTTAGTGTCAAAGGCACGATAAACTACGTTAACGCTGATATTTGCAGGTTTAAGTACATGATTTAGTTAGGTAGATATAATACTGAGGTGTACTAGCATTACAATAACCAGACGATGTGGTCCGCTTGAATATCGTAGCACTCGCGGACGTTACTGTGGAAACAATGTCGCTTTTCCGGGAATTTAAGGGCATTTTCAAAAGAACTGCATTTTTAAAGGATGGATTGGCGAAATATGACGTTAGTGCCGGGTGATTTTTTGTGGTGTCAACATTTAGTTAAGTAGGCCTATATGATCCTAGCATGTTATGAAGAAAAAAAAAAATCAACTGACACGCTAGCTGCCCCAGCCACCTTAACATTTCAGAGCAATCCTTTGAGAGGAAGTGATCGCTCATATGACACAAAGTTTACCATTGTACAGATGCACATTTGAGCGGTCACTTCCTCTATATATCGCTCTGACATTTTAACACAGTTATTTTCTCATCAAATCTCACCTTTTTAACCCATATTTGAAGAAATATTTTTTTCCCATACAAAAAGTAGCCACCCTAAAATATTCATATTGTATTCGACCTAACAAGTTTACAGTATGCTCGAAAAAAACCAGTTTAACAATAGATGTATGTGTATGTGTGCGTGCGCGCGCGCGCGTGCGTGCATGTAACACAGTTGATATTGTAGTTGATAACACAGTTAATAAGGCTACATGCATCCAATAGGGACACAAAAGAGCACTAAAACATATTGTTTTTGCTCTTCTATAAAAAATTGCACTCAAAGCTATGGTATTAAAGGGACTAAAAACAATGATTGTTTGAAATCATATTATATTACATCTTTTAGTGTATTTCCATTTTCACAACAGCGAAAAATTAAGTAGAAGTCAATTAATAATTCCAAATAATACTTTGTTCTACCGGCCTGTCTCGATTATGCATATTGTTCAAGCGACTATCGACAAGCTTCTTATGATAGTGAAGTGCAATGAGACTTTCTGTTGACAGCAATAGCAGGTGTTTCGAAGCGAGGGTCATAATGGTTTGTTGTGCGGCATTTGCAAACTTTGCTAAAGAAATGGCTCCCGAAAATGAAGCCTGCAAATTTCAAGTCGACGAAGCATATCCAGCTTTGCTCGGCTTACTTCGAGAAAACTTGTTTCAATCACTACTAAGAGAAGCAGCCCTGGTTTATTCTGGTGCTAAAATATCTTTGAAAAAGGATGATGTGCCAACATTATTCCCATTAGTGGATGTTGAGTTGACATCAGTCCGTAGAACCACGTCGCTTGGATCGAAGGCAAGTGGGCGTCGCAAATGGACTGTCACTGACACTGTCAGCGCAACCTTTTACCTTCTCACATAACCATGAAAACAACCACGTAGAGCCGCCAAACTTCTCATATATCTACCATACATTATACACATGTCACATGGTCAAAAATAACACTTCCATATAACAATAAACAAATATCCCTTCTATGACAGGAAATACGAATAATTCTGTGCGCTTGCATCTGTGTGTACACGAACAAACATTCTTATGAAACATTTTATTAATGCAATATTCTAATGCAGAAAATGCTACCGTCACCGTACTATTAGTTCTAGATATAATAGCGACACCGTACTGATTGTACGGTAGCCGTGGAGCGAGGCATAGGAGATGCTACCGACACCGTACTATTAGTTCTAGATATAATAGCGACACCGTGCTGATTGTACGGTAGCCGTGGAGCGAGGCATAGGAGATGCTACCGACACCGTACTATTAGTTCTAGATATAATAGCGACACCGTACTGATTGTACGGTAGCCATGGAGCGAGGCATAGGAGATGCTACCGACACCGTACTATTAGTTCTAGGTATAATAGCGACACCATACTATTAGTTCTAGATATAATAGCGACACCGTACTATTAGTTCTAGATATAATAGCGACACCGTACTATTAGTTCTAGATATAATAGCGACACTGTACTATTAGTTCTAGATATAATAGCGACACCGTACTATTAGTTCTAGATATAATAGCGACACCGTACTATTAGTTCTAGATATAATAGCGACACCGTACTATTAGTTCTAGATATAATAGCGACACCGTACTATTAGTTCTAGATATAATAGTGACACCGTACTGATTGTACGGTAGCCGTGGAGCGAGGCATAGGAGATGGCGAGTTTCTGTTGTCGCTCCCATTGTTGTAAATTGGATTGTTATATGGATGTTACAGTAATGTGTGACCTTGTGACGTGTGTATATATTTTAGAATTGAGAAGTTTGGTAGTTCTATGTGGTCGTTTTCAAGGTTAGGTCAGAAAAAAAAAGAACAAAGGCAACTGGCATCACTAAACAGCTCCAAATTAGGTAAATTCGAAGATGATATTGCGGTGTCACTTGCCGATAGCATTTTACTTGGCACTCCACTCGCTGTAGTCATGTAGTGAAACTATACTGAAGCAGTGCATAGAAATCACTAACTGAATGTAAACTATTGTCATCAGTGATGTCACATGACTGTTCATCTCATTAACTTCACAGTTTTTATTTTTTTTATTTTGATGTTGCTATATAGTACATACAATATTAAACTTTGTGTACACACCAAAACACATTTTAGCTATTGCCTTGTTATTATTCCCTTCAACGCAGTAACATTAAATGTTCCTACTTTTATTGTATTGATTTTCCATTCATTCACCAAACAAACAACAATGTAATGTAAGGCATTGATGAAAGCTGAATGATTCGTCTTTCTACCTCATATTTATTCACCAATGGATTAAAACTCAAGCAATTAGAAACATGTTGTGTTGTTGGTATCTTTGTGTGCAACAAACAGTGGCGCCACAATGTGAACATTGGACACTTGACGATAATCAGGGAAAAATATATGTTGACTTTGGTGTTAATTCGTATTATTTCTCAAGTTTCCGCATAAATATTTCAGAAAAATGCTTAGTTGAATGTGTTCCTGAAATGAGTTACTGTAAGAGTTCAGACAGTTAAAATGACTTTGCATATTATTTTGAAGTTGATATTTGGCAAACTATCTTCCCGGGTAACGTAACCCAAGTGTTGTAGCCCGAGTAAGGCATAAGGGATGACAACAACAAAAACGTCTTCCTGCTCTCGGAGATGTGTTGTTCGAGCGATAAAAAACATGCCATGTTGAAGGTAGCATTGGTTGCATTGAAAATATGGATTGGAAATGTTTTTTAAGATGTCCATGTGGAAAATATACCCAAGGTTTTAAACGTGATGAAGTGACGGAAACAAATTGCTAAAACTTAAAAAAGTGCCATTCCGACATTTTAAAGTATTTCAGTCAAAGAATCATAGCTTTTTGGCAAGAATATTTAATGGGCACTAAAATGAGGGATATTAAGCAATGGCCTCCTGATGTGTTTCCATTCTATTCACAGTAAGTTCGGTAATTGTGCTGCTGGTGTCATTCGTTATAACGACGTCAAGGGTTTGCCCTTTTTGATGGGTTGGCTCGTTGATGTGTTGTTTAAGGCCACAGGTAGAAAGCGAATCTTTGAATTTACGTGCATCAGTCGAAATGCAAATTGATGTCAATGTACAGTCTCTTAAACAGGGACCCATATGCCCATCTTGGAGATGGGCAAATGTTTGATACAGACAGGTAAGATAAACAAATAAAAGACTTTTTTTTATTACAACAAAAATGGTTAGTTGCATTATTTAATAAAAAAAAATTGGCTTATCAGTGAAAAAACACATCCAGTGAAATAACTTAATTTTACCTATAATGGCTTCCACGGAAAGTTATTTTTTTTTATAAAGTTCAAAACTGGCAAACAATTATTTCTGGCTAAGGGCTTGGTCGCAGACTATCAGTTCGATCGCCAAGTGTTCAATAAATTGTTACCACTGATGGAACACACTGACAGAAGAACACACCCAATGACATTATGCCGGTGTCATATAGAATATGACTCTTGTTAAATCTTTTAGTACATATTTAGATTGTGGAGCTTTTGTCCAGTGGGCTCTGACGGCATGCAACTGTTGTGATGATTGTGAATTAAATGTGTCAAACATCTAAAAACCCAATGAAACAGCATGGTGAACTATGATTTGATTTTTGTATTTAGTCTACCTAAATATATAGCAAATGTAATTTGTTTCTAAGTTGACATTACACGTTTGTTTTAGACCTTGCCATGCAAATGGGTGAGTAAAAGCATTCGATGGAAGAAGAAACTAGAGAAGCTGCAAGAGTTGTGTCGACAGCACCCAGAGCAGTTGGTAAAGGGCATTAGTGGCATGATCTGCATGTGCGAATCCAAACAGTATAGGGTTGCTGAAGGGTAAGTACTTTTTTCACAATAACAATGACTATCTCTAGCAAATGGGTTTGTCAGGCAGTTAAAATATTAACATGCACTTTTTGCATGCAATGATAAATAAAAAATTAAAGAAGTCTCCCTTAACTCAGATAGCCCATATTAAATTTTTTTTAAACATGTTGCCATGTTAACAGTTATTGTATTGCTGCTGAACCAGTTAATATTTGCCTGGGATATGTTATGTTAAAGTAATAAAAAAACATAAACTTGCACGTAAAATATGTCATTTAGTATAATTCGACACTATTGGACTTGTATGAGCCACAAGTTGGATAATGTTATCAAACTTGCTAGCTGCATATATTGGCTTTGCAGGAGAGCAAGCAGTGTTGAAATTTAAGGCGTTTGAAACATCCCTTTCCTTATCCCCAAAACACAGTAGTCAGGTTTTGTCTGGTTCACTATTTCCATGTTTAAAGTTTCGTTCAATGTGTTTTTTAGTTACATACCTATCTATTTTTGGAAACTTTGGAATATACTGGGTGCAAAAACTAATGTTTCCACTTGCCTGTGTGCATATATGGTGTCATTGTGGATTTTCAAAATGGCCAACATTGAAAACCTGTATTTGTCAATATCTCGGCATCTAAGCAACCTAGGACCTTGATATTAAAGGCTAAACCTAAACTGTCAGGGTATAAGTATCAAATGGTATTACTCACAATTTAATACTGCAGCCTACAGGGCTGCAATAGTGTTTTTTAATTCAAGCATATGTCCGCCGAGCAGGCGTGGGCGCTGGGTAGTATCCGCCACTTAGATAACCCTGACCTTTGGTCACCAGGGGGAAGCGGTGGTGACTAGGAGTTCTCATGCAAATTAGTTTTTCTCAGGAATCATTCGGATTGCACATGTCTGTGTTCTGTCATATTTAATTTGCTTTCCCACCCTCCTTCCCTTTGTGTAGTAGCCAGTGCCCTATTTCCCTTTATCTAGTATCCAGTGCCCTCTTTCGCACCCTCCTTCCCTTTGTCTAGTATCCAGTGCCCTCTTTCCCACCCTCCTTCCCTTTGTCTAGTATCCAGTGCCCTATTTCCCACCCTCCCCCCTTTGTCTGGTAACCAGTGCCCTGTTTGATTTTTAACCGGTTTCAGTGAAAAACTATTGTACACTGTTAGTGGAGAGGGGAGTTAGAAAGCTCAAAAGTCTCAAAAGTTTTCACTTTTTGGCATTAAACACTGGGGTAACCCCACTTTACAGTGTGTTCAGGATTTTGGTGCGGTGGCATGCTTCTATTTCCACTCTGGGCACTTGTTGTGTTTGTACAACGTGTGGTTTTATACATAGTGAACTGTCTGTAGTGTACCAGTACCCAGGCAATATACACTGTGCTGATGCTGTCACCCAGTGAACTGTCTGTGGTATACAAGTGCCCAGGCATTATACATTGTGCTGATGCTGTCACCCAGTGAACTGTGTGGTGTACCAGTGCCCAGGCATTATACACTGTGCTGGCACTGTCACCCAGTGAATTGTCTGTGGTGTACCAGTGCCCAGGCATTATACACTGTGCTGGCACTGTCACCCAGTGAATTGTCTGTGGTGTACCAGTGCCCAGGCATTATACATTGTGCTGATGCTATCACCCAGTGAACTGTGTGGTGTACCAGTGCCCAGGCATTATACACTGTGCTGGCACTGTCACCCAGTGAATTGTCTGTGGTGTACCAGTGCCCAGGCATTATACATTGTGGTGATGCTATCACCCAGTGAACTGTGTGGTGTACCAGTGCCCAGGCATTATACACTGTGCTGGCACTGTCACCCAGTGAACTGTTTGTGGTGTACCAGTGCCCAGGCATTATACACTGTGCTGGCACTGTCACCCAGTGAATTGTCTGTGGTGTACCAGTGCCCAGGCATTATACACTGTGCTGGCACTGTCACCCAGTGAACTGTGTGGTGTACCAGTGCCCAGGCATTATACACTGTGCTGGCACTGTCACCCAGTGAATTGTTTGTGGTGTACCAGTGCCCAGGCATTATACACTGTGCTGGCACTGTCACCCAGTGAATTGTCTGTGGTGTACCAGTGCCCAGGCATTATACACTGTGCTGGCACTGTCACCCAGTGAACTGTGTGGTGTACCAGTGCCCAGGCATTATACACTGTGCTGGCACTGTCACCCAGTGAATTGTTTGTGGTGTACCAGTGCCCAGGCATTATACACTGTGCTGGCACTGTCACCCAGTGAATTGTCTGTGGTGTACCAGTGCCCAGGCATTATACATTGTGCTGATGCTATCACCCAGTGAACTGTGTGGTGTACCAGTGCCCAGGCATTATACACTGTGCTGGCACTGTCACCAAGTGAATTGTTTGTGGTGTACCAGTGCCCAGGCATTATACACTGTGCTGGCACTGTCACCCAGTGAATTGTCTGTGGTGTACCAGTGCCCAGGCATTATACACTGTGCTGATGCTGTCACCCAATGAACTGACTGTGGTGTACCAGTGCCCAGGCATTATGCACCTTTAAATACACATTTACTTTATGCCGTAACTACTTGTCCAATTTCTACCCAATTTATCAAGTTTAGTTCACTGATTAATGGACAATGTAATAACATTGGTTGTTGCTGGATAACTTGCTTCGTAGGATCGCAGTGAAGGTTTAATGCTAACATTAATGAAGTGGGAGTAAGAAATAGGTGAAAGCCTTCATGAAATGTGGCCGGTAGGTTCCTTACTGTAACACCTTCATGATAAACACACATAATTAATATTACACAATGAATTGTTTTAATTCAATGAGGGAAAGTGCATTTTGGCAAACGTTTACATGAAAACGCCCCTATGTGGCATAAGTTTTGTGAAAATTACATGTAGACATTATTTAGGCCTGCAAAGATAAGTAATATTGCAAGAACAATACTGAGCGAGCACTTTTTGCCACAACCAAGTAAGACAGCTATGAAAAACATTTGGACAGTTAGTCCCCTTAAACGATAGCACATAAAGATTCATAAAGCTCATATATTTAATTAACACGCGCACGCGCACACGCACACGCACACACACACGCACACACACACACACATATATTCATACATAATATTTTAGGAGTCATGGAACAGTCGTATATCTCGGCTTCATCACAAATGATGGACGTGAAGCCGCTGTCAAGATGGTGGCAGATCATCCCGACCAACGCTTCAACAAATGTATTGAGAATGAAGTAAAGGCTCTTATTGGCTTGAGACATCCCAACATTGTGGAATACATGGTAAATTTGCGTTATATTGAATTTGTGTGATTCATGCAATTGTCATGCTATGTTCAGACTTTATATTATTTGTTTGTAATGCAGTGTAAGACATCATGTACTTGAACAAAGATCCATGACATCCACAGTTGTTGACAACAGATGTTTGTGAATGCGAGTACCGTATTCGACCCATTAAGTGAACATGCCCTAACTTGCCTAAACCCCCTTTTTAATCAGCAGGATCCATAATTATTGTAATTTGACTACTGTGGAACAAATGATCAGTGTCGCCATCTGGTGTTGAACAGTTGGCACCACTTTTCAGTGATTACACTAGTCACCAATGACACCACTAGTGTTAAGCAGTTACTTTTTCCATGGCCCAATTTTTTTCAAGCCTACTGTGTGCTTATTAGGTCGAATATATTATCTTAAATTAATTCATTTGTGGCATTTTACAAAGTACATTGCAACTTTTAGAGCTCGACTTTTTTTGCAATGATACAGTTCAAATGGTGCACTGAACTTTTAGTTTCATTAATCATTATAGCGAAAATGCTACTTGTGTAATCCCTATGATGCCATGTAGGGATTACCTGAAAAATAGTATATATTACATAACGTACATTTAATGTTAGTATCACTAAATATTAACTATAGGATATTGCTGTATAAATAATACAGCAAATTGGCGTATGCCTGATAGAAGAGTGTTATATATATATCAAAATATCAATTAGATAGTCAATGTAAATACCTGGATGGAACAGTGTAGACGTATTGGCAAGAATGAATGTAAGTTTCAACACATATATAACATACCCCAAGCTATAGTATGGGTGTATTAGTGAATGAGTCAAGCATACAAATACTGAAGTTGAGTCTCAGATTGGGGGGCTAGTTCTCACTATGGTTTTCTTCAAACCACAACTACTGAAATTACTTACTCTCAACGTTTCCGCTGCCACTGACAGCCTTCATCAGGAATACTAGGACGACTAGTTTTCCTCTGCTCACTAGTTGACTTGGCAAGCTGGCCGTCCCATACGTGGCTCAGTCGGTATCCCCTTTCTCGATTCATGATTGGAGTCGTCTACGATTTTCAGTTACACTAATGTGTGTAGTGTCTGAAAATGTGTGATGGACATTTCAAATGAGTAACCTAATGCCTTTTTTGACGCCATCTTTAAACATAGCTGCCATTTTCAAGCGTAAATCGTGCCTTTCAAAACAAATGCTATATAGAGAAATATATAATGTTTGGATTGAAAAATTGTTAAGCGTAAAATTCTGATTATGTCACTACTGATATAAACAATATTATACATATTTTTCAAACGTATACAGGAAAATGTCAAAAATAAAAATATTATTTTAACTTTTTTATTTGTAGTTTGGCTGTTATGATATTTTAATCAAATAAATGATCCATGTTTTTTTCTAATGATACTAAGCTCAATATACTATCTCAATGTGCCTTCAGGTTTATCTGTACTGCTGCTGTATGCAGTAGGTAGGTTGAAGCCAAAGCGTTACCCCCATCTGTGGCCTGGATGCAGGAGTATTGCCACCCACTCAATGGTGATGTCTTGCAGCAAAACAGCTTGGCCGAATTGCAAGAATTGACCCCAGGTGTGCTAAATAGGCACACCTGGGGTCACGTGTCAAAACAGCCTTGAAGATGCTTGGAGAACTAGTCGTTCAACCACAGCATACCAGAGAAGCAGGACATCAGATCAGAAAGCGATGTCAGCTGTGTCCAACAGGAAGGGACAAGAACACGTCAGTTGTCTGTTTATCACGCAACAGATTGGCATGCACTGACCATTCATCCCAGATAACACTGTGTGTTGAATGCGAGCAGTGAATGACATTCACGTTAACACATCAATGGAGAATGTACATTTACAATAATATTTTTTTTAAGAAACACTTTTCTCCTTAGTTGAACTGTATTATTAAATACGTTTTGAATATTTTAGTGTAGAATATTTTAATACGATTACTAAACCTTAAAACAAGTTGTCAGTCATTTGCAGTTTGCAACTTTGGAATGAGAGTTACTGTGGTCAAACATTATTTTTACAGATCAATTGTGTAAAAGTGAATAAGTGATATGCCAACGTACACATATGGGAAAATAAATTTAGTGTCAGGAGTGACATAGCCTAGTTGCTGAAAGCACTGCAAAACCCTAATCAATCAATCAATCAATCAATCAATCAATGAAGTTGTTACATTATGATCATATTATAATTTATAGCCTTGCCCAAAGCAACATTTTTAGTATTTTAAGCTAAATTTAAGGATAAACGTCGTATTTTGCAACATAAAAATACAAAATTGTAAGAAAATATATCACAAAAAGGAGGCATAATCTCAAAAAATTTACACACTTTAATCTTTTATATTTATAATAAAACAATATTGCAACATTACATAACATATTTGGACGTTTTGCTGCAAAAAGCAATTGGGGTCAAAATTAACCTCAGTTGAGCCAATGTGTAAGTATTTGTGTGTGTGCCGGTGAAGGTCATCCATTCTTTCAAGGTCGTGTGTCTTAATTTTCTGGGTTTGGGCTTCTCTTGTGATGGTTCGTTGGTATGTTTATCTTTATGTCCTCTGTCCAGGTGGTCTCCAGTACCACGCCTGTTTTGTTGTTGTTGGCAGCATTCTAAGGGTATGACCCAAATATTTCTATCTTCTTTTCAATATTGTCGACTTCTTCGTTGGTGATAAATTCGTTCCATCTATTGTTTAGAAATCTGCGCAGGCATCTGGTCTGGAATTTTGCTAGTTTCAATTATATTTTGTTTAGTTTCCACGTTTCAGAGCAAAATTAAAGCACGTATAACATTGCTGTTGTAAATTCTTATTGTTATTTATTTACACCTCCAAATTTCAGTTTTTGAAATGCTTCCCATGCCTTTTCAAGCCAAATCTAATATAATCAACAGAACAGTCTCCATCTTTGGACATGTAGGTGGAGTTGTCCGCATCTGCAAGTGCTTTGTCCTTCAGTAAAAGTGGTTTTCTGTTACAGTTTGCTCTCATTACCTCAGTTATGGAGGCAATTGATGATGAATCCAACTTTGTTGGCATTGCTTGACAAACAGTTTGTCTTGGTTTGCATTTCTTCAACATAGCTATTTAACAGGCACACGTCATCAGCAAAATCCAAGTCTACCAGCACTTTGTTTTTCCGTCTATTTCTGTTTTCGTTTCCTCAGTCCGCCTAATTTCAAAATCAAAGACCACAAGGTGAAATTATACAACCTTGTCTTGCTCCAATGGTTATCTTAAAAGTTTAAGTTTTTCTTCTGTTCAATCTTTATTGAACACTGCGCATTCTCATAAAGAGATTTGATAATGTTAGTGATTTTTTAAGGCATTCTAATAGATAAAACAAATTACCATATTGAGTCTCTGACAAAATTGTCAAATGCTTTCTGTAAGTCTACAAAGTTCATCACTACAGGTGTCTTCCATCCGTTGGATTGTTCCATGATGTCCCTAGTGAATATTTTATCTGTGCAAGTTCTCCTCCAGTCAAAAGCCTGCCTGTTCTTCCCTGAGTCTTGTATCCATCGCGTTCCTTACACGATGTTGTATAATGGAGCAGAACAATTGTCCTGGAACTAAAAGTACAGTTATGCCTCTCCAGTTATTACAGTTTATCAGATCTCCTTTTTGGTAATTTAATTACCAAACTATTTTTTTCAGTCTGTGGAAGTACTTTCGTTCTTCCAGTCTATGGGAGTACTTTCATTCTTCCAGTCTGTGGGAGTACCTTCGTTCTTCCAGTCTATGGGAGTACTTTCATTCTTCCAGTCTGTGGGAGTACTTTCGTTCTTCCATAGTTGGTTGAAGGGCTTTACTAGGATAACAATGTTTCCTTCTCCAATTTCTTTTAACATTTCATTGGTGACTTTGTCTTGTTGGTCTTCGTGTTTCTTATGGCATATACAACTTCAGGTTTGTTGTCTTCCATTTGCATGTTTAAGGCATCCATTTCATTTATCATACTATAGTCAGTATTATCTTGTGAAGAAGGTCTGTTTAGAATATTTTCTATGATAGAGTTTCCAAATTCACCAGACCGATTTGTATGAAATTTTGAGCGAATATGCTAACTTACATGTACTACCAAATAGTAATATAAAATAATAATACTTAATTCATACATACGAATGATTATGTAGATAACTACCTCAGAAACAGTGTCAACTATTAGCCTAATTGCTTAAAGTCCTGCTTTCGAACATCAGTAAGAAACATGGGTAAATAAGGCGTAGTAATGTTCAGCAAGAATTAAAAACCGAAACTTGATGCAAATGTGGGTGACTTTCTCGTGCTGAGGCTAGCAAAATCTATAACCCAATATGTCATCACCATTGTGAATATTTTACTTCCATGTGTTATCAAAATGTGATGTTGAGGTGCCCAGAATTTTGAATCGACTCGGCAGTGTTCTTATTAACGCTGTGTATTGGCAAAATCACAAGTGAGTGATGATGTTACACTTCCTTCGAATGAGTATCGTTCCACTGTAATAGTGTCTGCATTTGACAACCGTGAAGGAGGAATATCACATTGAGTCAATGACATTATTGTTCCATCGAAGGCATTGCTGTGTATGCCGATACAGCCAATTGATATTGTTGGTAAAAACAGACATGAAGTTATCCATCCAATCATCTGAGTTGTTTCACTGGGAAAAAGGAAATTTTGCCTAATGGCAAACCAGCTTATTTGTGTGGAACTCTTGAAGATTCAGTTACAACAGCGCACCGTAGCAACCATCTGTGGGTATTGACTCATTTTTTGTTCGACCCATCTGATCAGAGAAACAACTTGTTGATGGTTTTCACCATCATTATAAGGAACCTTGCTGAAAGAAGATGTTTTGGGCTATTCGCCCACTATCAATGCAGTGTTGTCTTCTGTCAAGGAATTGTCAACAATGCTTTGAAAATAATGTCCTCGCTTGTGAACATTATTATGACGTTGTGGTGACGTTCACTAAGCATACTGAAATAGCATACAGGATGTGCATATGTTGGGCAATTTTCATGTAATCTGCAACTTCATGCCTAGCATCGTGAAGATGTTTGCAGATGCAGGACTTCATGATGTAGCGGTGGGATCTGGTGCTATTGTTCACGGTTCTGTTATCCATGTTTAGAAGTATGTGCAAGCATCTGGTTTGGAAACTGTGTCCACTTCACAGTATGTTTTAGTGTTTCTTGCAGATTTGAATGACAAATATGGAAATACACTTAGAATCGGTTTGCTTCGGAATTGCACGTATAAAAATACTGATAAATTTCAATTGAAAAAAAAAACTTGCTGCCACGTGTCGGGAATTGATTTAAACTAATTTCTAAATATAAGTTGTGCGTTGTTATGCGGCCACCTAAAAACCATGTCCTCATGTGAAGCATTTTCGGCCGTCGTCCACCACGCAATGACCATGTGCCGGCATCTAACGACCAGCTGTATTATCAATGTTCCATGTCATTTTTAATTTGCTGGTTTTATATTAACGTGCATAATATTTATCTACTGTGCTTATTTGATGTGAAATGATATTTAATAATTAATAGATTGTCTTCTATTTATGGTGAATTATTTTTAACAATAATGTGAGTTGGTTTGTGCTAATTGTCTGCTCTGACGGTTGATGTGATCCATCCATTGTTTGATTTTGTGCTAAATTAATTGGTAATTTTGGTAACTATTTCTATTTTTATATTGACATTATGTTTACCGTTATTTCATACATTGATTAACCTGTCCAGCATATATTTAATTGTTTAATACAATTTAATTCAATATATATTTCAGTTAATTGTATTGTAAGTTTTCTTAATTGTGACATATTTAAAATAGTGCGTCACAATATATTATAATGTTTGCAAATGCGGATTTATTTTTGCATGGCAAAAGTGTTACTGAAAGTCCGAAAGTCCAAAATACTGAAAATGGCTATCAGGATTCTTAAAGCAATGACAATGTGTCTGGCTTTGGCTTTGATCTACGTACTGCATGCAGCAGCAGTACAGATAAACATAAAGGCACATGGTAGGATATTGCTTATGGTTTTATATAAAAAACTAAAACATTGATCATTTATTTGATTAAAATATCATATTAGCCGAACTACAAAAAACAAGTGGAAAACAATATATTGGTGTTTTTCTTGACGTTTACTGCTACATATTTGACAAATATGTACAAAAAATAACTTTAGGCTTCAACCACTATATGTTCCTATAGAGCATGTCTTGAATTGCTCGAATTACGCTTGCAAATGGCAGCCGTGTTTAAAGATGACATCAAAAAAGACATTAAGCAACTAATTTGAAATGTCCATAACACATTTTCAGACACTTCTCATGTTGGTGTAACTAAAATCATAGTGGGAATTAATCTCCTAATTTGAGACTCAAATCTTCTCTGGCTGATGGATTAGACTCGTTTCTCAAAAGTGGTACAAGTTGTCAGGGTAGATGTACAAACTGCATGTGCAACTCTACCATGCAACCCTTAGAAAAGATACACCGACACTTGATCAGCATATGACAGCTACACATAATGGAACAGACAGCTCGTTCTTTCATGCATTTGTAATTCCAGACAACAGTCGGCCGGCCACCATTCGATTAATTGAGTGGTGCTAAATAGACAATTGCACTAGTGACATGACATCATTAGACTGTCTTCTGTCTGTGCTGATTCAGTGCTGGAAATTTAAACTGGCACGCTTTGCCAACGATGAGGGTGTGATAAAGTAAACAAATACTAGTACTATCGATGTGTTGCTAATGCCGCCGCTAAAAGCACACTTGCTATTAATTATCTCTAAAGAGTCTGCAAGGTGACGGTAACAGCAGTATTGCTTTCCTTTGCGTTTAACGTGCCTTCAATCATGAAGACGTATGTTTCTGCGTGTGGTTTCATTCAGGTGCGCATATATTAAGCAGTGCACTTCTATTGGGAACTGTACACTATTAATAACAAATAACATTTTAACATTTATACATGACAATTTTCTTTTTAATTTTTACAATAAATTGCAAGCCCAATTTAGTTAGACACATTTGCAAATCATTACTTCTGAATTACATTTGATCACAAATATTTCAGCAATAAACAATTGCATGAGATATTGCTTGAAAGAAGAGATGTTGTGTTTTTGGTTAACTCTTCTCTAGTATTCTGCAGCATTCATGAATCACATCTTCCCAGCATGACATTAAGTTGTGCTGTCATGACAAGAACTGCATGGGCATCACCAACCTTGCTCAGCAGAATATTTATCATGTTCTATGTTGTTTATAGATGCTAGTCAAGGACAGTAAATACAGTTACATTGCGTTAGAGCTTTGTGATTACACTCTTGAGAAATTGATCAGCCGGAAAGAGGTGAAAGACATGACTAAAGAAGACTGGTGGATGAAGTCAGTTCATCTGATTGGAGACTTACTGAGTGGACTTGAACACATGCACACACAGAATATGTTGCACAGAGACTTAAAGGTTGGTCTCACCTGTGTTCAATTCATGAATTTCACATCACGATTAGCTTACCTTGCCTGTATGTACAGTGTATGAGTACATCATTAGTTCTCCTTTGGGAATACAGCCAGTTTAATCAAATGGTGACAATTCATCCTGATTGATAAGACGTTAGCTAGATACTTGTGGTGATAGTCTCATGTAAGTACAGGGTGATGTTGATGAGAAAAACTGAAAAAATAACCTGTTTGATTATTGAAAATAAGTTAATTACCTGTCAGAATACTGATTGTGCTCAAAGGGCTGTCGGGACCTTCACAATCCCATTGTTAGCATCATAATGCACTGTTGTCCAATGTCATGTATCCAACATGTTGAGTGTCACACAATAGCAGTTTCATGAAGATCGCAGGAATGCTGTAGCCACCATCTTGTTTTATTTCTGGGTGCCTCTCTCCAATTTTGATAGCTTCGCTTATCTTTCTCCTCTGGAAGTTGTCCTCTCTGGCTAACACGGTCGCATCTCTGGCCATAATGTTATGACCCTGATGTTCCTCTACAACCATGAGGTGGGCCTTGGTGTTTCTACCCTAGTGATTTGCTGGTTTCGTCCATGTAAGTTTGTTGACATTTGGGACACGTTACTTCATATATCATATATGGTTTTGGGGGTTTTTCTCCCTGGTGTGTACCACCAAGGATCTTATGGTGTTGTAGGGTTTGTGATATGTCCCCACTCCTTGTGGTCGGAAAATGGTGGTCTCTGGTACAGGGATGTTAAATGTCATTCTGGTTTCCATCTCCTGGTGTGCACTGGCTTTGTCACATCTACTCACAGTAATTGTTGGCCCTGAATGTTGCCTTGACAGGTGTGACTTTGATGGTTTTGTCATCATCATTAGTTTGCTCTATTGATAGTTTGTGCTTGATAGATGATGGCTTGAGCTGAAGTTCAGATATTGATCTCTGTGTGTGGGTTTTATGTACACTGTCACCCGTGTGCTGCCGTCATAATTCACATGTACACGTGTGTCCAGGAATGGTAGTTGGCCTCCTCATTCTGGTTCCGTAATGAATTTAATGTTCGGGTCTATGTTGTTGAAGTGTGCTGTGAATCTGTCTATGTGGTATTTGTATTACCGCGATCGTCATGGAACTGCTGTCGTGTGATAGTCAACATCCAGGTCACATGACACCTGACAACAGTGCATTCTAACAATGACGAAGGAACCATAGGGCATAACCACTATTCTGACAGAATAATTACTTGGGTGAGTGGATGAGTGAGTGGGTGGGTGCATGAAATACTTTCCAATGTGGATGCAACAGAATGTAGAATCAACTTACACACTGAAATCCTTTTGTTGTTCTTCATCGAAGAATATTATTTATTTATTGGTGTTAAGTTCCTCCATTTGCTGTGATGACTTTAATGTTGTAGCCACAGAACCTCTTTGTTGTGAAACTTGCCAATGGAAGCCAGTGTTTGAAGATTGGAGACTTTGATTTAACTCGTGGTCTGGAGAACGATAAGAGTACTGTTCAAACAGCAGCTGCAGGTGTGTTACTTATATATATATATATATATATATATATATATATATATATATATATATATATATATATATATATATATATATATACGTCTATATACGTCAGTATCATTACATGTATATATATATATATATATATATATATATATATATATATATATATATATATATATATATATATATATATATATATATATATATATATATATATAAATATATATATATGTGCCGGTCTGAAAACCCGGCGGATGTCGCGTGACGCGATCGCGAGTAAAATCGTCATAATAGTAAAAATGCGTCACCCGGTCTATTTGGGGATTTCCTCATAATGTTTCAGCTAATATATTCATATATAAACTGACAAAGCGGTTTTATGTAATTCTTAGTATAAGTTGTTCATTTCTGTGTTTTTATAACAATAGTATTTTGTAAGGATCGCGCAATTTCAAACTGAACTTCGCACTGCGTTGCGGACGGTTACATGTTCTGAAAAGAACTTGCTATACCCATATATGGCATATCACTCTCAAGGTATTTTTAGCAGGCATCTACCTACCCGTAGTGCGCATGAATACATTGAGATGAGTTTGAGTGCGCAGGATTGTTATCGAAAGTTCTGGAAGTTTTGTTGTCGCGAGTTCGTTGTCAGATCGAAGTGTTTACATAGATAGAATATAGTTTAGTTGGTTGTTTTTTTGGTGTAGTTTATATCTGTATATATTACAGAATTACGTAGCGTGGTGTATATAACTATTTCAAGTGGAATTACGCTTCCAGTGCGTGATTTTCGTCATTGTTTACGTTCTGCGAAAACCAAGATGGCGGACGCATCGAAGCCGGGTGATGTAGCTCGCTGTCTGAACTCGTTGACGCTGCTAAACATGCGGAATATAGCAAGTGATGACGTTTTGTCGGAGCTTGTTAACGACTATTTCGTCACTCGCCCGATCACTAACGATGACGATGACTCTGATTTATCGGAGACTGAGTTGACCGAGGAGGAAAGCGACCCGGAGGGGAGTGGACCAGCCAGGCCCCGGCGGTGACAGCGTCACTGACACTGACAGTGCGACTGTCACTACTGACGACGACGACGGAGCTGCATTCGCTGGAGCTATCGAGAACTTGGCCGATGAGATCATGCCTCGTGATAATGGTGATACTACAGAAGCCGAGCCAAAATGCCAACTGACCTGCAAATGCAAGTTGTACGATGGCCAGCCTTGCCATGGGCGTTTCTCGGTGGATGAACTAGCCAATGTTCGCTTGCAGTTTCTCGGCATGACACATGTTGAACTCGACATTGCGATCCTCGCCAAGCTGTCATGTGGAATGCACCTGTCATCGCTGACTACATCATCACGGAAAGGGCAGCAGAATGTTCGGAAGGTTCAACGGACCGATTTCTTCTATCACGGTTTCAGGGTCTGTCGCGACATCTTTCGATACATCCATGGTATCGGTCAAGACAAGCTGACAGCCCTGATGTCACACTACAAGACAGCTGGTGTGGAAGCCCGTGTTCACAAGAACAAGCGGAAGAGGCCGGTTCATGCCCTGAAGTATGAAGATACTCGAGCTGTCATTGACTTCATTGTGAACTATGCTGAAGTCCATGCCATCATCCTTCCTGGACGCACTCCAGAACACTGGAAGACTGACGTAAAGCTGCTGCCGACCTACTGCACCAAGAAGACGGTGTACACTCAGTACTGTTGTGCTGATGATGCTGCGTCTACACTCGTGAAGCAGCCATTGCCGAGTCATCATGCAATGCCCGAGATCACTGTGCCGAGGACTCGATGCGAAGCGACAATGGTACCTGTATGACGAAATACAGCCATTCACATCAGAGCACTGCCAGGACATGACAACACCTCTGCCTGCAGTTGCTAAACCATCTAAGAAGACCACTGCATTGGTGTCATCAGACAGCGACGATGACATACCACCACCACCCCCTAAGACAACCCGTGGGCGTGGCCGAGGCCGCAAAGCTACAAAGAGCTAACCACATTCTGAGAAAGAGTTTGCTATCAACCGAATGATGATAACATTTTAGTTTCAACCTTTTTTTCACCAAAGTTGACCAACAAATATTTTGTTTGAAAAGTAACTGGTAGAAGATGAAGTTTGTCTTATACAAAGCTGACATGCAAAGCTACATATATTCCAATTTATAGCACAACAGTAACAACACAAACAATTTTATATGATTATGAAATATTAATAATGGGTGCTAACTTTAAAAGTGTTTTTCTCCATTAAATGTTTATGACGGGTGCTCTTTTAAAACCAGTGTAACTTCAAAACTAGTGGGAATATTTCAATAATTCAAACTGTTCTTGAAAGGAGAATAGTAGCTCTTTCCATTTCCACCATAAAATGACAATTGAAAAAAATTATGATGTGACTGGTAATCCCAGACCGCCACACATATATATATATATATATATGTGTGTATATATATATATATATATATATATATATATATATATGTATATATATATGTATATATATGTATATGTATATATATATATATATATATATGTATATATATATATATATATATATAGTGATACTAACGTATCACAATAATTTTTTATTCATATTTTTTATTTAATATTTTAACCATGGACACATACAATAGAAAGTACAGGGGGTGAGGACCAACACTTTCTATTTTTAATTCAGGATAGCTTCCTTACTCAGCACGTGCTAGAACCAACCAGGGGAGATAATGTATTAGATATAGTTTTGTCATCACAAAAAGAATTAGTGGACAATGAAAAAATATATGAACCATTGGTAACAGTGACCATAATCAAATACATCTTGACTTCAATATAAAATCAGAAAGTAAAAAGAAAAAAACGTA
This sequence comes from Lamellibrachia satsuma, assembly GCA_033239005.1. Classification (NCBI taxonomy): domain Eukaryota; kingdom Metazoa; phylum Annelida; class Polychaeta; order Sabellida; family Siboglinidae; genus Lamellibrachia; species Lamellibrachia satsuma. Next base: position 269,704 of record BSQZ01000131.1, read on the forward strand.
TAGGAGAAACTTCCACAAATGTAACTATAAAGATATGAGAAAATACTTAGCGAAGCTAGATTGGAATAACATGCTGATGAATAAGACCGCAATTGAATGTTGGAATATTCTAAAATATGAAATTGAGAGTATAATCGATAAATTTGTTCCCTTGAAAAAACAAGGAAAACGGTGTAGAAAGAAACACTTGTCGAAAGAAGCTATTAGAAAAATAGTGTTCAAGCAAACTATGTGGAGGGTTTATAGGCGTACCAGAAATGATGAAGACTATGCAAATTACAAAGAGACACTTAATGCAGGTACAACTGAAATTAGACAATCTAAAAGAAGGTATGGGCAAAAAAACTAGCATGTAACATAGAAAACGACAGCAAGAGTTTTTACGCATATGTCAAGAGTAAACAAAACATACAAGACAAGATCGGACCTCTAGAAGACAGTGCTTGTAATAAAATATATCAGGGGTGTTTAATGGCGGAACACCAAAATGGTTACTTCAGTTCAGTGTTTACTAGAGAGAATATTAGTTAATTACCAGTTCCAGATGTTAAATTTCAAGAGGCTAAATCTTAATATTTAGGACTGCTAATTGTAACTCCAGAAATGGTAGCTAAGAAAATAAAGGCAATGAAAGATAATAAAACCCCGGGAGTGGATGTAATTCCTTCAAAACCACCAATGGAAATCAGTATACCACTTGCAAGAGCGTTCAACTTATCATTAAAAGAGGGAGTTGTTCCTTTAGAATGGAAAGAAGCAAACATCATATCATTATTTTAAAAAGGGTTCGAGGAATAAGTAAGATAATTACAGACCAGTGAGTTTAACGTCAGTGATTTGTAAATTATTAGAAAGGTTAATTAAATACCATATGGTGGACTTTCTTGTTAGGCATAAATTATTAAATTCATCTCAACATGGATTCCTAAAAGCGAGGTCATGCTTAACACACATATAGCATGTTTTTTTTTTGAAGAAATCATAAGTGGATAGATGATGGATCGTCAGTAGATATTATCTACTTATATTTTCAGAGAGCTTTTGACAAAGTGCCACATCAAAGAAACGCCCATGGTATCGGGGATGGCATAATTAAATAGATAGAACAATGGCTGACTGACAGAAGACAGCGTGTTGTAGTAGAGTAGAGTAGTAGGTTTCGAACTGGAAATCAGTTTTGAGTGGGGTACCACAAGGATCAGTATTAGGACCTATATTATTCTTAATATATATCAGTGACTTAGACGACAGTATAACAAGTAACGTACTGACATTTGCGGATGACACAAAACTGTTTAGAAAGGTTAATACTGATGGTGATAAACAACATTTACAAAACGATCTAGACATATTAGTGAGAAATGGCAGATGTTGTTAACTTTGGGGAAATGTAAATGCCTACATACAGGACATGGGAACTTGGGTTTAAACTACAAAATGGGAGATACTGTTCTGGGTACTACTGTAAAAGAAAATGACTTGTTACAATAAGTGCTGATATGAAAGTTTCAGAGCAGTGTTGTATTGCAGCTTCAAAGGGTAATACAATTATTGGGTTGATTAGGATAACTTACAAGGAAAAAAAGCTAATTATACCTCTGTATAAAGCAATAGTTACACCTCATTTAGATTATTGTATACAAGCATGAAGACCACATTGTTAGATATAGATACGTTTGAACACATGCAGAGGAGAGCAACTAAAATTATACCAGAACTGAGCGGCCATAAATACGAATAACGTCTGAAAGAATGTGATTTAGCAACTCTAGAGACAAAGAGGTTAAGAGGAGTTTTTAAGATATTGAATGGGTATGAAATATTGATAGAAATAATTATGTTTTTCTCTCTCAAGAAAGTTAGCAGAACATGAGGACATGAAGTAAAGTTAGTAAAAGAACAGTGTAGATTGGATATCAGGAAGTACTCATTTTCACAGAGGATAGTAAATGAATGCAACAAATTATCTACGGATTGTATAACCGCTAGCAACGTCAATATGTTTAAAAACAAGTTGGACACATATCTCAGGAGGGCGGGTTACACGTAGATGAACACTGATGGACTCTCGATATGCCAATGGCTTCCTTGTCCACTTGCCTGGATGGCAAATCTTGTTAAATATTGACATACATGTTGGCATGTGAAGTGTGTATGAAAGCAGTTGAATGTGCCTGCGTGTATGTATAATATCAGAAACTATGCATACATACAGTTGCAAATACACACAAGTATATATATATATATATATATATATATATATATATATATATATACGATCTTTAATGTATACATAGTTGGACAGAATGCACCCACCAGTGTTCGAAGTATACACTTTTTTAGTTAGTGGTCCAAGTGACCACCTACTTTTCCAGAGAAAACACATTTTACAGCAGTATTCATCAGCTTATCATAAAAATGGCCGTCAGAAGAAGCTGTTCATAAAAATGTGTTTTTACGCATACATTATTGCCCGAAAATTTTTATCGCGAAATACGGCACTCGTGAACAGTCCGTCAGTTTAATATATTAAAAATAGGTGGTCAGCAGGGTGGTAAATTTTTTTTATACACAATTCTGATATACTTATAAATAAGGGAGGTGGGTAGGGAGTCATAATTTTACATTTTGGAAATTCATTGCACATGTTTGGCAAAAGAGGTAATTGCCATTTAGCAAATCAATGTAATTTACTAATAGTTTATGATGATGATGATAGTAATAAATAGTTTATGATGGTTTTTTTAAGCAGATGTAAATATGTTTTATAAAAAAATGGTAGAGGCAAATATTACCAGAAATCAGTGTGACTTGTTTGAAATTAAAGTGTTGTTTTTACAGACTTGCGCATTGTGCCTTTAGTAAAATGAGGACCAGTCACTTTGCTGCTGGACTAGTCACTTTTGCAAGTTGTTGATCCAAAACCTTATGGGGGCCAGGGTAGAACACTGACACACAACCTGTGTTAAATTGGTTATCCTTTATTTTCCTGATTTATCAAAAAGTACTTTTATTGGATATGCAATGGAAGCTCTATATATAACTGGTCCTTACTGTGTGTACATACCTTGTTTTGTACAGGAACAAAACATTGGCTGCCAAAAGAGGTAATTGTCCAGATGAATGCGCCAAGTAACAATGATTCAACTGACAGTGATTCAACCGACAGTGGGTCAACCAACAGTGAGCCAACTGACAGTGTGCTAAATATCAAATACAAAAAGTCAGGTGACATACAAGTGAGTATTGTTAAAATATTTAATAATTTTGCTTTATATATATATATATATATATATATATATATATATATATGTATATATATATGTATATATAAATGTATATATATATATATATATATATATATATATACAGTACACAATATTTTTGTTTTGTTCTGTTTAATAAGTTATATTCCAGTTTGATTTACATCTTATATCAGCATTGCTTTGATGCAGTATTTGACAAATACATGTCTATGAACATAGCCCAAAGCACAATTATGCATGCTTGCAGGAATCAGTGCATCGTGCAGTCTGGATATCTATAAGACATCATAAAAGAACATAAACACATAACAAAATAAAATGTTACTAGCCTTATTACGGGTCCTGTTGTCAACATTTTATTTTCACATCACCAATTTATCACGTTTTCAGTAAAACCGTAACAGAATAGGAGTTAGGAGTGACGCAGTGTGGCAGTTTCATGAAAGTTGTGATGTCACATACTTCTTGCATATAATTTTCAATATTGTCTAAAGAAACAAAAATGGTGTACGCTTATATAAACAGATTCCTTGATATGTTTCCATGGCCCAGCTTATTAGGTCGAGTACGGTAATTCATTAATCAGTGTACCATTAATTATGTAGGCGTTCACCATCAAAATGGCATACATCATCACAGCGAGCATGCCATCCTCCAAATGGTGTGTACACCTAATAGCTACAATTCACGGACGTATTTCGTCAGACTAACACTCATTGATAACGATGTTATTTAATTGTCTCTGGATACAAGTACTCACTATATCACTGCTGACTAGCATATACAATTCACACCATATCTGTGGCGGTCTCTCTGCCCACGCACATACTTGATTAGTCTGTGAGCCAGGTAATAACCCCATCCTCCCACACTACAACATTTTCATTAATAACAATTATAAATCTAATTGTCTGCCATTTGGCAATAACTGCCTGTTCGACTGGGAGTGTCTGGAAGTATGAAAAACGTAATATGGAGTTAGGGATAGATATGTCCACATAATATGTTACAAATCATAAAAAACTACATGGAATTGGGTATCTTTTAAATATCTATACAGATATCATGAAAGCATAATGTATAAATGTTCCATGACATCAAAATTGCATTGTAATTTGCAACCTGAAATTATATTAAGTTTGGTGTTGGTGGAAATGTATATAATTATATTTATTTCATGTATGTTGACGTTCCCCTCATTCTCGTAGTTATATAGCATGGCACAAAAGGCTAAAGAATTACATGCATGAATGCATGCATGCAGGTACACATTATTTTACCATGTGTGTGCATGCGCACGTGCATAAATATATGCAGGCATCACCTGTGTACAATCGGTGTTTTACTATGACCTATGACATTAAATTGCAATAAAACCTGTGGTACAATCTACCAATAGGGTTACTTAAAATGATGAATTATATAGCCCAAATGTGACTGATTGCTCTACTTTATGTTGAACCGAGGATGGCGGGATAACATTACACTAAAAATTCCTCAACCGAATTAACAGTCTGGAATTAATTATGTCATTTGGCAATTAATAACAAATGACAAATAACAATACAAATTTCGAGATATTTGTAGATTTAAAAGGTTTCACGTTGAATAAATCAAGATTGAGATCAAGTGAAGCTGATTCAGCCCTTGCAGTTTTTATATACGTGTAGTTAATTGTTTTGCTCCACGCATGAGAGTAATTAGTCGAATACACCCACAACCATTGATCATGAATAAAACTGATGCACTGCTTCATTATGTCAGATTCTACGAGGCTATATCCTGCTATCGGCTATATGTAATAAAAACATAAGGTCATCTTTTCTGCTTCGTTAAAATACATAAAATGTGTTATGCGCAAACTGTCACATTAATTTATTCTCTGTTCATTTAGGTTTGACCCAGACTAGCCATGAATCAGTACAATTTATATTAAAACGAATTATGATTCATGGTAAACTATATGCATTTGAGATGCAGGAAACTGACGTTTATGTTATTTCAATAACTGAATAACTTGAATAATATTGGATGTGTTAATGTACTATGTTTACTTGATAAATCGTATTACACTATATGATTTACAGGTGGCAGGCATGGTCTGCCACTACATCATGACACGAGGGATGCACCCTTATGCACCACTTGACCATGAGTTACACACCAGGGTTGTGAAAGGCCAGCTTGACTTGTCACGTATTGAATTTGAGGCTAATGATCTCATCAAGTGCATGCTAGCTGATGACCCAGAGACAAGACCATCAGCAGAACAACTACGAAGGTGAGGGCATTGACACTGAAAATGAATTATAATCAGAATACCTCAATTAAGAGTATAGCCCTGATAATGGGTTTACTGTTAGAGGTCACCAGCTTCATGAGTCTACAGCAGGTTACTCATTTATCCCCCCTGTGGGATCTCTTAGTTCTCTGGCGTATACTCGAGGTAGAGGGGACTGTTAATCTTGTATTGTTCATAAGTACAGTTGTATTAGAGCGGGTACCATATAGTTGAATTCATTAATCCCATCAATCGATAGCGTTTGTTCCGTTATAGTTCACCACCAGTATCTCTCAACTCGAATAAATGGCTTTTAGTATCTCATCGAAAGACATATTGCTAACTTTCTATAACCATGTGTATGGTGCCAGGCAAGTTGTACACATCTTATTCTGAGAGCCAGCAGTCATTGATATGCTTGAAATGAATAGGTGTCTGGTTGATATTTCTGAGTAGATCTACCCGTGCACTATTCCAAACACAGCGTCTTGAGGGTATCCAGTGGTCAACTTATGTGCAATAGGTTAATGTAAACTGTTACTTTGTGTCATTTATCGAGAGCCAAAAGCCAAGGCCACATGCCATCATAATTAATTAATTAACATGTACATGGCCATATTTGGTATAAAATCAAAGGATTTAAAAAAAAACTTCATTTTCAATCTCAACATTTCAATAATATACACTAACAGTCTTACAGTCGAGCCTTGTTATAACATAGTGGTCGGGGTCCATGATTCCGGATCGCGCTGTACGCGAGGCGCATTAGGTGTTCCCCTATCTGCCACCAGAATGGGAGGGAAGACAACCGGAGTGAAGGAGAGGGGAGTAGGGGAGACAGGATGGAAGGAGAAGGGAGTGGGGGAGACGGGAGGGAAAACAACCGGACTGAAGGAGAGGGGAGTGGGAGAGACAAGAGCAAAGGAGTGGGAAGTGGGGTAGACAGGAGCGAAGGAGACAGGAGGGAAGGGGTCAGGACAGAATGTGATGGAAGGGATCGAACGGAAGAGTTATTCTGCAGCAGTCATAGAGGGGGTGAGGAAGAGAGCGAGGGTGTTTGTGGGGGATTCGATAGTTAGGAAGACCGACAGAGTCTTAAACAAGGGAGATGATGTGGTGGTCTGCTTGCCTGGAGCCAAAATAGAGGCGATAACTGAGATGGTAAAAAACATCGTAGGTTCGGGTAAGGGTGGATCTGTTTTAGTATACGTAGGGACAAATAACGTAGAGAGGGAGGGTACAACTGCCATAGTTAGGAAATATAGGCAGTTGGTCAGAACACTAAAGCAGACGCGGGTTGAGCAGGTAATACTGTCAGGGATTTTACCTGTAATGGGCAGGAGGGTTTACAAATATCGAAATTGTCGGGGGATGGTAATTAACATGTTATTCCAGAAGCTATGTAGGGAAGAGGAAGTTGGATTTGTGGATTTATGGGGAAGTTTTGTTGGGAGGGCTGATATGTACTTGAAGGATGGGCTTCATCTAAGTGGAAAGGGGGCAGCAGTATTCGCGGACAAACTTTCAGCAGCAGTAGGTAGTGACATGGGTACAATGACAAATATTTTTGGAAGTAAACATTGTTTAAACTAGAAGTGCAGGGGGGATACCTAGAGGTGTCTCAAGCAGAACAAGAGGCCACTAGCACAGATAAACCAATATTAAATCATCCGAAAAACATCTCTGAAAAAGGTTATAGTTGCGTATGTTTAAATGCAAGGAGCATAGTAAATAAGAAAAACGAATTAAACATTATGGTAGAAGATATTGACCCTCACATAATTGGTATAACTGAATCATGGGCCAACATAGATATAACAGATGCTGAATTAGGACTGACATGATACGTAATGTTTAGGAAAGATCGAATAGGAAGAAGGGGCGGGGGAGTTATTTTATATGTTAAAGAATCTATTCAGGCTTATGAAATAAAACTAGAAAGGGAAGCAAATTGCGATGAAGCTGTTTGGTGCAAAATTGTTTCAGGAAATAAAAAAATAACTATTGGATTAGTTTACCGAAGTCAAAACATAAACGAAGAGAAATAAAAAACGCTATAAAAGAAGTTAGTAAAGGGGAATGTATCATAATGGGAGATTTTAACCATGGACACATACAATGGAATTCTCTAGAGAGCACAAGGATTGAGGGCCAACAATTTCTATTTTTAATCCAGGATAGCTTTCTTACACAGCACGTGCTAGAACCAACCAGGGGAGAAAATGTATTAGATATAGTTTTGTCATCACAAAAAGAATTAGTGTACAATGTCAAAATATTTGAACCATTGGGTAACAGTGACAATAATCAAATAAATTTTGACTTCAATGTAAAATCAGAAAGTAAAAATAAGAAAACGTACAAGAGAAACTTCCACAAAGGTAACTACAAAGATATGAGAAAATACTTAGCAAAGCTAGATTGGAATAACATGCTGATGAATAAGACCGCAATTGAATGTTGGAATATTCTAAAATATGAAATTGAGAGTATCATCGATAAATTTGTTCCCTTCCAAAACCAAGGAAAACGGTGTAGAAAGAAACACTTGTCAAAAGAGGCTATTAGAAAAATATTGTTAAAACAAACTGTGGAGGCTTTATAGGAGTACCAGAAAGGAAGAAGACTATACAAATTACAAAGAGGCACTTAATGCAGCTACAACTGAAATCAGACAATCTAAAAGAAGCTATGAGCAAAAACTAGCATGTAACATAAAAAATGACATCAAGAGTTTTTATGCATATGTCAGGAGTAAACAAAACGTACAAGACAAGGTTGGACCTCTAGAAGACAGTGCTGGAAATATAATATCACAGGGGTTTTTAATGGCGGAACCCCTAAATGGTTACTTCAGTTCAGTGTTTACCAAAGAAGATGTTAGTTCATTACCAGTTGCTGATGCTAAATTTCAGGAGGCTAAATCTGACTATTTAGGTATGTTAGTTGTAACTCCAGAATTGGTAGCTAAGAAAATAAAGGCAATGAAGGATAACAAATCACCGGAAGTGGAAGGGATTCCTCCAAAATTACTAATGGAAACAGTAGAACAAATCAGTATACCACTTGCAAGAGTATTCAACTTGTCATTAAAAGAGGGAGTTGTTCCGTTTGAATGGAAAGAAGCCAACATCATACCATTATTTAAAAAAGGTTCGAGAAATAAGTAAGAGAATTACAGACCAGTTAGTTTAACGTCAGTGATTTGTAAATTATTAGAAAGGTTAATTAAAGACCATATGGTGGACTTCCTCGTTAAGCATAAATTATTAAATTCATCTCAACATGGATTCCTTAAAGCGAGGTCATGCTTAACAAATATGTTATGTTTTTTGGAAGAAATCACTAAGTGGATAGACGTGGGATCGCCAGTAGATATTATCTACTTAGATTTTCAGAAAGCTTTTGACAAAGTGCCACATCAAAGATTACTACTTAAATTAAAAGCCCATGGTATCGGGGATAGCATAACTGACTGGATAGAACAATGGCTGATTGACAGAAGACAACGAGTTGTAGTAGATGGAGAAGTTTCAAATTGGAAATCGGTTTTGAGTGGGGTACCTCAAGGATCAGTATTAGGACCTATATTATTCTTAATATATATCAATGACTTGGACGACAGTATAACAAGTAACGTACTGAAATTTGCGGATGACACAAAACTGTTTAGAAAGGTTAATACTGATGGTGATAAACAACATTTACAAAACGATCTAGACATATTAGTGAAATGGTCTGAGAAATGGCAGATGTTGTTAAATTTTGGGAAATGTAAATGCCTACACACAGGACATGGGAACTTGAATGTAAACTATAAAATGGGAGATACTGTTCTGGGTACTACTGTAAAAGAAAAGGACTTAGGAGTTACAATAAGCGCTGATATGAAAGTTTCAGAGCAGTGTGGTATTGCAGCTTCAAAGGGTAATACAATTCTTGGATTGATTAGAAGAAACATAACATACAAGGGAAAAAAAGTTAATTATACCTCTTTATAAAGCAATAGTTAGACCTCATTTAGAATACTGCATACAAGCATGGAGACCATATCGTAAGAAGGGTATAGATACGCTTGAACGCATACAAAGGAGAGCAACTAAAATGATTCCAGAACTGAGAGACCTTAGTTATGAAGAACGCCTGAAAGAATGTGGTTTAACAACTCTAGAGACAAGGAGGTTAAGAGGAGATCAGATTGAAGTTTTTAAGATATTGAATGGGTATGAAAATATTGATAGAAATATGTTTTTCTCACTCAAGAAGGATAGCAGAACTAGAGGACATGAGGTAAAATTAGTAAAGGATCAATGCAGATTGGACATCAGGAAGCACTCGTTCTCACAGAGGACAATAAATGAATGGAACAAATTGTCTACAGATTGTATAACTGCTAGCAGCATGAATATGTTTAAAAACAAGGTTGACACATATCTCAGGAGGGCGGGTTATAAGTAGATGAACATTGTTGGACTCTCGATAAGCCAATGGCTTCCTTGTCCACTTGCCATCTGGGCCTTTGGCTTGGATGGCAAATCTTGTTAAAATCAAATCTTGTTAAAAACCAGGGAGCTACTAAACAAGAGCGATCGCCGCCCACTGCACAAAGAACGCTGTCGAAGCCACTGTGTGCTTGCAACACTGTCTTATGCCAATATGCAGTTGATAGAGCTTATTAAACGAGTCAACTAGCATCAACGTGTATTATGTTTAAATGCCACACCCTGTTGAATCTTGAACTGACTAAAATACATTTATGTTTATTATTATGGAATATATCTGCTACGACGATGATGTACTAGACCAGTGAGTTTAACATCAGTTGTATGTAAATTACTCGAAGCATTAATTAGATAATTCCTTGTGAAACATAAATTAATAAATACATCTCAACAAGGGTTCCTAAAAACAAGGTCATGTCTAACCAATCTCACGTTTTTTGGAAGAAATTACAAAGTGGGTAGATAATAGGTCACCAGTGGATGTTGTCTATTTAGATTTTCAGAAAGCTTTCGATAAAGTGCCACACCAAAGATTGTTACTTAAACTAAAAGCCCATGGTATAGGTAATGCTGTAATTAACTGGATAGAAAAGTGGCTTACACACAGAAGACACAGAGTAATAGTAGATGGTGAGATTTCAAAATGAAAATCGGTTTTTAGTGGGGTACCACAGGGATCAGTATTAGGCCCTATACTATTCTTAGTATATATAAATGATTTGAAAGATGACATATCTAGCAAAGTACTCAAATTTGCAGATGACACAAAAGTATTCAAAAAGGTTACTAATGATACAGATAAACAAAGTTTACAGGATGATCTAGAAAAATTAGTTAAATGGGCAGAAAAATGGCAAGTGTTATTACATTTTGGGAAGTGTAAATGTATACACATAGGACATGGAAACATGGATGAAGAATATAAAATGGGGGATGCTGTACTAGGTAGAACCACAAAAAAAGGACTTAGGAGTAACATTTAGAGCAACCAAAATGATTCCAAAATTGAGAGACCTTAGTTACGAAAGTCGCTTATTACAATGTGGTTTGACAACACTAGAGACCAGGAGACTAAGAGGATACCAAATAGAAGTGTTTAAAATAGTGAACGGTTATGAGGATGTTGATAGGAATATGTTCTTCAAACTTAAAGAAGGCAGTAGAACCAGAGGACACAAAGCTGCATTAGTTAAGGAGCAGTGTAGGTTGGACATGAGAAAGTACTCTTTCTCACAGAGGGTGATAAATGAATGGAGCAAACTGCCAAATGAGTGTGTTAATGCTAGTAGTGTGAATATGTTTAAAAATAGAATTGACATATTTGATAAGGGCAGGCTACACATAGATGAGAAAATTGTTGGACTCTCGATAAGCCAATGGCTTCCTTGTCCACTTTCCATCTGGAACTTGTTGTTTGGGATGGCAATCTTGTTAAATCTTGTTAAATATACTGGACCAATACTATTGGCCTACGAATAAAAAATAATAACTTGCATATGAGCAGCCGAAAACGTATATGATTTAACACACGTAGTATGTATACTGATTAAACATACAAAACAACAATAGTTAGAATTAATAATTGCTTCACTTCGTCTTTCAACCGACCTTGACCGAATCATACATTTATGACGCAGCACTTAACATCGATTCATCGTTTCATATGCGGATGACGAATTCGTGTTTTCGCGCACTGGTAGCACCTTTGGTTAGCATTTGGCATATTGGTTTCGCGTCACAAATACGATTAGATTTACGATGCAATGGAAGCGTGTCATTTCACTCCAGTATTGCATACTAAATTGCATTTAAGACAGTTTATCTGATTCTTACAAGAGGCATATTTGTGAATTTACAAACCGCTGAAGTGAAACCAGCGACTGATGTCGGCGGTAGCCCAAAATAAATAACACGTCGACACTCTTTCATTTACATTGTTTACCTAATGTTTCTTGAGAAATGTCAAGACAATTCTAAGTAGGTTTAAGCAGGTCTGTTTGCATTTCCCCTAACGACAGAAAATCAGATTCCACGACCAACCGTGTTATATCCGAATCCGCATAATAATGGATCGCATAATAACGAGGTACGACTGCATCTAGGCTAGAGCAGGAAAAAAAAGCGCTTCTATTTATATTGATTGCTGACAAAGGTTTGACAATTTTTATTGTATCATCAATTGGATGGAAGTACAAAAATCAGCAGAACTGTATCACTTCTATATTCCCAACCTGTATAATTTTCAGTACCTATTTTGTCAACAAACAAAATATGTATTAACATAAAATTGTAACACCTTAAGCTAAATTGTAACACGATAAGCTAAATTGTAACACCTTAAGCTAATTAAATTTGACTGTTTATTATTGTTACACCCATTGACATTACTCAGGACTGTTACTGTATAGCTATTTTTCACCTCTTTGTGGTTGCAAGTATTGACTTTCTGGCCAACAAATCCCCCCCTGAAGATTGTGAGTGTCTATTTACATTAATATAAAGTATAACCCTTTCCATATTAAATCATAAAAAAATTGTCAAAGCAAAATAACTAGAAGTTAATTTTTTTCCACAAGCTCACAGTCTATTTTATGTTACGACTGAAACAATGTACATAACAAATCCATATTTCCTGCCCAATGCTAGATATTTAAATATACGGCTGTGAGCATTAAGTTTCATATAAGGCCTCCACATCTCTCATCATGTTGTTTGATTCAAGAAACGCAAATATTGCTAGAAAAATTACATTGGGGGAACAAAGTTAAACTTTGCCACCTCGTGTAAGTACCTTGAACATGTTATTTGTAATGATATATCTGATGATGCTAAACTGAGACTCCTCATTGTTGCATGAACACTGTTCACTTTTGTTCATTTGCTATAAAAAACAAGCTATTCACTTCCTATGTTCACTATTTCAAGTTCGTATATGCAATTTATTGGTGATTTGTGGAAAATCAGCTTTTCAGCACTTTGTTGAGGCTCATAACAATTCATACAGGATTCTTAACAGGCTGCCTATAAGATGTAGCCAAATGTTTGCTGTGGCTAATGTCAACTCTTGTAAAGGCGTCACAAAAAAAGTTATTTATAGATTAATAACTAGAATTGACGAGTCACAGAATCGTAGTATTCAGAATGTTGCCATTAGCGACGTCGAAATTGTGGATTCAAGATCACCAAAACAGGTGTGATACTATCTGGAAAGAGGAAACGAGGACGACCAAGGGAAACATACCAACGAACCATCACAAGAGACGCCCGAACCGAAACAAAATTAAGACACAAGACGCCATCAATTTTTCAATATTGTTGAATTAATTGGCTCAGCATTTGTTGTTTAAGTACTTCCTCGTTGGTGATAAATTCGTTCCATATGTTGTTTAGAAATCTGCGAAAGCATCTGATCTGAAAATGTGCTAGTTTCAGCTATATTGTTTTGTTCTTTTAGCACAACTTTATACTGCTGCCTTTTAAATCACTGGACAAGTACTCGCTCCGCATGCCATTCGCAATGTAGAGTTTATTCGTCGATAATCTGGGTATCTACAATATTATAAAGAAAGAAATAAAGACATGTAATTATATAACACCTGACACCAGAGGCCATAATGCTAACAGCGGAAATTGGCTAGCGTAACAATCCGCTGCCTCAAGTCATAGTCCTTGGCTACAAAGTTCATGATCCAGCATCTTAATGTGATGTTTTGAATAGCCCAAGGGCAGGTTTATTCAGAAATACCAATAAACTCAACAGACGAGCACAAAGCCAATTGAGCCATTGCAGCTGTACATATTTTGTGGTCACTACATGTATGTGTGTGATCACTACGTGTGTTTGTGGTCACTAAAGGTGTTTGAGATCACTGCGGGTGTTTGTGACCACCATGTGAGTTTGTGGTTACTACATGTGTTTGAAATCACTTTGTGTGTTTGTGATCACTACATGTCTTTGCTATCTCTATATGTGTGTGTTTGTGATTACTACGTGTGTTTGTGGTCAATATTGACAAATGGTTTTGGTCAGTACAGATGTTTGTTGTCAATACAGATGTTTGTAGTTACTTCATATGTTTGTGGTCACTATGTGCTCATTCTTGTAACCATAACGTGTATATGTTCAAATAGTATAAAATAAATAAAAGACGCATCTAGAAAATAGCACTAATGTACAGTTCACATGTTAATAGTATCCAGATGCACGGTGCCAGATGCTTTCAGAGGTGACATGTTTCATTGGGATATGTTGTAGGCATCTGTACTTCTGGAGTGACAGGGACCAGTATGAATTCATTGCTAGTGTTGCTGATGAAGAGGAGATAGAGAAGTGGTAAGTCATTGGGTATCACATCAACATCGGTTACACATGTTGTTTACTTAGAAACAGCTCATGTATACTCTAATTAGCGTATCATATTTCGATCATTTTCATGCACAATTATGAGTTGGATGTGTGACTATTGATATTTTTTCAAGACTCAATTTAAGTTTCATACATAATTTACCAACCTCCCCCCCCGGGTTGCCATTGTTAAAGTAGTGCTAACTTGTCTTTGCTATCAAATAATTTCTAAATGTATATGGTGGGCCTGATAGATGAATATATGCAATCGATCTATAACACTGCCTAGACGTGTGTGCATGCGTGCACTACCGTGTGTGTATGTCATATTCTCGGATTTCAAAGGTTTGCAGTTCAACACAACTCGATGATACTAGATAAGAGAAAATCCAAGTGCCAACGCCAGCATCAGTAATTTTTTTTTTTTATTGGTTTACAGATTTTTTTCTTACACAAAACCGGATCGGTTGGTCAGAAGAATAATTAATAAAAATAACACCACATGTATTCGGACATTTAAAAGAATTACACTACAAGTACTAACTATACGACTACAGGCTAGTATTTACAATCACACTGTATCTATCGGTGGGGGTCACTCCGCCAACGATGCGAGTACTAACTATATCACCACTGACTAGCATTTACTATTCGCACTGTATATGTGAAGTCTTTCCGCATTAAAAACTCTGTGTACTCTACTGAACATTTCATAAGGGGAAATAATCACTAAAAAAAAAACCTCATGTACAAAATCTGGAACAGTGAAAAGTGCAATCATTAAGTGCAACATATCTGTACAATCGGTAATTTACAATGATCTACCATATTATGTTGCAGTACAAACTAACTACCACAGGGTTCAGGCCCGTAGCCAGCTTTTCACAAGGGGGGACATTTTTTACTCAATACAGACTACAGGGGCGCCACAAGTTCACACGTGAACATATTTTCTGAATCGACTGCAGGAGGACACCACAAGTTTACATGGGTGTCATATTATATATTACAAAAAAATTATTCAATTTAGAAAAAGTTTCATGAATTCTGCGAATTATGAAAAGCACAGTCACATGTCAAGGTCAGAATTTATGACGGACAAGTCAAACTTTTTGAAAAGCACAGTCACATGTCGAAGTCTAAATTGATGTCAGATTAGCACAGTCAAATGTTGAGATCAAGTTTGATCGTTCCCAGAAATGATGCAAGCCTTTGTGCAGAGTAAGAGGGATATTGATGGGTACATAAGGCTACCTGAGCTGTGAATTAGCAACAGATCATTGCGTACGTTTAGACCAGTATCAATTAAAGAAAGCTAACAGTACAACATGCAGGTTTCATGTCTTGCTGTATACACACACCTTTGTCTGCACTATGCCTTGCAATTAACTTGAAAAGTTACTTAATTAAATTTCAATTAACTCATAAATTCTTCAATTAAATAAAATGAACCTCAGGCATTTCTCAGGTCAATTAAATCAAATTAACCTCAAACATTTCTCAGTTCAATTAAATTAACAATTAATTTTATTCAATTAACTATTAAATCATGTTTTGGTAGAAATGTTTACACTTTTAAAACAGTTCTAAAAGCATAAGACTTACAACAACAAACCTGTGTTGTGTAACTTTATTGGAAAGAGATTTGCTCACGTAATATTTATATGCCAACCACAAGCATAATTTCTATCCACCAAGTTGTTATTTATGCGGTGTTTTACACTAAATCATTTGGTTTCCCCATTTCACATTAGCATTTAAATATGTTTACATTATTTGTTATGCATCACTAGAATTGGCATGCTTTTGATTTAAGTTGGTACTGTAAAAATATCCCTAACTGAAGTTGTATTACCTTTCTCTACATTTCCCCATTAACGGTTATAATGTACACATGAAAAAATATAGATGCATAGGTCTAATGGCCCCAAACGCCCATGTGTCTGCAAGTTGCCAGCCCCAAATGTTTACTTTAAACGGGTCCCACTTTAAACAGAGATTTGCTGAAGCCACGGTTAGCTGTCAACTGATCACCCTACCAGAGGACATTCTAGGCCGTCTCTCCATTTCACAGGTGCCTGAAGTATCAGGGCACCCCAGTTGGTATAGAGCGCTGTGATAATCTCCCACCCATTCACACATGCCTGAACCTAATTTAATTATATATTATTAGATTCGAATCCCCCTCTGCAAAATGTGAAACCCCCAATAATATGAAGATAATATGTTTTAATAAATGTGAAACCCTTTTTAAAAAATGTGAAAATTCTCAATAGCATGAACCCCTCCCCAATATTATTTCGTATTTTTCATAAACGTGAACCCCGTTTTCCAAAAATTTTAACCCCCTTCTCAAAAGAATGAACACCCCAATAATATGAAGATATTATTTTCAATAATGTGAACCCCCTTCTTCCCTCGCAAAAGCATGAAACCTCCTCTCTAATGCGTGAACCCCCCCTAAAATGCATGAACCCACCAATACTATGAAAATAATATTTCATATTTTGAAAATAATATTATTTTCATATTATTGGAGGTTCACACTTTTGAGAGGGAGGGTGTTCACCATAAGGGGTTCACATTAAAAAAAAAAAGGGGTTCATATTATTGGAATAGGGGGTACACAAAAAGGGGGTTCATGTCAAACCCGTGAATCCCCCTGGCTATGGGCCTGGGGTTACCCAATAACAATACTATAACCCCCAGTTGACTGACTGCTCCAATTTGTGTAAAACGGAGGAGTGTCGGATAGAAACAAACTTTTTCCAACAATTAGCAAATAATAACAAGTAACAATAATAATTGTAGGTGAGATTTTGCCGAGCAAAGGTGTCACGTTGGACAAATAAATTTTAGAACAAGTGAGTCCGGATCTAAGCCACACGGCTCTTTATGTAGTGCTCTGTATCACTACGTGCATGGGAGTAATTAAGCTTATTTCGTGCAAACAATCAGACCGTACTCTCATAACCACTGTTCGCATGATAACCCTGCTGCGCTGCAGTTTCATAACAACAGGTATATGTAGCTAAATTACGCCTTGTCACAGGCTTATCCTAATAACGCATTCGTGCGCATTCCCTGCGCTGTTATTCCATATAAAGATCTAAATGCATCTCAACATGGATTCCTAAAAGCGAAGAAATCACTAAGTGGATAGACGAGGGACCTCCAGTAGATATTATATACTGAGATTTTCAGAAAGCTTTCGACAAAGTACCACATGAAAGATTACTTCTTAAATAAAAGTCCATGGCATCGGGGATAGCATGATCGACTGGATAGAACAATGGCTGACTGACAGAAGACAGCGCATTGTAGTAGATGGAGAGGTTTCAAACTGGAAATCAGTTTTGAGTGGGTTCCCACGAGGATAAGTATTAGGGGACTGATTAGGACGTTTATTATTCTTAATATATATGTGTGTATATATATATATATATATATATATATATATATATATATATATATATATATATATATATATATATATATATATATATATAAATGTCTTAATATAACAAGCAACATACTGAAATTTGTAGATGACACAACATGTTTATGTAAAATAACAACACAAGTCCAGTGTATGTTGAAATTGGCCAAAAAATGACATTTAATTTATTAATTAATGAGCCGGAAATTAGGCAAGCATACATCATCAAAACAAAATACATCACATAATCACAGCAATCATGCTGACCCCCAAAAGGTGTTTACACATAATAATGATTAAATTATGCCTAGCTGCTACCCGCTACGAGTACTATATATTCCAATACTGATTGTTATTTACAATTCACATGGTATCGGTGGTGGTCACTATGCCAAAAATGCGCAGGCAAAACCTCGTGTACAATTCTGTAACAGGGAAAAGCGTCAAAGCATTAAGTGCATCTTAATAACCCAACTACTGGTTGTGCTGTCTACCTTCTGGTGCACGGAGGAGGGTGGGAACGAAAATGTTTGACAAGATGATTTAACAATGAACTGCCTAGTAAAACTAGAAATCGAGTGAGGCTGGATCTAGGTGATGCGGCTGCTTAATGCCCTCGATACCAGGGTTGGTCTAATGCAGAATAACAACGCATATCCAGTGTAGAGTGAAATAGGTCAAATCAATCACATTTATTTCAGTAATTACAAGCTAGCAATTATGCAAGCATCCACCATCAAAACGACATACATCATCACAGCAAGCATGCCGGCCCCCACATACTGTGTATGAGTAATATCTACAGTTCACATACATATTATGCCAGACTACCAAATATTGATAATGATGCAAGTACTAACTATATCAGTACTGACAAGCATTTACCATTCACACTGTATATGTGGGGTCTCCACCACTAGGTCATCCAAAATCCACTCTGACTGACCCCAACCCAAAACACCTTTAAAAAAATATGTCTGTCTCTCAGTGCAAATGCTAATTACGATGTAGCTGTTGACTCCGCCCCTGTCAGAGCCTAGGCTACATCCTACCACAATGTCACTACCTACAAACCCTCGATAAGATATAGCTGTCGACTCCATCCCTGTCAGAGCCTTGGCTACATCCCACCACAATGTCACGACCTAAATACCCTCGCTAAGATACAACTGTCGACTCCGTCCCTGTCAGAGCCTAGTCTACATCCCACCACAATGTCACTACCTATATACCCTCGATAAGATATAGCTGTCGACTCCATCCCTGTCAGAGCCTAGGCTACATCCCACCACAATGTCACTACCTACAAACCCTCGATAAGATATAGCTGTCGACTCCATCCCTGTCAGAGCCTTGGCTACATCCCACCACAATATCACGACCTAAATACCCTCGCTAAGATACAACTGTCGACTCCGTCCCTGTCAGAGCCTAGTCTACATCCCACCACAATGTCACTACCTATATACCCTCGATAAGATATAGCTGTCGACTCCATCCCTGTCAGAGCCTAGGCTACATCCCACCACAATGTCACTACCTACAGACCCCGGTTAAGATATAAATGTTGACTCCGTCCCTGTCAGAGCCTAGGCTAAAGACCCTGGTTAAGATATAGCTGATGTGGAATGGCACTGTTGCTGGTTCACAATTGACCCATGGAGCCAGCGCCCGGAAGTCATCGATCCAGAGCTGCTGGTGACACTGGCGAGAGCATTGACGTGATCATTGTCTAGGCATGTGCTGGGCAATGGTTGTTGACTCATGTACTTGCAATTTTGGGCATCTAAATGCAGGGTGGCTACCCCTACACCCTCTGCAGATATGTTTGAAGTGACATGGGTTGTGGTTACACTGGGACCTGTTATGTGCGAAGCAGACGCCGGCCCCTTGGTTGCATGCACCCCGTCAAAAAGGGAGATACCACCATTGTAGCCGCATCGGGCTGCTATGCTGCATATTGGGCGCTTCCATGGCATTGCCAGGTTTGACTTGACGAAGCCACCGGTGCAGAAGCAGACAGTGACGCCACCTGGCGAACAACAGATGCAGCCGTAGCAGCACTCTGGTGCCATCTGCATACTGTAACAGCAACTAATAATGTGTCCACTGTACAACCCCAGTGCTCACAAACCGCAGCACCTGGAACCAGTTGTGTGATTACAAACCATGGACCAACGGCAACCCATATCTAAACATAACATTCCGGCTGTAATGGTTGTATCAATGTACTGCTTAATGGTAAAAGCAGACCTCCATCGGTCACCTCTGTCATGGCAGGTTACCATGAAACAAGCCATTTACACTACATGGCTAAATAAAACTCATCTTCCATTTACACTGCATGGTTTAAGAAAACTTATCTTACATTTACACAGGTTGGCTTAACAAAACTTATCTTCCATTTACACTGCCTAGTTTAACAAAACTTATCTTCCATTTACACCGCATCGAAAGAAACTACTCTATTTTTGTGCATGTGCTATCCAAGTTTACATGTCCACATTACAGGGGTTAAGCAATGGATAACAAAACGTCCGCTTCCACTGCTTGGATTAGTAAACTAATTCCATGATTACACTTCCCGGAATAACCAAACATCTCCATTGACACCATACGGAATCATCCAATATATCCGTTTCCACCGCACGGAATCACCATACCTTTCCATTTCCACCGGATGGAATCACCAAACCTTTCTGTTTCCACCACTTGGAATCACCAAACCTTTCCGTTTCCACCACACGGAATCACCAAACCTTTCTGTTTCCACTGCACGGAATCACCAAACCTTTCCGTTTCCACTGCACGGAATCACCAAACCTTTCCGTTTCCACCGCATCGATCTCACAATGGCTGAAGTAGGTCAGCATTGCTGCCGTTGTCCAAAAACCGTCACCAAAAAAACACTCAAAACTCCTGATTAGCACACTTAGCTATTAACCGACCAACAAAACTATTCTAGAATTAACTCCAACAATTAGCAACTCCAACAATTAACAAGAATAACAAGTAGCAATAACAAAGTTTCAGAGCAGTGTGGTATTGCAGCTTCAAAGGGTAATCAAATTCTTGGATTGATTAGAAGAAACATAACATACAAGGGAAAAAAGTTAATTATACCACTTTATAACGCAATAGTTAAACCTCATTTAGAATACTGTATGGAGACCATATCGTAAGAAGGATATAAATACGCTTGAACGCATACAAAGGAGAGCAACTAAAATGATTCCAGAACTGAGAGGCCTTAGTTATGAAGAACGCCTGAAAGAATGTGGTTTAACAACTCTAGAGACAAGGAGGTTAAGAGGAGATCAGATTGAAGTTTTTAAGATATTGAATGGGTATAAAAATATTGATAGAAATATGTTTTTCTCACTCAAGAAGGATAGCAGAACTAGAGGACATGAGGTAAAATTAGTAAAGGATCAATGCAGATTGGACATCAGGAAGCACTCGTTCTCACAGAGGACAATAAATGAATGGAACAAATTGTCTACAGATTGTGTAACTGCTAGCAGCGTGAATATGTTTAAAAACAAGGTTGACGCATATCTCAGGAGGGCGGGCTATAAGTAGATGAACATTGTTGGACTCTCGATAAGCCAATGGCTTCCTTGTCCACTTGCCATCTGGGCCTTTGGCTTGGATGGCAAATCTTGTTAAATCTTGTTAAAATCGTAGCTGAGATTTTGCAGAGCAAAAGTGAACGCTTGTACAAACGAATCTGCGAACAAGTGAGGCCAGACCTAGGCCACGTGGCTATTGTATAGTGTTCTGCATCACTCAGTGCTTGGGCATAATTAGGCTGATGCCCTACATTATTCTGCCGCCGGTTATATGTAATGACCGTGTCATATTGTTTGCCCTGTTATCCAGAATTAAATCCTTTATGCACCGCTGTCACATCAATTCAGTTATGCGCCGCTGTCACATCAATTAATTTATGCGCCCCGTCACATAAATTCAGTTATGCGCCGCTGTCACATAAATTCATTTAGAAAGGTTACAATGATTTTGTTAAGCAACATTTGCAAACCTCTCTAGACAAATTAGTTAAATGGTCTGAAAAATAGCATACATTATTAAATTTTGGGAAATATAAATGTCTACACGCAGAACACTGGAACTTGTATGTAAGTTATACAACTGCTTTATATGTATTACCGTAAAAGAAAACGACTTAGGAGTAACTGTAAATGTTAATATGAAAGTTTCAGATCAGTGCTGCAGTGTGGCAACTTCAAGGAGTAATAAAATTATTGGGTTGATTAGGAGAAATATAACATAAGAGGAAAAATATATAATTTTACCTTTGTATAACGAAGTAGTTAGACCTTATTTAAAATACTGTATACAAGCTTGGAGACCATATCTTAAGGAGGATAGAAATACACTTGAACGAATACAGAGGAGGGCAGCTAAAATAAAATGAATTTGTAATACGTTCGTGTTAACCAAAATAATTCTCAATGTCATCAGTGATACTGTCATTCTTATATGTATGTAATTGATTTATTTGGGGATTTCTGTTTGTAGACATATTTGTAAAATATATAGTGATTACTGTATTCATAACAATTGCCTTGTTGAAATGTATTGTTATTTCTGGTTTAGATGGTAATATTGCAGTTTTGAAATGTTTCGAATGTCATGTTGGTATTGCCATATCACTGCAACAAAAGGGTGTCCGGCCATTCTTTGACGGTATCAGAAAAACAATGTAACTGATTTATGAGGTAAATCGTGACCCTATTCAGCCCACTGTAGTGTATCACTATACTATGTAAGTGCCATGGCTAGCAAATGTTTGAGGTTTGGCTTGTTGAAATGTAGATGCAAGTTTGGTTAAATATTAGTTTTATATCTTAAAAGAATGATTAATTCCATCAAGAGATACACTGCTTTCTATGTTTGATTTATTTTAGCCATAAAGAGCCACACAAAAGCAGCCACTTTGTTAAGGAACTGGAGAATACGAAGAGTCATGTGTTTCCAAATAAAACAGATTGGGTAAGAACCAACAGGTCTATATTTGTGTACACTTCATTCACTTGTATAATATATAGTAAACCTCTAATATTAGTGCCTAGATATTATACAATTAAGTGAATTGTCCTACAACTTATTAGTATGTGATTGTTGTATTGTGATTATTATGTGATTTTAATCAGATTGTAGTGATCATTTCAGTATTTTTACAGTTTCAAGTGTCTTAACATTTTCATTGTGTTGGCAATAAAGGTTGTGAACAATTGGTGTACATTTCTTACAGGAAAGTCTCAGTATTGTGCCCCTGTATAGAGCTGATAGCAAACATTACAAGAAACTCTACACATCAGACTATACAGCATCCATTTGCAAGCTCATTCGCACAATGAGAAATATCAAAAATCACTATGACGATCAGTAAGTTTCTTTCATTGTTATCTTCTGACGAAAATATCGTCCTGTAAATCATAAACAGTTATGTCTTCAGTTTCAAATATTATGTTTCATTCCATTTTCCAAGCATTCACATTACACTTACCTGTTATCCAGAAGTATTCGCAAACTTAAATTAGCTTACTTGAAACTACGTCTAAAGACATTGTGTTCTGCTCTATCATTATGTGACCCATTGCTACGTGAATGCTAAATAAAGCAACAAGAATACACAGTGGACGAATATATGTCATTGGTTCTTACCCTTCTCAACGACAGGAAATGTTCAAATTAAATAGACCACATGTTGCATAGATAGCCTCCATGTGAGTTTATCTCTCATTATTGAACAGGTGTTATTTGGCTAAAACGTACTAGTAGTAAACTTAGTCCAAGCAAGAGTTACTGAAAAATCACCATGCTGATAAATTCTGTAAAATTTTTATTAATTAGAATACATTAGCAATTATAGTTTTATTTGTGTATTTCTTTGTATTTGCATACAGCAACTATTAACTTTGACCACACTTCTACATTTAATGACATAATACACATTAATAATATAATAATATCAAAATCATTTAACATAGAATTAAAGACCTATTACATTTCTTTGCTACATGAACCTGTTTGTTGCTGCAGGCCCGAGACGGTCAGAGATGAACTGGGAGGGGATCCCTTCTTCTACTTCAACACAAACTTTCCTCGTTTGGTGTTTGAGACACACAAAGTTGTCACAGAATTTCCTGAGAAGAAGAAGAAGCTGTTGTCTGACTTTCCCTGTGCTAGAAAAGGGACACAGGTATTACATAGTACATGACAAAAAATAATATCTAGTCAAATAATGTAACATTCAGAGTATTAATGGGCTTCGTTCTCAGATTGTGTTGGAAAACCATCAATACCAAACGTACGCATGCATGGACGCGCGTGCACACACACTTAACAATACTAATGGTGTACCACAATAGCATACACACTTATAGTCCAGCGAACGTGAAAAGATTGTGCACTTTTTGATAAAAGCAAGACACTTGGCTCATCTATTCTGTATACCAAGGGAGCCATTTTAAAGATTAGAAGTATTCCAGATTTTGCTGCGTTCAGAAATGGCGGCCATTACATTTTTTTTTAAATGGCCGCCACATTCAATTTCCCCATATCTTAATAACTGCGTCACCTAGAGCTATCATTTTGGTGCCTAAATATAGGTTTCAGGGGGAGAAATATTTAAATTGTTTTCTTTTGAACTTGTCTGACATTTGTATCCGCCATTCTTAAAGATGGCGGTCGTCAATACAAATGTCATGATATCTTAACAACTACGTCACACAGAGCTGTATTGTTTATGTTTTTGTATAGAATGGTTGGTAGCAATTCTAAAAGTTTTACTTTTGCCCTTCCCCGACATTCGTATATGCGTCATTTTAAAAAATGGCTCCCATATCTTTAGAATTACACAACCTACAGCCACAAAGCTTATGTCAAAATATAGGTTTTTTAGACACGATGATTTCAAATATATTACTTTTGACCTTCATTGACTTTCAGATATTCACCGTTTTGAAAGATTGTGCCTGACAAAGTCTGTTATACTCAAATCTTAAGATGTACTTGTAGTTGATGTCAAAATATAGGTCATCAGGTGCGACGATTTTAAAGGTGTTACTTACGTATTCTCTAAAACAGGCAAAGTCACTTCAAACATTAAGTTAATTACGTTATAATGATGCTGCCTACCCCCCTAAATCGACACCAAGGATTCCCAAACAGTTCCCACATCCCGCTGACATCCACCGCATTTACAAAGCATTGTGCTTTGTGCAATGTGCCGTGCGATCATCAAGAGTAGCTGCAAAGCCAAGTCTGCGAGCAAAGCTGACAGTTAGTACAACAACGTCAGTATCAACAGTTCTTGACACACGTGTGGGTTGACATGCAGCTTTTATCTTTTCCAGTCTCAGTAAGGCCGACTGTTCCCCCATCTTCTTTCACACAGGCATGGTTCTACTTGTGGCTTTCATCCAGTGGCATCCTGGAAAATGGTCGATGTGTCTTGTCGACTGTGAACTTGCCTTCGCAAAATGCTCTGAATACATCTGGGTGTTTGACTTGTAGTGTTCCCATATCCCGTAGATGAATGACAACAGCACGGGCATAGTTGTAGTGGTCAAGCGCGCGGAAGAGCCATTGTAGGTTCGTCAAGGCGTCCACGTAGAGAAGGAAATTGTCTTCGTGAATGTCTGTCCCATGTCATCACATCCAACTCTATCTTCAGCACAAGCTGCCAGAACTGGAATTGCGGACTTCGCTCTGCTCTCTGTTTACACCACTCTTCAAATGACCAAGCTGCATATTCTGATTGAGAGGTTATACACTCGGTGTAAGCAAGATGCATCCAAAAACATATATTATCAAATCAGTTGTTTGGCTCTAGGTGATGTAGTTCTTAAGATATGCGGATAATAAGCTTTGTCGGGCGCCATCTTTCAAAATGGCGGATATGTGAATGTAAACATTAATATATGTGAAATCGTTGTATAAAAAAAACCAAAATTTTTACATAAACTTTGTGGCTCTAGGTTATGTAGTTCTTAAGATATGGAATAATAGGCTTTGATGGGCGCCATTTTTAAACATGGCGAATACGTGAATGTCGGCGAAGGTCATGTAACATATTTGAAATTGCTGCCCATAAATCTATACAAATACATTCAAATAACGGCTCTACGTGATGGAGTCGCTAAGATATCGTGACATTTGTATTGACGACCGCCATCTTTAAAAATGGCGGATGTGAATGTCGGAGAAGTTCAATAGTAAAATATATGAAATCTTTGAACACAAAAACCTATACATAGACATCAAAAGTATGGCGCTACATGTCGCAGTTAAGATATGGTGAAATTTAATTTGGCGGCCATTAAAAAAAATGGCTGCCATTTCAGAACGCATCAAAATCTGGAGTGCCTCCAATCTTCAAAATGGTTCCCCTGGTATGTAGAATACATGTGTAAGTTTCTTGTTTTTATTAAAAAGTGCACAATTCCATCATTTATCTTCACATATCTGCTGGACTATAGCAATACCAATGGTGTACCACAATACCACTTAACAAAACTAACAGTGTACCATAATAGCACACACACACACTTAGCAATACCGGTGATGCACGCACGCACGCACGCACGCACGCACGCACGCACACAATACAAACAATATTAATGGTTTCTTGTAATTGATTGTCATGTACATTCAACATCTGGTACTGCCTGATTATTTATATGTATGTTGGAAACTCTAAATGATATGGAGGTGAGAATGACTTGTGGAAAAGTGTGGGAAGAACTTATTAGTTTTTATTTAGCTTTGATTTTGATATTTAACTTTATGAAGTTGGCAATATGCACATACACGTATTTAACATTGCCAACTGGTGCTAGACGAAGTGTCATTGATGAAGTAAGTAATTACACTTATACTCCATATATAATTGATAGTTTGTCTATGCGACAAGCCTTTCAGACATGATTACAGAAATATGTCGAACAGTTCAATGTGGAATTTCACATTGTTTTGCTTTGTACAATTTAATACATCTACTTCTTACTAACTCCCTTAGTGCCATGAACAATCCCACATATTGAAATTCCTTTTCCTTTAAGACAATTTGTATGTGATTCAAGCAATACTTTTTCTTGGTTTTGTTTTGGTGTTGTTATAAGTCAGCTTGGATGTCTGAAGCAGACTATTAGAGTTACTAAAACAATGTATTGTGCATATTTGAGAACACCACCATTTGAAACAGTATGTGTCCAGACAGTTGGAAGGATTCTTTCTGGACAGCTGTCATTCCATACATTTGTGTTTCAGGAGCAACCTGATGCACCACCATCAATATCAAATGTACCACCATCAACATCAGATGTACCACCGTCAACATCAGATGTACCACCGTCAACATCAGATGCACCACCATCAACATCAGATGTACCACCATCAACATCACATGCACTACCGTCAACGTCAGATGTACCACCGTCAACATCAGAGACGCCACCACCAACGTCAGATACACTACCATCAACGTCTGATGCACCACCATCAACGTCAGATGCACCACCGTCAACGTCAGATGTACCACCGTCAACGTCAGATGTACAACCGTCAACGTCAGATACACCACCATCAACGTCAGATACACCAACATCAACGTCAGATACACCACCATCAATGTCAGATGCACCACCATCAACGTCTGATGCACCACCCTCAACATCAGAGACGCCACCACCAACGTCAGATGCACTACCATCAACGTCTGATGCACCACTATCAAAGTCAGATACACTACCATCAACGACAGATGCACCACCATCAACGTCAGATGCACCACCGTCAGTGTCAGATGCACCACCGTCAACGTCAGATGCACCACCCTCAACATCAGGTGCACGTATGTTCACTAATTGTAATACCACAGGAAACTTGTGCCCATTTTGGAGTAATTAAGAAATTCAACAACAACTTTTTCAGAGTACTAACCTAGTACGACCTCACATTACTTTCTGCTGTAAAGAAATGACCAAAGTGTGATGTAATTCAGAAACATTGCTGTTGCCGATTTTCTGGTTAATGTCTGTGTGAATTGGTTGTACCAATCTGTAATACAGCATTTAAGAATGGCCATCCTATCCAACTGGAATGAACCTTTTGTTTTGAAATAACTTTAATAGTATATATGTTGACAACATTGTTATTCGTTTCGTTACAACGAAGATTCCTACGCAACAGCTGTTGATGTAAATGATGTGTCAATACCTTCTTTCAACATTTACCAGTAATATGATTGAAATCGTTGAATGCTAGCATTATATTTCTGTCCATCAATATGGGCTGCCATGGCAACAATACCTTGTTATAAAAGCTCATAGACAAGATATGTATGTATGTTGCATCAATTTGTTAACAGCCAGGTTGTAGCAAAATGCAATGTTATTTCTGATACAGATGAAACCACTATATAATATTCATGTACATCTGATTGACAATGATACAAAATTATCTTTGTTTCAGGCCAAGTTCAGTGTCTTAATTCCCAATTGACTGGAACTGAAAGTAAGTAAATAACTCTGTTGCAAAAGTTCAATCAATACTTTTGTAATATTTTAAAAGTATTATGTCGTGTGGAAGTAGTTTATACATTTAATTGATCCTAGCTGTCTGTATAAGCCCAGCATTTTATATCACTGCAAAGTTCTGTCAATTTAAGAATATTAATAAAATACAGCAAATACTTCATTTTGGAGTATGTGAACTCATGATACATGTATTACATTATGATGTCAAACATGTGGTGTGTGTGCGAATTGTATTACAAAATAGTGAAGTATAACAAGCTTATTAGTTACTGTATGATGTCTCTGTGAATTGGTGGTGAAACTAATCACGCCATACAAATCTGTAAAACAGAATTTAAGTAACCCACGTGAGTGCCTCATCCTAATTAGAAATAGCTTTAATAGCACATCGTCCATGACACTCGGCTGGAAGATCATGATCAGCAGCTGCGAGACATTAAAACAGGTGTGTGGCCCATAATGCAGTGTCACTATTAGATCACACGCAGCTGTTTGGGACTGGAGTCGTGTCTTTCACGGTTAATGTCTTGAGCAAAATAAGTGAAGCCAAGTTATTAGTTTCGACAGATACATTTGTGACATCTGCAATTAACGTAATGTTACCTTTATTTGTAATTGGGGGAGGGAGGGAGGGAGGAAAGGAGGGAGGGAGGGACGAAGAGAGAGGGACGGAGAGAGAGAGGGACGTAGAGAGAAAGGGACGTAGAGAGAAAGAGGGACGGAGAGAGAAAGAGAGGGACGGAGAGGGAGAGGGACAGAGAGAGAAGGACAGAGAGAGAGAGAGAGAGGGAGAGAGAGAGAGGGAGAGAGAGAGCGTGAGGGACGTAGAGAGAAAGAGGGACAGAGAGAGAGAAAGAGGGACGGAGAGAGAGAAAGAGAGAGAGAGGGACAGAGAGAGAGAGAGAGGGACACAGAGAGAGAGAGAGAGGGAGAGAGGGAGAGAGAGGGACACAGAGACAGACGGACAAAGAAAATAGCAGGCCAGAAGGTCGGCCGGTGATATTCATGATAGCTTGCTCAACCACTGTTCAGTTTTCTGATTGCTCGCTTGAACTTCTTGGGCCTGGGAATCGTCTACATCCTCCTGATCTCTCTCACATTATTTCACTAGTGCAATGATGGCATCAAACCACTGATCTCTTTCGCATTACTCTACATTCTCCCAGGTCAGCACCAGCTCTACATCCTCTCAGACCTGGTCAGTGCCAGCTCTACATCCTCCCAGACCTGGTCAGCACCAGCTGTACGTCCTCCCAGACCTGGTCAGCACCAGCTGTACATCCTCCCAGACCTGGTCAGCACCAGCTCTACATCCTCCCAGACCTGGTCAGCACCAGCTCTACATCCTCCCAGACCTGATCAGCACCAGCTGTACGTCATCCCAGACATGGTCTGCACCAGCTGTACATCCTCCCAGACCTGGTCAGCACCAGCTCTACATCCTCCCAGACCTGGTCAGCACCAGCTCTACATCCTCCCAGACCTGGTCAGCACCAAATCTACATCCTCCCAGACCTGGTCAGCACCAGCTCTACATCCTCCCAGACCTGGTCAGCACCAGCTCTACATCCTCCCAGACCTGGTCAGCACCAGCTCTACATCCTCCCAGAAATGGTCAGCACCAGCTCTACATCCTCCCTGACCTGGTCAGCACCAGCTTTACATCCTCCCAGACCTGGTCAACACCACCTCTACATCCTCCCAGACCTGGTCAGCAACAGCTATACACCCTCCTAGACCTGGTCAGCACCAGCTCTACATCCGTGAGACCTGTGCGCTGGCACCATCCTGCAATAAATTGACCCAATACGCAGTCTCAATGCATGATCTCAGGCCACATTTGGTAAATGAAATGGCCCAGCAGTGATCCATCCAAATTCTATGCCTGCTCAGTCAAGCCTACAAAGCCTTGTTCATCAGCGCACTCACGCGAGTGAAGGTGATCCAAAACAAACACATCGCATACAGCCAAAGTGGACATGTATCAGGAGGTGCTCGGAATAAGGTGCCGGGACAACCTCATTATGCTAACACAGGTCGCGTACAACATTGTGGCTGTGACGGAAAGTGTCTCTTTGCTTCACGAATGTTCTTCTTAAGTATTACGTTGTATGTTTTTAGATTAGAGCAACATGTGTTATATTGTGCAAAATCAGGATCTAACATCTTCAGTTGCTTGTATAATTTATCTCTATATTTTATTGATCTTAATATACCTTTCGTTATCCAGTTTGATTTGTTATGTCTATATTTGTGGAATTTGACAACTTTGGTTTGTATGTGTTTATTTTTAGTTGATTTATAAGGTTATAATTTGTAATTTGTATCAGCATTAGGACTCTTGTCCATTTTGCTATAAATGTCTGCTGCATGAATGTCATGTTTAACTCTTAGTAAGGCTTCATTAGTTTCCAAGTGTGTCTTAGTTGTTTTAGCATTTAATTGTTTGTTTTGTTGTGTGTCCATAAAGATAAAATAGGGTTGGTGGTCTGAACATTGTTTTATGAGTATACCTGCTCTGCTCTCTAGAATTGTTTTTGTTAATTTACAGAAAAGATTATCTATTAGTGTACCATGTCTTTCAAAGAAATCACTAATCAGTTCATCTTCATTTAACTTTAGCAGGTTTATGTTATAATCACTGGCAAAGATTGTTGTATTTGGTCTAGGGAAGATAGCAGTAGTGAAAACTCTTGTTATAAACTGTTCCAAGTTATCAATTAGATTCCTCGGAGGCCTGTAAATATTTCCTATTATTGCTGGTTTGGTCAAACCACCTTCACTTACTTTGATAATAAGAGGGGGTAGACACTAGACACCCACAGTGGGAGAGGGGGTAGACACTAGACACCCACAGTGGGAGAGGGGGTAGACACTAGACATCCACAGTGGGAGAGGGGGTAGACACTAGACACCCACAGTGGGAGAGGGGGTAGACACTAGACACCCACAGTGGGAGAGGGGGTAGACACTAGATATCCACAGTGGGAGAGGGGGTAGACACTAGACACCCACAGTGGGAGAGGGGGTAGACACTAGACACCCACAGTGGGAGAGGGGGTAGACACTAGACACCCACAGTGGGAGAGGGGTAGACACTAGACACCCACAGTGGGAGAGGGGTAGACACTAGACATCCACAGTGGGAGAGGGGGTAGACACTAGACACCCACAGTGGGAGAGGGGGTAGACACTAGACACCCACAGTGGGAGAGGGGGTAGACACTAGACACCCACAGTGGGAGAGGGGATAGACACCCACAGTGGGAGAGGGGATAGACACCCACATTGGGAGAGAGATAGACTCCCCACAGTGGGAGAGGGAGTAGACACCCACAGTGGGAGAGGGGATAGACTCCCCACAGTGGGAGAGGGGGTAGACACCCACAGTGGGAGAGGGGGTAGACACCCACAGTGTGAGAGGGGATAGACACCCACAGGGGGAGAGGGGATAGATACCCCACAGTGGGAGAGGGGATATACACCCCACAGCACAGTGGGAGAGGGGATAGACACCCCACATTGGGAGAGGGGATAGACACCCCACAGTGGGAGAGGGGGTAGACACCCACAGTGGGAGAGGGGATAGACTCCCCACAGTGGGAGAGGGGGTAGACACCCACAGTGGGAGAGATAATAGACACCCACAGCGGGAGAGGGGATAGATACCCCACAGTGGGAGAGGGGATATACACCCCACAGTCAGAGTGGGAGAGGGGATAGACACCCCACAGTGGGAGAGGGGGTGGACACCCACAGTGGGAGAGGGGATAGACACCCACAGTGGGAGAGGGGATAGACACCCACAGCGGGAGGGGGGATATATACCCCACAGTGGGAGAGGGGGTAGACACCCACAGTGGGAGAGGGGATATACTCCCCACAGTGGGAGAGGGGTAGACACCCACAGTGGGAGAGGGGATAAACACCCACAATGGGAGAGGGGGTAGATACCCCACAGTGGGAGAGGGGATAGACATCCTACTGTCACAGTGGGAGAGGGGATAGACTTCCCACATTGGGAGAGGGGGTACACTCCCCACAGTGGGAGAGGGGATAGACTCCCCACAGTGGGAGAGGGTGTAGACTCCGCCCAGTGGGAGAGGGGATAGATTCCCCACAATGGGAGAGGGGATAATCCTTACACACCTCCGCAAGCACCTTAAACGTTTGCCACAGCCACCTTCATCAGCCGTCGTAGGGGCTTTGCCTCGACATCATTACTCCGACTTATGTTTGGAACTTGGCATTTCTGAGGTAGAACATTCTTTGTGGACTAGTAAAATATATAATATGGCTAAAATACTCTGATGCTACACACATTTTTTTTCAACTCCTGAAATATACTACAATATGACAAAAATCCCTTACCTAGCAGGCAGTAGCCTACATATTTGATTACACTTAAGCAGCTAAAATAATATTTACTGCCAGGGCTAGAAATGGATCCTGGGTGACAGGCAGTTGAGATCCTAGTTGATGGAGACATTTTCTGATGAAAATATATTTAATTATGTCTTTCATAATGTGCTCCAATTGTGACAATTATCAAATATATTTGAATGAAATAAAACTTATTATAAATAGGGGAAGGCAGTGTTAGTTGAGCCACTGGGTTAGTTGAGCCACCCATGTTACAGCAGCAACAGTTACATGGTACCACGCAGTGATTGAACATGTTATTAGAACACGATTGACGTACAATAAGTGCCGTTTGTCACAATGGTCAGAAAATGTAGTTAAAAGAATGTTTTTTGATATTTTTTTGGAACTTTGTGATTGTGATTAATGTTTGCTGGTGTGTAAACTATCAACGCACGTGACCAGAATTTATTGTCCGTGCACTTACAAATGATTTAATTGTGCACAGAGAAAAAGATTATTTACATCACTCCATGCATTAATGAAAAGTTAATTAAAACAGCTTAATTGACAAAATGGGGCTAGTTGAGCCACCCTAGTCTCAAGGGAGGGTTAGTTGAGCAGCGATTAAAGAAAGAAAACGAGTGTGTTTTATCCCAAAATACATCAAGGAATTCATTTTTTCCGGCAAATACATATTAGCAGTTAGTTACACTAGCTGTGATTGGCCTGTAAATCCACATTAATTAAGTGTGTCAACTTTTTAATTAAGCGAGTAGATTTGTCAGAGACTTGCTGTACTCATAGGGTAGATGTGTTGGCTGAGTTGTTATGAAATTTTAGTAAATGGTCTACGTAATGTTTTGAAATAAAGCATTTACCTAAGTTACGGTACACTGGCTCAAGGCCAAGTATTAGTTTAGCCACGTTACCAACCCTAGTTGAATCAGCTGCATGCATTTATCTATGCATACTAGATGTATTATTTTGGTATAAAATGATCTACTAATAATCATAGTTTATGAGAGTAAAAAAAAATTTAGTTATGAATATTATTGTGCTCTAGAAAAAAAAAAATTAGAAATGGCTCAACTAACACTTCCTTCCCCTGTATGTTGGAGATGTATTGATGGGCAATATTTTAATTTTGTGTACACATTTGGGCAATAATAGAGGATCGATTGCTTAACACGTATAATTAACTTAAACATCAGGCAAAGCACAAGGTTACTGTTTAGCTAAGTTTCCTTTGTCCGCTCTGTACAAAACCTGATTGAACTAGTCCCTGCTGTCGTTGTGTGTTTGAGTACAGGGAGGGATTGATGAGCTTTTGGTAAGCCACATAAAAATAGTTTGGACTTCATCAGAAATCTGGGAGATTTGTACTCCTGTCCAGGAGAACAGGAGAGTTGATACAACTAACATGTATACCGGTTGATCACTTTTACTGATCAGTCAACCACTATAACTGACCAGTCAGTAACAAACCCAAGTTGAGATGTTTTTTATTAATTTATGTTTCACAAGGAATTCCACCATGTGGTCTCTAATTAATGTTTGGAGTAATTTACATACAACTGATGTTAAACTCACTGGTCTGTAATTTTCTGGCTTGTTCCTCGATCCTTTCTTAAATAGTGGTGTAATGTTTGCTTCTTTCCATTCTGAAGGAACTATTCCCTCTTCTAGTGACAAATTAAACACTTTTGCAAGAGTTGTACTAATTTGTTCTACAATTTCCTTAAGCAATTTTGGTGGTATCCCATCAAACCCTGTCATCATCAAAACCATCTGCTTTAACTCATGTATCTACATCTGTACTAGTGCCCTGCGTGGGCCGGGCCGGGCAGGGCACTAATATGTACATCTGTAGACATTTCACAGTCGTGCGCCCCCTACACTAGAAATAAACATCATCTACCTGAACCTCTCCACGGATTTACACACCTGGACTTTGCAGTCTACACAGCTAGAACATGTCAATTTACGCTTCGCCTTTACATGCTGTTTACACGGCACCATGTTAGAAATTTTATTTATGTAATTTTATAATCAATTACGTTTACAATTTATACTGGGTAGTCTTCACAAATACTGTTTGTGTGTTCACATACACACGTTATGCCGGATTATTTAGGTTTTATTTAAATTTGCAAATATGTACTGTCTATTTAAACTATTTATTAATTGCATGCATGTTAAGTATCTCGGAGTTGCTGAGAGACTCCAGGAATTCTATCAAATATCCCAGTCTCCTGCACGGGAGGACAAATCTCCCGGATTTGTAATGAAACAAAACGTATTTTTGTGGCCTCAGCTAACAAAAAATCGTCAATCCCTCCCTTTACTTATGCCCACAACAACAGCAGGGGTTAGTTCAATTAAGCTTTGTGTAGACAGGACAACAGATACTTGGCTAAGCAGTGTCTTTGTGCCTTGCATGTTGTGTTCTTTATATGTGTTAAACGAACGATCCATCATTATCGCTCATTGATGTGCGCTATGTTAAATGATGCCCATCAATACATCTCCACTTGATAAGATTTCTATGTAGTTCATATATATGTTTGCTAATTGTCATAATCGTGAAACATCACATCATGAAAGAAAAAACTTATTTTTAAAATAGTTTTCCCAAATGCAAAAATACCAATGTCACCTTTGGTCTCAAATGCCTTCATCACAGGATCACAAACTTTGAAGAAAAGAAAATGTTTCAGTTCTAGCCCTGCCATTAGTTATTATGTTAGTTGCGTGTGTAATACAATACAATATGTAGGCTACTATCAGTTAGGTAAGGAATTTTTGTTGTAAGACAATTTATTTAAGGAATACATCAATTTATTCCTAGACTACTCGGTAACTGAGCAGTAAATAGGTTATTTTATCACTATTAATCCACAAAAAAAATTTCAAATGCAACAATTTTTATATTAACATGTCAGTGTACCATTTAATAGTACGTACATATTCAATGTATTGGGAACCATAGCTGACCTGGTGTAATTTCTATGCATGGTGAGGATTGTCTTATACCCTGAGACCCTCCGATTTACGCATAGTTCTCGTGCATTTGCATTTTTTTAACTTAGCATGTATGTAATTGTATATTTGAAACAAATGCATAGCATAAATAATATAAATACTATAAACACATAACATAACATATGTAACACATGTAACATTTGTTGTGTTGCCTCTTGTAGGATACACTGTAAACACATAACATATGTAACACATGTAACATGTGTTGTGTTGTCTATTGTAGGATACACTGTAAACACTTAATATATATAACACATGTATGATACACTGTACACACATAACTTATATAACACATGTAACATTTGTTGTGTTGTCTATTGTAGGATACACTGTAAACGCCGCGATGGCAGCACCCTTAGGAGGTACTGCGGGGGTCATTGGCCAGTTGAATAACCCGCAATATCTGAACTGGCTGAAGGCCGCGCGTGCTCTGCACATCACCATGGAAGCCATGAGAACATTCTGCCGAGCTGGGATGAATGGCTTACACCAGCTGCTGCTGCTCAACCATGGAGTGACACAATGCAGTGGTCCATGTTCTTCAGCAAACATTAGGCATAACAGAAACACCAACAACTATGTGATTAACTGTCCTAGCAATGTGTGTTCTCGGTGGCTGGCTGACATCGTGGCAGAGCGAGCCACACCAAGAACCAGACTGAAGTTTGACAACTGTGACATCAGTCAGTGGCCTGTCCAACCGTGGCAAATTGCCAAAGCTTTCATGGACAGACAGGATCCTTCCAGTGTCAGTCCGAATGACACTGACGCATCGGGCATATTGCAACTACTGATCAATTGCAAATATTTCACCCCTTTCCTGGATAACACGAAAGCTCAAGCGGTAAGATTATGTACTAGACAAGTTACTATAGCTGTCAATATAAATTCACATTTCAGGTATTGGTCTCTTGGTGGTGCTGTCAACTGACAGTTAGTCCTTGGTCTCTTGATGGTGCTGTCAACTGACAGTTAGTCCTAGGTCTCTTGGTGGTGCTGTCAACTGACAGTTAGTCCTTGGTCTCTTGGTGGTGCTGTCAACTGACAGTTAGTCCTAGGTCTCTTGGTGGTGCTGTCAACTGACAGTTAGTCCTAGGTCTCTTGGTGGTGCTGTCAACTGACAGTTAGTCCTTGGTCTCTTGATGGTGCTGTCAACTGACAGTTAGTCCTAGGTCTCTTGGTGGTGCTGTCAACTGACAGTTAGTCCTAGGTCTCTTGGTGGTGCTGTCAACTGACAGTTAGTCCTTGGTCTCTTGATGGTGCTGTCAACTGACAGTTAGTCCTAGATCTGTTGGTGGTGCTGTCAACTGACAGTTAGTCCTAGGTCTCTTGGTGGTGCTGTCAACTGACAGTTAGTCCTACGTCTCTTGGTGGTGCTGTCAACTGACAGTTAGTCCTAGGTCTCTTGGTGGTGCTGTCAACTGACAGTTAGTCCTAGGTCTCTTGGTGGTGCTGTCAACTCACAGTTAGTCCTACGTCTCTTGGTGGTGCTGTCAACTGACAGTTTGTACTTGGTCTCTTCATGGTGCTGTCAACTGATAGTTTGTCCTTGGTCTCTTGGTGGTGTTGTCAACTGACAGTTTGTACTTGATCTCTTTTTGGTGTTGTCAACTGACAGTTTGTACTTGGTTTCTTGGTAGTGCTGTCAACTGACAGTTTGAACTTGGTCTCTTCTTGTTGCTATCAACCGACAGTTTGTCCTTGGTCTATTGGTGGTGTTGTCAACTGACAGTTAGTCCTTGGTCTCTTGGTGGTGCTGTCAACTGACAGTTAGTCCTTGGTCTCTTGGTGGTGCTGTCAACTGACAGTTAGTCCTAGGTCTCTTGGTGGTGCTGTCAACTGACAGTTAGTCCTAGGTCTCTTGGTGGTGCTGTCAACTGACAGTTAGTCCTAGGTCTCTTGGTTGTGCTGTCAACTGACAGTTAGTCCTATGTCTCTTGGTGGTGCTGTCAACTGACAGTTAGTCCTTGGTCTCTTGGTGGTGCTGTC